>CM063088.1:68232277-68602277 GCA_031876335.1 Hipposideros larvatus | reverse complement strand
ATTAGTTGCATCATGCTCTTAGTATTATATATTTAGAATTGTTATATCACTGTCTTCTGACAGCACATTTGTTTATTTCCTCCATTTTTTTAATAAACAATTCATATGCATTCCATTAATGTACAAATCAAATTAATTCAATTGGCAGGCTCCACTTTTTTCACCCCACAAAAGTTTATCATGAATATATATATGAAACTTCCACAAATAAGAGTAAAATAGTCTATCATTATTTGGTGAACAAAGAGATATATTCTTTCTAGATGATATCTTCCCATCTATAGCCTTAACTATGGTGAGTTTATAAAGGTGAAAGGACATAAAGTTAATTGAGTTTTTAGTCAATTGCATTCCTGTATACCAGCAACAAACATAATATTTGAAATAGAAAAATATAATTACACTAAATAAGGAAATACTGAAGTATAAATCTAACAAAATAAGTGCATAATGTGTATGCTGAAAATGACAAAACATTGTAAAAAAATAAAATGTGATGTAAATAAATAAAGAGATATACCTTGTTCATGAATTGGAAAACACAATATTGTTAAGATGTCAGTACTCCTCAAATTTATTTAAAGATTCAACGCAAGTCTACCTAAAATCCCACCATTGTATTTTGGATATGTGGACAAGTTGATCCTAAAATTAATATGAAAAAGCGAAGGTAGTATAATAGCCAAAACAATTCTGAGAAGAACAGTTTGAGGACTCACATTGACTGGTTTGAAGATTTACCATGTAGCTGTAGTAATCAAGACTATGGTGTTGATGACAGGACACACATAGATCAATGGACTAGAATACAGAGCCAAGAAATGGACTCACACAAACTCTGACAATTGATTTTTGACAAGCATGCAAAGTCACTTCAATCTAGAAATAAATGTGGTTTCAACAAAAGATGCCGGAATAATTAATTGTATATATCCACGTGCAAAAAAGATATTCAAGAAAATGCACCAAAAATTCATTTTACCAAGAAAGTAAACCTAAAATTCAGTTTGCTAAGAAAAATGGCAGACCCAAAGGGCTACTTGTTATAGGAATTCATTCATATGACATTCATGAAAAAAGCAAAATTATGTGGATAAGAAACAAATCAGTGATTACCAGGTGTTGGGGAATCGGGGAGTAGTTGACTCTAAGAGAAAACGCAGACTATTTCTTAGGGTGATGAAACTGTTCTTTGTGGTTCTGAGGTGGTGAAACCTTGACTCGATACATTTTGAAAAGCTTGTTGAACTGTATGTCACAGAGAATGAACTTGAATGTATAAACATTTTAAAAAAAATCAACCAAGAGTTCAGGGGTCTCAGGATGGAATGCAGACTATAGCAAAATAATCTAATTGTATTACAAGTGTAGAGTGTTACCTCATTGAAGGCAGTGGGTAAATATGGGAACTGACTTAAGGAACTTTAAAAAATGATGTTCTCAATGGAAACTGTAAAATTAAAGACAAATGGAACTGCCCATTAACGCTATACTCCTTTACATATATACTGACTGGGGTTGTACAAAGAAATAAATGGATGGTGGATGATGAAAAGTTGGATCCAGGTTTCTCACTTGACAGGGAAGTTACAGATAAGCAAGGGAGAAGACTGGAATAAACCATGTTCTACTGAATTAGACTTGATACACATACACACACATACATGTGTGTGTGTTTATATATATATATATATATATATATATATATATATATATATATATATACATATATAATGTATATACACAGATAAATTAAAAAATAAATGATCATAGATATATGTTTATACATGGATTAGAATACGTACATGTATTTTCTAGTCTTGTTCCCCGAGAGAGCCTAGTAGTAGTAACACGTCAGTAGGCACAAGCCCACCCAGGGGTTGGTTTCGAATATCATTCTCCAATGAAAGGACCAAAGACTCTGGGAGAATTGCTGATTTAGGACTGGGACAGAGAAACTAAAAAATGAGCTTGGAGCATCTTTTAGTGCATTTCATAAGAATTATCCTTTAAACTTATCTAAGGTTTTGAGTTCATACCTTAAAAACATTTTTAAAGTAGTTAATTGAATATCTGAAGTACATTAATTTTCTCTAGATCTGGTACAGTAGACAAGTCTGGATTGATTCACAGTTTGATTGATTTTAGTCTGATAATGAAGGGTTTTAGCACCAGCACCATAATGATGCTCACAGGAGCATTAACTCTTCAGATAATACTTCATTTAGCTGTATTTCTCTTATCTATGAGCTATCACCTTAGATTATGTCTTGGTGAATAAGGCCATGCAAATGTAGCAAAAATATCTTTGTTTGCTTTTGTAACACCTTGTACTTCAGCTATGTAAATGATCACTCTGTACTATAATTGATATGTCTCCTGCAACAGAGTGGAAATTTTGCTGCATGGAGGGGGTCCATATCTGTCAATTAATTCCTAGTTCTGAGCACATAGCTTACAGCTGAAAAACAAAAAGGAATTAATATCTAATAGTTCAAAATATACGTTTATATCCAGACGAATGTGGCACTATTTATTTGATTACCCTTATATATCAAACCAATTAATATCTCACATGAGGAGAGCAAAATTTAAAAAAAACTACATTAATGGAAAACATTTCAATGACATAAAATTGCTTCCTTTAGATGTCCTTTAGAACATTTTTATAAATAGGCTCCCTCCCATATGGCATTCAAAAAGGATCTTCCCCTTTGAGAACACAAGTCATTCCAGCAGCAACCTTTCTGTGCTATTAAGTCAGGGCCATGGACACTCTTCTTCTGAAGTACCCAGCTTCCTTAGTCCTCCCATAAGGTAGTAATCTGGAATTCTATAAATGTTTCTGTGTTGTTGTTCTTTTTTGAAAAAAAAATTTTGGGGGGCACATTGGGAAAATACAATGTATTTCTCCAACTGAATGCTTGTGGATTTATTACAGGGACTATTTAAATAATCCAAAGGAAAAAGGTAAAGATGGAAAACCATATAAAGAGTGGAAGTCTCAAAACTGATGAAAATAACTGATAACATTTTATACATAGCTGCTTTTATCATGTTTGACTCACAAATGAGACTTTCAGGTATAATCAGCAAAAACCAGAAAAATGCATGTTAGGAGCTTCAGAAAATAGAACTTTAGAAATAATCAATAATGATTACTATTAAATACACTACATCAATAATACCATCAATGTGTCTTATGAATACCCTACTTATGCCAGGAACTGTGCAATAAACATTAGCTACAGAGTTTCATTTAATAGTTGTAACTTTCCTAAATCACAGATAATGACATTCATTTTATGGTTGAGAGTGCCAAAGGAAAGAACTCCTGGAAAGAAAACATAGAGGCTAGGGACAGAACTTGGGGGATCTCAAAAATTATAGCACAGAGACACAAACCTGTGTTAGGGAATGACAATGAGAAAAGAAAATCTAAAATGATATACGCGGTCAGACAATTAATTTCGCGAACTTTCCATCATGCACTTACACTGTGAAAAAGTTTGTGAACTTAATTGTCGGACCTCATAGAAAGTTCAGTCTCTCAGAAGTTATGAGAATAGATTCATGAAGTTTAGCCTAAGTATCAAATGGTACCAAGAAGTAAAGGAGGGTGTGAGGAAGCTGTGGTTAAGAGCCATGAATCAGGCAGAAGAATGGCATCAGGGTGTGCAAACTCAGATAACTAAAGATGGTGATAATGGAGATGAGATGCTCTTTGAAGAATTTTCCTAACAGAAGGGGAAGTGGAATTTTATGTTATTTAGGAAGTAGAAGTAACAAAGGAAATTATTTTAAATTGCGACAAGAATTTATGAGTAATTTTCAAGATCATGGGCAAGAAAAAGTTAAATTTGTGAAAGGAGGAGGCTCCTTGTCTTTGGATCCAACCCATAGTAAATTCTCAGTAATTATTTGGCAAACTGGATGAAAATCACCTGCGGAGCTTGTTAAAAATGCAAATTCCTGGGCCACCAAGCAGTCCTTCTGCAATACATCAGAAAGTCTGCAGGTGGGCCCAGTAATCTGTAATTTAACAGCTCCTAGGGTAAAATTTATGCACATTAAAGCGATACATTACACTAGAAGAGAAAAGCAGGAGAGAGAGAAAGCGAGAGCACACAGGCATTATAAAGACACCGTGACTGCAAATATCTATGAAGGCCACAATAAATGACAAGTAGAAGATGTTCTCTTTCTTAACCATTGTGATGGTTGGGAGATACCATTCTGATACACTGAAGGACTGAAACATTTAACTTTAGACTTAGTACCACAAGTCTAATTTTGTTATATCTAGGGGAATCCACAATTATCAGGATGGCTATGTAATAGGGGGTTTTTAGGAAACCCTCCCTCCGTGGAGACTTGAAATTTCTTGTCCCTACATGTAAATATTTTCTTTATTATAGAAATATGATCATTAATGAATTTTAAAGTGTTATTCCTAAATAAGGCATCTCAGGTGTCACTTTTCCTTTGATCTGTAAGCTCAAAGGAGGGAGTTTGAATGTACATATTTCTGTATTCCCTCCTTTTGTTCTTTTGTTCAGAATCCTGTAGCTTCCTTTTATTAAAGGTGCACTCCTTAATCTATTTAGGAAAAGGTTGGTATTTATCTTACACTTGAGACTTTCCCCATTGTTAGTGCTAATGGGATTAATGCATGGGGCTGAGAATTTATTATCAGGAAACATCACTATTCCCCTAAGCCTCAGGAAAGTTTATTTACTTGTGTAGGGATAAGGACATTAAGTATAATTCTTGGAGAATAAGGCTTGTATTCCTAGGGGATTATCTTTAGGCTATCTCTATTTTATACTCTTTCATTGTCATCATTTGTCTGTCCCCAATATTAGCACAAAGGATACTCTCCTGAAATCAGAGGGCTAAAAGCAACCCAGATGATTGTTAATGCTTTTTGGTCATTGTTTTGATTATGGGAAAAGTAGCATGGAGAACCCTTTAACTAATCTTTATCTCCATAATTCCCATCACTGAAGTTACAAGAATTGAATTGTAAGCTGGTCTGAACATGTGAATCACCCAGAATTAATGTAGATCATGAGACAGGATGACATTAAATATTAAGTTGTAACATGTAGGTTAAATCATATGTATTATATATAAAAATTGCAGTACTAATAGAAAGGATCATAAAGCAAACAGCAAAGCAGTGCCACAAATTATATATATATATATATATATATATATATATATATATATATATATATATATATATATATAAATATATAAATATATATATATAATTTATAAAAATACATATATTATATATATATATATATTTTTTTTTAATTCTCAAATTCAGACCAAGGGTGGTTTTCAAATTCTTTGCACCTAGAATCAGCAGGACGAGGCTAGTGATAAAGATTTCCTTTTCCTAGCAGATGTATTTAATGTATCTAGTACTAAACCATGAGGGCCTAGGAGGGGAAAAGGATGTAGTTAGATGTACAATGCCTAATTCAAAGTTAAAGGACTCTTTACTTCATAATTTTAAATTTTAGATCCCTGATAATTTTAGAGAAGTTTTATATTTATGTCTATATATGTTATTATATATAGTAGATATATACAATTATAACTAGTATATAATTTTTACTTTGCTGTTTTATTCAATATTAAAAAGTATATAAGTAGATCATTTAAATTCAGTTATTTGAAATATTTTTATAATAGTCTTTCATTTTCAGTAAGCTAGCAAATATTAACAAATAATAAAATCAGTGGAGCCATGTGCTTGAAGCTATGTGTAATGCTTGGTAGCTTTATCATCCAATTATATGGACTAAATAGGAGTCAGAGACATAACTCGATGGAAAAAAAGAAGTCTAAAAACAAACATAGCATGATGAACTCTTTCTTAAAATTATTTTCTGTTATTCTCATTGTTTATAGGCAGATATCTCTATTTCCTTCTGTCATTTTCCAGTCATATGTTTCATAATCCAATACCTTTAGAGCTTTAAATTTTTATCCAGAAAATCTAATTATTAGAGTTTTTAGTTCCCAAAACATTTCATTATATTTTCATATGTCAAATTAATAATATGATTGCCTTCGTGTAAACAGATCTAGCATCTCAGTGTGAACTAACTTAATGTCAATCTTAGCTGATCAGTATTGTTACTCTTTTTAAGGAAATATTTTTAGAATATTAATTATGAGCAAGTTCGCTAGCTAGGGACAGTATATACATTTAACTCTCACAAGAGTTCCACAAGTTAAGTCATGCATCTTGCTCCCATTTCCATATGGGGCACCAGAGACACAGAAATATTACTAATGATTGAGAATTAATAGAGCTGATATGAAAACACAGATCCACCTAACTTTAGAAAATAAGTTCTTAACCCACATACTATAATATTATAACTCAGAAAATATGATAAAAATAGTAAATTGTAGTTTGGTTAAAAAATATGAAAAGAATAAAGAATTGTAAACAGCTCACTCATGAAACTACCAAAACTTGAAAAATGAATGAAAATTCATTATGAATACATTCTTAAAAATTGATGTATGTATGTATGTATGTATGTATGTATAGTTGGCATACATTATTGTACTAATTTCAGGTGTAAAACATAGTGATTTGACATTTATATACCTTACGATATGGTCACTACACTAAGTCTAGTAACCACCCATCACAGTATAGTTATCACAATATTATTGACTATATTCCCCTTCAGCTTTTTCACCTATCCCTTGATAATCAGTTGTATTGAGACTCTAAGAAGAAGAAAAACAATTATATATTCATAATGAAAATGAGGAAACACTGTTAGTTTTATGTATTGAATTAAATAAACCTACCACTAGAACATTGCTAGAATTTATGTAATTATATTATTTTTTAAACTGCAGATGACTAACTTACTATTTAGTGATTATAACTCACTGATAATTATTATGCCCCATATACAAAAGAAATAAGGTAAACACCATCCAATACCTTCTAGAAAATGTTATAAATAAAAATATACTAATGTTATGACATGTGATGATTTTAAATTAATCATCTTTAGAAAATCCTGTCTCACATTTAGTATATTTAAATAACTATTGGATAATTGAACTTTTAAATTTTTCTGGTATTTTCTATTGCATAAGTGTATTATATAAAGCTAGCTGAATATTTGTTTCCAATTGCAAATCAAGGTGTAAAGCCATGCCACTTACATGCCACAACATAGACAATGAAATATCTTAGGAAATATTTGCAAAATGGTAGACTTTGCCAACTAGTGATTCATTTTCTATCAAAACTGGCACATTTATAACAATAAAATAAAATAACACAATATCACTGAATAGTCAGTGTTATTTAATCGTTGACACTCTTGTTATATTTACCCACACCACCTATTCTGGACTACAAAAAGAAACGAAATATTTGACAGTGGTGCCTTTAAAGTCAGGGTAGGGGAGAATAGGTGTTAAATTCAGTGATCAACCATTGCATTATGAATAGAAGCCATCTTACATATAATGAGTTCAGTTTTTTTGTTTTCTTTAAATGATTACTTCATCACTCATCTGAAATTTTTGAGTGTTTCCTCTCTTTAGGAAACTGCCAATATGGTTAAGTAAGCTCCTTGAAAGGAAATGTTTTATAAGCATAATAGACTTAACCACATATTAATAATAACTCCCATAACTCAATATGCAAAGTGAGTTTAAAAAGACACTAAACATTTCTACAACCATAAAATCAATAAATAGTTTAAAGATATATGTTTGTGTAAGAAATATGTTTCAATTGTTGAATATGTATATTTGTAGATCCTTATGGATATGAGATTGAATTCTTGCATTAAATATTACAACCTTCATGAGTACTTATTATGTATGGTTGAGGCATTCTAAATTTTACATAAGCTTATACTTGAAATTCGTTTTAATGTGAATTTCTATTCTTAAGAAAGCTTGGTATTTTGTGCAAGTCCATCTATTTGTTTTTCATGCATTTCTTTTTGTACCAGTACATTAAATAGACAATGATAAGTTGAGGGCAAAGATTGCTCATACATCATTCACTGTTGTAACCCTAGCACCTATCAATATTCTTGGTATAGACCAGATATTAAATAAATATCTATGATGTAATTGATTAATTAATTAATCCCTGAAAAGAAAACATATCTCAACTCTTGAAGTGTCATGTTATATCAAGGATACATGCTGATTAAAATCGATTTTTTTAAGATACATATAGAAAACTTTGAGGTTGTTGCAGGAGAATAGCTATGTGCCATTTGGAATAGCATAGCCAAATTTGGTGTTTAAATAATTCCTCCAGGAAGTCAGGGGAATGTTTTGGGGCCAGAACTTTTTCCTCCCAAGTTACTGTATGTCACATATGTTAACTTATAGCCTTGAAAGGATAAAAACATTCATCTTAAGTATCACTCCCCATATCACACCTCTAGAAGGATAAGTCAGAAACAAGAAGGTAATTTGCTTATAAGAAAGAGGGATATAATGAATTTATCTGGGACTCTAATTGCACAATAGGTCAAGATTAATTGCCTGTATCTAACTGAAATAACTTGCTACCTCCCAGAAAAAGTAAGAAGTGGCCCTCAGCTGCTCCAAAGCAAATGCGTGACCATCTCCCACTTTAGTGCTCCTCTTGCCCTCTCCGTATCTAGTGCTCACACCATTTAAATAAACTCTCTTCTCTCACATTCATAAGACAGGGTAAAGAAAACATTGTTAGGACCTGCTCCTTTTGTTATATCCAAAGGAGTCATCTTTTACACTCATACGGTGTATAGAGGAAATCCTCATACCCTACAAATAATATGTTTTAATGCTTGATTAACTATCTCATAAACCAAATAGGTAAATATGTTTGGAATGGGAGTAGGGACAGAAGAGGGGTCAGCATACAATTTTTAAAAAGAGTTCAGTTCTCATTATGCTAAGTGAAATAAGTCAGAGAAAGACAAATATCATATGATCTCACTTATTCGTGGATTCTAAGGAACTGAATGGATGGGAGAAGTGGATGGAGATAGTCTCAGAGACACAGAGGAAGAACTGAGGGTTGTTAGTTGGGAGGGGGTGGGGATGAAGGAGAGGGGAAGGGATGAGACAATACAAATTGGTAATTGCAATATGGCCTCAGGGATAGGAAAAGACAGTCCAAGGAATATAATCTATAATGTTGTAAGTATTTCTTAGGGGGCCAGATGGACCCATGTCCTTTTGGGGAGTCCACTTCATAGTCGATGTAGAGGCCTGACCACCTCATTGTATTTCTGAAACTGATGTTGAATAATACTGTATGTCAACTATAATTTTATATATATATATAGTCTCGGGTCATGGAGTAGAGAGTGGGAACGGATTCAATGGAATTGTAATAGATAAGCATGATATCGGGGGTGGGAGGGCAATAGATGGGGGGAGAGGGGTTGTTACCTGGTGAGGGTGAAAAGGGTAACTAGTTTATTATTCTGTACACCTGAAACTAACAATAAAAAAAAAAAGAGTTCAGTTCTATATTCTCATCAAGGGTTTTACTTTGGAATAAACAGCTGTGTTCTTGTTTAATTTTAATTTACAACTGAATTTAGGAATCTGTATAAAAGGCATTAGAAAAAAGGTGAAACAATCTGACAGGTAAAAAAAAAAGAGAGCGATACCATTAGATTCCTAATCTAGTCTTCTTAGAGAAGTCTGTGAATTTTCACTAAAGGTTGCTAAGGAATTCTTCAAGTAAACTCTTTTACCCAGACAATATATTGCTAATATTAACAAAGTCTGTTTTCCTTGCATATTTCAATTTATGTAGGCTGTTTCAAAGATGACTTAAGAGGACATTTGCAAATTTTATGGACAGAAAATTCATAAAAGAGGAAAATGGAATGGTCAGAATTTATACTAATATCTTCTTCAGCTTTATAGAGAAATTGGACAATATCCAATAGGATTTAACATTCATATACTCTGGCTTTATGTAGCCTATAGAAAGTCTCACATATTTTAAACTACATAATGAACAAGTGTTGTCACTGCAACATTTCTGGTAATAGTCAAATATAAGAATCAACCTAAATATTCATAAATAAAGGAAAATAAAATGTGGTATTTTGTACAGTGAAAGTATTTAAAATAAAATTGAATATACCAGCTCTTTGGGTATCAATGGATGGAGTCAAATGGATGGAACTTGAAACAAGTTAATTGAATAAAACCAGACTGAAAAAGAATTTTCACACTATGATATGATTTATGTATATTTATAAAATGCACATAAGAGTTGTATATTATCTTAATGTGTAAATATTTAATGACAATATATATGGGAAGGAGAGATCCACACCAACTTCCAGGGGAAAGAAGTACAATGTGATCTAGGCTGGGTAATTCCAACTGTATTTATAGTCATACTTTAAAAAAATAGTATCTGAATTAAATATGAGAATATATTTATGCTTAGTGGATATAGATGTTCTAGGTATAATGTCACCATGTATTTATTTATAAAGTAATATTATATAAATACAAACAATTGCCCTTAATAACAAAGTGAGTTGATTTTTTTGATTGGTATTAATAATTTGTTTTATTTTCTCTCTCCCTTTAGTGTGGGGTTAAAAAAGGAGGACTGGAATTCTCAGAACAGGCAAATGAATAGCTTACACATTGTTTGATTTGTATTGTTTTAAAATCAGGGATATTTAACATTGCCATTTACAATATTGACTTGACCTTCTACAATATAAGGACACTTCAATGAATTTTGCTACAAATAAAGTCCGTGTGTGTGCACGCGTGCGTGTGTGTGTGTGTGTGTGTTGGTATCAGGGTGTAATAGAGTTGAGGAGAGGGCTTGAGTTTTCTGTCTCAATATGTGCAGTGCTGAAAGGGGACAGAGTGCCTGAGAGGAAGACAGGATGCCTGAACTGAACCAATCCTCTAGGAGCGGTGGCTCAGAGGTAGAGGTACCCATGCAGATATAAACCTCTCAGGAATTATTTCAATTTATAACTTGATGCAAGAACTGATTTTATGTTTTAGACAAACATATCTATATCCTCAGGTATAGTAGCCACTTTAGTTTCTTATGCAATCATCTTTCTAATAACATTTCATTGTGAGAAACTAATTTGTTCATAAAAACTCTGCTACACATGCTCATAAATCAACTCTTTATGCCAAAATATAATCCGATTTGCTTTATATTGTGAAAATACATGCTCAAGGCCCCCAAAACAATTTTTAAAATACCAAACAACAAAGTCCAGTATTTTATTCATAGGTGTTATACTATGAACTGCATGCAAAAAAGCAAGGAATTAAAACAAGGTCTTCTTCTGTAGATCGGTCACCTTTTCAGTTCTTGTGTAGTAAACTCTGTTTAAGTGGAATAAAAAATTATTCCTTTGGTAGAATAGAGATTATTTTTCTTCAGTTGATTTGGGGAAATGACGCATGCTTCCTCTGGTATCTTAACCATCACTTTTTCAATAACAATATTTTATTAATATTTTGTAAGAAGTGATACTGCGATGAAGGGTGGTGGGATTACTTGATAAGAATTCCTTTTGTGAATAGTAAGCCTTTGTGCTTTATTTTTCTTTGTTTGTTTGTTTGTTTGTTTGTTTGTTTATTTATTACAGTTTATTGGGGTGACAATTGTTAGTAAAGTTACATAGGTTTCAGGTGTACAATTCTGTAATATGTCATCTGTATATCACATTGTGTGTTCACTACCCACAGTCAGTTCTTACATCACCATATATTTGATCCCTTTTACCTTCATCTACCACTCCCTTCCCCCCTTACCCTCTGGTAACCACTAACCTGTTGTCTGTGTCTATGAGTTTTTGTTTCTTTGTTTGCCTTGTTTGTTTGTCACTTTCAGTTTTATATCCCACATATGAGTGAAATTATATGGTTCTCGACTTTTTCTGAGTGAATTATTTTGCTTGGCATGGTTATTTCAAAATCCATCCATGTTGCCACAAATGGCACTATTTCATCTTTTCTTATGGCAGAACATACACAGTGGAATGCTATTCTTTGTTTATTTAAGAACTATTTAACTGGCACAAACTCAATCATAAATTGTATAGTTCTTGATCAGCCTAGCAAGTTTATCATTCCTCCAGTATGGTCATTTGTAAACTGACAGCTTTCTGTGATGAAACAAAGAAATAGTTTTGTTTCTTTTTTAAACTGACAAATAAGTATTCAGTGGCTATACTTACACACTCTCAGAGAGAGGTACTTCCAAAGCACTCTAATTCAGGTATTAATACTGCTGCTTGCTTATGTTGCTGGAGGGGAAAACTGAATTTTTGCTTTTTGATCTACTTGTGATCAATAAAAGGGAAATAGGTACTTAGATTAATCTACGAAGGTGCTCAAGGTAGCAATGTAAATGAAAAGAAATCCATGTAGAAACTAATAATAAGAATCCCTTGCAATAATAAGAATATCTGGTTTATTTAAAATGTGCAATTTTCCTATGTTAAAATGAATAATGCTTTTTGTTAGAACCCCAATGTACATTACAAGATGATATTCATGTCTTAAATTAATGAGGTTATATGATTTTCATTCATTAGAAATATATACTGTTCTAAAGTTCCTGAGTTAATATAAATTTTAATGTTACTAGACACATTTGTAGTGATATATCAAAGCTTGTAGATTTGGTAGATAAATAGGAAAAGCTCATAACAGTGTGCTTACAGAAGATCTGAAAATGATATTAATTCAGACAATCTTTTCCCCATATCAAATGGCACAATCACTCCACTCAGCTCTTCCAATGAAGGATAATATAGTAGTTGCAATTGAATTAGAAATAGAGTAATCTTGGAGCTAAATGAATCATAAATCAATAAATGCCTCAGCCTGCCGCCTCATGGTTTATTGATTCACAAGCTGTTTATCCCACACTCATTGTGCTTCAGTGCAATTATCGTTTAATTACATTTTCTGTATGTACCAAATTGTATTTTAGATGTCTTCCTAGACTAAACAATTTCAAGCTCTATATCTACTCACTAACCATGGGACTTGTTTATCTTTTCCTCTTCAGTATGCTAGCTTTGATTTCTGTTTGTTCACCAGACACATCTCACAATAGGACCTATTAAAGCACGTTTAACAAACTCTTCCTAATTATAATCATGTTTATTGTTCTCATTGTTACATCAAGATTGATTTAAAATATGACAGATGATTTGTGTTACAGCAAATATAGCATAGTATGAGCCAAGCAAAGCTATTAAATTTTATGAATCTAAACCATAAACCTGTACTTTTATTCAACCTATAAAATGCTATAGAAAGAGAATATAACTATGAATGGAACTGATGTTGACGATTTAAGATAGTTAAAAAAGCAATTGGGTCTGGAATAATCCTCCTAATTTCATATATCTCATGTTAAAAATCTAACCTGCAGTGAGCAACTTAGAGATACCAGGTAATGCTCTATTTATATAATCTGAGAAATAAATTAATTTTTTTTCTAATTAAAAAAGTTTCTAAACTAAGAATCCATGAAATAATGTCCTAGATGAAGCTCTTTAAGACATCTTTCAGAAACAATAACAAGTAGCACATGATGGCTTAAAAAGAGATTCCTCTTAAAGCAGTTACAGACTGCACTTGATCTCGCCAAAAAGGAGCAGATTTCAAAGTTATGTTAGGGATATAGCCTCATTTATATTATTCTTCAAGTGATATAATCCATCTGTTATTGTTATCCCTATCAGGAGACTGAAGTCTACATT
Organism: Hipposideros larvatus; assembly: GCA_031876335.1. Lineage (NCBI taxonomy): Eukaryota > Metazoa > Chordata > Mammalia > Chiroptera > Hipposideridae > Hipposideros > Hipposideros larvatus. The sequence continues at coordinate 68,588,484 of CM063088.1, read as the reverse complement.
GATATCTGCCATCAGAGTTAGATCTGATTTATATGTGATGAGAGAAATGTACCAAGTTTACCATAAACTCAATAAAATGCCTTCACTGACAGCAAAAGTCATTTGGAAGAATTTGTTCTAACATGGTCTTAAACCCTATAATTAGAACATAATCTTAGATTTTGAAACTTCATCAACTTCAGAAACTCCTAGGAAATGTTTAGTTGCCAATCCTTACCAGGTTCAGGTGCCACCACTCAAGTCATGAACTAAAAAAGAAATGTCTTGTTCACATCTCATGGTACTTGTACATAATTTAAGAATATGGCCATTGATTTAACTGCCACACTCAATCTATGCTTGTTTTATAAACTAATTAATAAATATACCAGGATTTAGGAATCTGTCAATGAAAATCAAAACTAGTATTTCACTAATTCTAATTCAATTATAAGGCAAGCAATTATAAGAAATGAATAAAAAAATTTATTACCCCTTTTTTAAATAATTTTCCTTAGATTCAAAATATTGGATTTGTGTGTGTATGTGTTTGTATAGGGATATATGTATGTGCATGAAGGATTTGTATGTGTTAAGCTAATGGAGAGAGGTACTTTGGTCTCATTGAGGTAGCATTATTGGAACACTTTCTGTTTTCTATAACTTTGACACTTCAATACAGTCTATAAAATAAAAAATTATACTATAACATTGTAGCAATTCATAATTAATTTCTGCCCATGAAGCTCTTTTCAAATTTGAAAGTCAAATTGATTCACACTTTGGGGACCATGTTTTAGGGAGAGCTGTCACTTTCTGCTGAGCACAAACCACATCAAACATATTTATATACGTACACAACTACAAAGCTATTATGCATTCTGATTTTCAAGCTATAAATAATATTTCAGCAATTAACTTTATCCACATACATAGTGAAAAAAATCTAAGTTATAAACTTGTCAACAAAATAAAGTTTCATCTCTAACTGAAACAGCAACACAGAAAGGCTCTGTATTCATTTAAGATACATGTATATCCAAAATTAGAGGCCAGAATATTAGGTAACAGCTTCTCCACCATCCCAAATTGATGTGCTATACCTCTAAGCAGGACTTGCAAAGAAATGTGTGAAAACTATTATTTTTGGTGGTGGTAGTGTCTTGTTGTTTTAATATAGTCTCTGCTCCACTACATGGGCGGTGGTCTACATTCCAGAAATATTGTTCTGGTCATGTCATCCTATTCATAAGTATTTTTAGTCCTGCAGCATTTCATTTCATACTATGTGAAAGGGTTTTGGCAGTTGGCTGGCAGTGAGAATTAGAGAAAGGGGTAAAAATTTTTCTATCAAATAAATTTGAAGGTTTTTCCTAGTACAGTTTTTTTTTCCAGAAATTCCCCAAATAATAATCATGCAGATGACTTTTAAAATTCTGAAAATCAGCAAACTAGTTTTAATTATTGTAACTACTTGCCAAATGTTTTTGTGAAGAAAAGTTTTTATGAAATCTATTTATATACAAGCTCTAAAAATAAATAAGTATGTTTCTATTATATTTACAGAGAATTTTTAATGTTTTACAGATAATTTTGAGGGATATTACGTCTAGGAAAGAAAATGTTAAGGATTTTACAAAGCAAACTATATTTAAATGTTTCCATAACTATATAATTAATACCTTAATTAGATATGGAAATCAATATAATAATTCACTAATCAAATTATGTTCTCTGTCTTTCTCATAAAGTATGTTACTGTAAGATTTTTGGTCAGTAAAAATTGAAATATTGAGGAAAAGTAATGACAGTCATATTTTTAAATTTAACTTTTCTGAGCTTATTAATCTTTTATCCTCTGTTTTCAACTTAAAGTCCTCTAAATATAGTCTAGAATTACATTTTAAAACGCATGTAGTAGTAATATAAAGTATTTTAAATGTGCCTTGTATATTTATAACAGTTATCTCATCACTGCACTGCTATTTCATAAGATAGAAGAGGCTTTTTTTTTTCATTTTTTCAAGAATAGATTTTTGTTCTACATGAACATTTTTAATTTAATATCATTTGTCATTTTGTCTTATTCTGGGAATACTGTTCTGGGGTAATTCATGCAAAAATCTAAATATTTTAGAGAAGATAGCCTCATTTGGTCAATGTAATGGTTTCTTTTTCTCCTCTAAAGCCTTAGGAATCACTAGTCTTTGAGTGTGTTTGCAAATTAAGAACACTGTCCCTAAACCCATTATGCTATAATTTATTTTTCATTAAACTAAATTGATGCAATGCTTGCTAATTATCTCCTTTTTCTTGTTCAATTAAAGTGTATAAAATTGACCGGTTTTCTACAAAGAAAGTTGCACTAGTGGTACTTTAAAAGAAGTAGAAGAAAAAGAAAAACTCAAATTTGATTTACCCAAATACCTATATGAGTATGTTCTTTCTAAAATTAAGGGTTTTGTGTTTTTTTTTTAACAAAACATTGTTATTTGACATATATACATAAATAAAATTCCAGTTTATTTTTTATCAGTAAAAGCACTTAGGGTTGTGATGCTCTTAAGTCAAATAATTTAGAATAAAATCTGTAAGTGAACAGAATTTGACAATGTAAAGTACCTCCCATTAACAATTAACATAGAGAGGGATTGGTCAAACAATTATATTAGAATCCAAAAATCTGTCCAATAAATAAACAGATATGTTAGGACTTATGGTAAGACAAAAAAAAGGAAATATGGTTATATTTTTAATATGTTTGGCTATATGTGGAAATGTAGAATTGACATAAAGTGACTTCAGTGAAGTTTAAAGAATTAATTACAATGGAACTGCGTTAAGACTTTAATGTGCATATTTGCCTCATGTGGCTTATTGGCCTGTGTCCATACCACTTGATGATATAATGAAACACAGCTTCATAAATGAGGTAGCAGGGGTCAGCACAAGAGGAGAAAGCCTTTAAGGGACTTGCCTTCTGTGTTTTTATTAGTTAGGCTGCTAATTTCTTTAGCACTAATTCCCTCTCTGCCACTACTAAACCAGTGTTTGCACTGGGTATTTGTGGCATGCATGCATTTGTGTATAGATTATTTTACATAAAACGGTAGAGTAAATAAGGTAATTAAGAATCATTGATGCAAATTCTAGCTAACTCAACACTTCATTGACTTGTTCTGTTATGTTTGTAAAATATTTCTATTTCTTTAAAAGAGTCAGCATGTCTGACTTTGTTTACACCCAGTAGCAATGCTAATGTAAGAGTATCAGAGGGTGAATATTCTATTTGGGAACTGAGCCCAAAACACCTGTACACAGTAAGAAAATAAGACAGGGAAGGGGAGGCAGCCAAGATGTTGGATTGTCAGACAAGTGACCACTGTGTGCAATTGGAGCTTCATCCTCCTGGGCAACTGTAGGCGTCAATGTAAAGATTGTATCCCAGGGCTATCCCACCCCAGGGACAAAATTGCTGGGGCATTTATATGCCAACTTCCAAGATTCATTAGTTGAGGGCTACTTGTAGGTTGCAATAATTCTTCAACACTTGCACATGGGCAGAGGAAGTTCCAGCAATCAGAAAAAGCCCTCAAGCAAAGAGATTTGCATATAGTAACTGGAAGTCTTCTAGTGTGGAACAAAGAAAATACTCACTAAAATGGTGAAACACAACATACAAACAAACACACTAATCTTGTGGCTCTGATTAGATATCACTTTAGTCAGAAGTTCATATAAAGATTTAACTGTCGGAATGAGCCAAGTGAGGTCTTTGCTAACTTTGATAAAAAATCTCTTTGAAGTAGGAAGGTGAGGATAAAGGACTAAAAGGAATAGGTTCAAGAGAGCATGGGAGGAGAGAATTTGCAGATAGTGAGTCAAGATAATTCTTTTTCTATGAAGCAGAGAAACAGAGAACAGGGATAGTATGTACACAGGAAATTCAGGGACACACACACAGAAAGGGCTAATCAACAACTGTTACTGGGCGACTACTGCATCTCAGGGATTATAATTAATCCTGGTGAAACAGCTGTGAACAAGATATAACTATGGGACTGACTTAGTGTCTGTCTAGTTGGTAACCCTGCAACATTTTATCAGCACTTTGTCCCAAAATATGGGAGTTTGTTTTCACCATCATAAAACCACCACCTTAACTTCAGATAATTGCTCTTTGTCTGTTACCTTTCTATTTATTCCTAAGTATAGTCCCCACCTAAATACAACTTCTCTCTACTACTAACTCAGAATTCTCAGACATAGGGAAAGAGTTCTGACACCTTTCAATATTTATTTTATAGATTGCTTTCCTCCAACTGATACACAGTTGGCAGGCATTATTTTGTAACAAGTCATAATCCTGGCTTTCGGGACCAGGTTGAGGAGCTGGGGGAGACATGGAACAGATGAGTCAAGAATACAGGGAAACCTTCACATGAAGATCCACAAAATCTGTGGCTGAGTTTCCAAGCGTATCCTCTAATCTAGATCCAGCCATCAGCTCAGCTTTATCGTGGAGCTTCTTGAATTTCTGTGGAATTTACCTTATCTCTCCTTATAAAACAATAATAATAATAAAACGTTAACAAAACACAGGGGAAAAAATCCCTTTGACATAACCTAAACTCTATTCCTTGAATCAAACCAGTTAACGCTTAGAATGCTTTTGTATTTGACTTGTGCTCCTCATCCCTTTGTTTGTATGCACACATATTCTTATATTGTTTCTACCATGTATCATTCATTATGTTTCTGGCAAATTAAATATGTTGATATACAACTTTTATTTTTAATCATTGGTTGACATGTCATAGAATTATAAATTGTTAGTTTTTCACTCTTCAGTACCTATAAATGCTTACATTTGAAGAAAGCATAAAAGGCACACATGGCTGCAGTTCCAAGTGAGTAAAAAATTATTTATGGCACATCACACTATTGTAGCCTGGCCTGTTGGCCCTCAGTGTTCATTAGAAATTCATCAGCACCAGATTACCTTCCCTTCTTTGCTTCTTCCTTTTTATCTCATCTATTGGCTTTAGGGCAAGGAGACATTTTCTACAGAGAAACTTTTTAATTAGCTCTCCACCCTCCTGATACATTCAGAATTCATATAAAATAAAAACTTCATAGTTCATTTTCTAAAAAAAAAAAAAAAAACCTGAAAATCTAGAGCTATCCAACAGTGCTATTCTCCTAAGAAAAGTTTTAGCATACCCCTTCCTTTTTTTAGTGGAGACCATAGAGAAAAATAGTTTTTACTTCATTATACCTGAAACTCTGAGACTTTTTTTTAAATTCTAGTAAATTTAAAACTTAATTTCTTCATGTAGTAAAAATAATAGCAATTTTTTGAGTGCGCACTATGTGCCAGACATTAAGCTTGTCCCATAAAATTTGTTATTTCAACGTTCTAATGCTCATTGTGTAGATAAGAATGGTGAAGGCATACATGGTTAAGTGACTTATCCAAAACCACACAGCAAGTAAATATTAGAGTTTGAATGTCCAAATAGTTGGTCTTATTCCAGAGCATGAATTTTAAGTATTGATGATATTGTGTAATATCCTGTTATGATATATGTCCTATATGTATTCTTATATAGGATAGAAGTCATAGACCTATCCTTAAGTCTATCAGTTTACAATTGATGAAAATGAGTTTAATGTCAATAAACATGTGTTTATATTTCATAAGTGAATGAATGAAACAAGTACCACTATTTTTCATTCGCTTTTGTGTAGGGAAGTGTATAGCCAGGGAAGGAGGAGAATAGTATCACTTTAAAGGGCGGAAGGCTATTATTCACCTCAATTTTCTGTTATCTTCGTGCTTTGTTCTGAGCTACATGGAACTAAACATCTGACATTTCTAGAATAGGATCATCTCAATGTTTAATTCTTAAAGCCACTGAATTCTTTTTTTACAATATTGAAAGGCAGTAGGAGGAGGACCAAACAATTGTCAGTTAGGTTTACAAAGAAAAAGTAGTTTACTTTCTCTATTTTTTACATTCAAAGTTTTGTTAGGGTGCTGTGTTTTTACTAAGATGCTGCTCCTCCCTTATGTATCTTTACAAAAAGAATTGAGATCAATCAATTACTCAACAGACTCTTCATCATTTAATGCTATTGTTCCCATTACATTTTTGGTTTTCATGTTTTTTTCTGATTTTTGTTTTGTTTTGTTTTGTTTGTTTTTTTAATCACAAAAGGGATAGTGGTTAAAATCTTCTCATTTTCAATTTCTTTGAAAAAAATTTAGATAATCCGATTTCTCCAAGTTTGTTATGAGGCTTTATCACAGTAATCTATGTTAAATGTTTTATGTAATGGTGTCTCAAGGTAGGTGTGCAACAATAGCTTCAATGTTCATACAACTATGTGCTAAACATCAGTGTTTAGATAAGTGATTATTTGGAAAGAAAACTTAATTTCAGGATTTAAATAGTAAGTAGATATTAATCACATAAACATCTTATAATTATTATTTTAAAATATTTTTGTAATTTTTCAATTACAGTTTACATACAATATTATATTAGTTTCATATCTACAACATAGTGATTACACATTTATATAACTTATAAAGTAATCACCCTGATAAATCTAGTATACACCTAGTACTATACATAGTTATTACACTATTACTATTTTCTTTATACTGTACTTTACATCCCCATGACTGTTTTGTAACTACCAATTTGTACTTCTTAATCCCTTCCCCTTTTTACCCACCCCTCCAACCTCCCTCCCATCTGGCAACCATGAAAATGTTCTCTGTATCTATGAATTTGTTTGTTTTGTATGTTCTTTAGATTTCACATATAAGTGAAATCATATGGCATTTGTCGTTTACTCTCTGCCTTATTCCACTCAACACAACATACTCTAGATCCATCCATGTTGTTGCAGATGGCAAGATTTCATTATTTTTAATGGTTGAGTAATATGCCATTGTATATATGTACCACCTCATCTTTATCAATTCGTCCATCAATTGATACCCAGGTTGCCTCCATTTCTTGGCCATTGTAAATAATACTGCAATGATCATATGGATGCAAATGTTTCCTCAAAGTAGTTAGAGTTTTGGATTTCTTCAGATAAATACCCAGTAGTGAGATTACTGAATCATTCATTATCTCTTGTTATAGTCTCTGTTTTAAAGATGATTTTGTCTGGTATAAGGATTGCTACCCTAGGTTTTTTGTTTGTTTGTTTGTTTTCATTTTTATGAAATATCTTTTTCTATGTCTTTACTTTAAATCTGTGTGTAACATTCGGTCGGAAGTGAGTCTCTTATAGGCAGCATATGTAAGGGCCTTGTTTTCCTATCTATTCAACTACCTTATGTCTTTTGATTGGACTATTTAATCCTCTTACATTTAAAGTAATTGTTGATAGATATGAGGTCTGACAATTAAATTTGTGAACTCATCCTAGGAAAAGTGCTACATACCTCATTGCGGAATATCACTATAGTCACCTTTGAGTACACCCCTTTGGGAAGCTATGTACCAACACCAGCACGTAGTCCACCCTTCAAAGCAATTTTGGAACTCTTTTTCTGGAATGGCCATTAGACTTGTTGTAATATTACACTTGATGTCCCAGATATCATCAATGTCTTCCCTTCAATATTGCCTTTATTTTGGGTTAAAGAAAGAAGTCATTGGGGGCCAGATCAGGTAAGTAGGGAGGGCGTTCCAATACAGTTATTCATGTACTGGCTAAACACTCCATCGCAGACAGTGCCATGTGTGCTAGTGCATTGTCATGATGCAAGAGCCATGAATTGTTGGAGAAAAGTTTGGGTCTTCTAACTTTTTCATGCAGCCTTTTCAGCACTTCCAAATAGTAAACTTGGTTAACTGTTTGTACAGTTGATACAAATTCATAACGAATAATCCCTCTGACATCAAAAAAATATTAGCAACATTGTTACAAGTTCACATACTTAATTGTCAGACCTCATATGTAATTATTGCCCTTTTATTATTCATATATATATATTTTTTTTTCTCCCATTCCTTAAAGAATTGCCTTTAACATTTCTTGTAATACAGCTTTAGTGGTAAGAACTCCTTTAGCTTTTTCTTGTCTGGAAAGTTCTTTATTAGTCATTTGATTCTAAATTATAGCTTTGCCCTGTAAAGTAACCTTGGTTTTAGGTCCTTACTTCATCACTTTAAATATTTCATGCCAATTCCTTCTGGCTTGTAAAGTTTCTATTGAGAAATTCTAGCTGACAGTCCTCATTCCCTTGTAGGTGACTAACTACTTTTCTTTTGCTGCTTTTAAGATTCTCTTTGTCTTTAAACTTTGGCATTTAATTATGATGTGCCTTGGTGTTGGCCTCTTTGGGTTCTTGTTGGGGATTCTCTGCACTTCCTTGGCTTGTATATCTATTTCCTTCACTAGGTTAGATAAGTTTTCCATCATTATTTCTTCAAATAGGTTTTCAATTCCTTGCTCTCTCTCTCTTCTCCTTCTGGTACCTCTATGATATGTGAGCATTGGTGTGCTTGATGTTGTTCCAGAGGCCCCTTGAACTATCATCATTTTTTGGATCTGTTTTTTTCTTTTTGTTGTTCTGATTGAGTATTTTCTGCCACCTTATCTTCCAAATCACTGATTCAATCTCTGCTTCATCTAATCTACTCTTAATTCCCTGTAATGTGTTCTTTATTTCAATTATGGTATTCTTAATTTCTTACTAGTTCTTTTTCATGTTTTCTATTTCCATATTTAATCTTCTAATCACTTTGTTGACGTTCTCCCTGAAATCACTAAGCATCCTTATAACCAAAGTTTTGAATGTTGCATCTTGTAGATTGCTTGTGTCCATTTAGTTTAGTTCTCTTTCTAGAGCTTTGTTTGGTTCTTTTATTTGGGACATGTTTCTTTGTCTTCCCATTTTGTCTGCCTCCCTGTACTTGTTTCTGTATACTAGGTAGGTCTGCTATATCTCCTGGTCTTAGTAGAGTGGCTGTATGTATTAGGTGTCCTGTGGGTTCCATTGGTGCAGTCTCCCTGGTCACCTGAGCTGGGTGCTCCAAGTGTGTCCTTTATGTGAGTTGTGTGTGCCTTCCTGTTGTAGTTGAATCTTGGTTGCTGTTTACATGCCAATGGGAGGGATCAACCCTCAGCTGATTGGTTATAAGGACTGCCCGAGACTGCAGTGGTGGAGCTGTTGTGCAGGGCCTGACATTATGAAGCAGAATTCACGTTAGCAGGGCTCTGGTGTCTGCCTTTGTGTGTGTTGTTTGTGGAGGTGGTTGGTTGATGTTTTGTCATGGTCTGAAGCTGTCTGCTGGGTTTGTCAGTTATGGGACCTCTTGGGAGGAGCTCTGTTGCATGCCAATGTCAGCCACTGCCTGTGCCCTGCCTGGAGCCACTTGATATGAGTTACAAAGTGATCCACAAATATTTGCCACTTATGCCAGGCTTGAAGGTGCCTGGGAGGGGCTAAGCTGTGAAGTAAGGTGGACTGCTGCTAGTGCTGGGCTTGGGGCTGCTCAGCAAGAGGTATGGGGCCCACCAAGGCCAGATGATGCTTGTTTGGAGTTTGTGAACCTTTGAGATATTTTAGGAAAGTCCACAGCATGAGCCAAGTCAGGCTGTGAACTGAGTGAGTCCATCATCGAGTCAGTCCATGCACAGGCCCTTTAAGAGTAATGCCTTGGACTCCAGACCCCTCTGTCTCACTCATTCACAGTCTTCACTGGTTTTAACCACCAGAAGTTATGGGGACTTTTTTTCCTGGTACTGGAACCCTGAGCTGGGGAGACTGGTGTGGGGCTGGGACCCCTCACTCATCAATGGGGAACTTTGTAGCCAATATAGTCCTATGGATTTTTAACTGCTACATGTGGGTGTGGGGCCAGTGTTTAGTGTCTCCACCCCTCCTACCAGTCTTGATGTGGCTTTTTCTGTATGTCCTTAGTCACAGGATTTATGCTCACCTAGACTTCAGGCGATTCTCAGTGATGGTTATTCTGTAGTTTAGTTGTAATATTAATGTGGTCATGAGAGGAGGCAAGCACAGAATTAAGCTTCTCTGCTGTAGTGAATAGAAATGTGATGAACCTATTAAACAAACATTTGTAATACAACAATGTCTCGAGATACGAAATAAGCTCCGATTTTAATGACATATTTATCTAGTTCTTTTTAAAAATGGATTAAGACTGCTTCTAGCATTTGTGTTATTAATTATAAATCATATAATACAAATGTTTGGAAGTTAGAGCTTAAGTAGCAATTACATCCCTTATTCAGTTATGGCCTTTGATCTGTGAGAGACAGCAAATAAATGTAAGAAAAGGTCAAATTTATAAGCCACTAGTGTTGGAAATATTGGTACAGCCTGAATAAAAATATTTTAGGATGCTAAGGTAATGAGTAAAGGGCATCTACTCATTAACATTAGACTAAGATTTCTTTTTCCCTCCAAGGGACAAGATTTCTTTAGTTTGGAAGAATTTAGAGAGCTATCGTAAAGTAGTGGTTAAAAGCCCGAATTCTGCAGTCAGATGTCCTGGGGATAAATTACTCTACTGTTTCCTAGTTGTATGCTCTTGAATATGCTAGTTCACTGTTTTCAATCTCAGTGTGATGATAAACAGCTAGATCATTGAGACTAGACACATCAAACAGTCCAGCATTCCACATAGTTTATGGCACTTGGTGAGTCTTCCATATTTTTTTTATTATGATATGATAATTATCATGGTTCACAAGGTCTTATATCAGAAAAGGGCTGAACACAGCCTACTTGATTAAAATGTAATATAGTAAACTGATCATTTTTGGGGCTTGAATCTATGCTGTTGAAACTGCAACGTTTCAACATAGAGGAGCATTTAAATCCAATGGAGATGCATGGCAGAGGTCTAATCCACTGAGATATAATCTTGAGAACTGTATATCAACTTTTTTTTTTCCTCTCTCATTAAACTTTGTTTTAATGGGCCTCAAAATTTCTGTGACAGATTTTTGGTCAAGGTGTTTCCATTAAAAAGTACTGATTTTAAAAACTAATAACTTAAAACTGCCACACACAAAAAAAACAAATGGTCCACCAAACATTCTCCATTCCTTCTGAAGGTTTTATGATACATTGTAATCACTAACCAGTCTTTTACTATTACACTTAAATGGCCAATTGAGACAAACAGTTCTTCCACCACTGATTAAGACTGGGGTGGCAGGTATTGGGGATAATATTCATTTAGCATTCTGAGCTTTCTGGGTAGACTTGGTGACCTTGCCAGCTCCAGCTGCCTTCTTGTCCACTGCTTTGATGACACCCACAGCGACTGTCTGTCTCATGTCACAAACAGCAAAACGGCCCAGAGGAGGGTAGTCAGAGAAGCTCTCAACACACATGGGCTTGCCAGGAACCATGTCAACAATGGCAGCATCACCAGATTTCAAACACTTGGAGCCATCTTCCAGCTTTTTCTCAGAATGATAATCAATCTTCTCCTTCAGCTCAGCAAATTTGCAAGCAATGTGAGCTGTGTGACAATCAAACTCAGGTGTATATCCTGTACTGATTTGCCCTGGATGGTTCAGGATAATCACCTGAGCAGTGAAGATAGCTGCCTCCATCTGTGGGGTCATTTTTGTTGTCACCAGCTACATTGCCACAACAAACATCTTTGACAGACACATTCTTAATATTGAAGTCCATGTTTTCCCCAGGAAGAGCTTCACGTTGCATTTCAACAGACTTTACTTCAGTTGTAACATTGACTGGAGCAAAGGTGACCACCATGCCGGGTTTGAGAATACCAGTCTCCACTTGGCCCACAGAGACAGTACCAATACCACCAATTTTGTAGACATCCTGGAAAGGCAGATGCAAAGTTTTGTCAGTTGGATGAGTTGGTGGCAAGATGCAATCCAGAGCTTCAAGTAGCGTGGTTCCACTGGCACTGCCATCTTTACAGGTGACTTTCCATCCCTTGAACCAAGGCATGTTAGCACTTGGCTCCAGCATGTTGTCACTCTTCCAACCAGAAATTGGCACAAATGCTACTGTGTCAGGGTTGTAGCCAATTTTCTTAATGTAGGAGCTGACTTCCTTAATGATTTCCTCGTTATCTCTTCTCGCTGTAAAGAAGCTCAGTGGAATCCATTTTGTTGACGCCAACAATTAGTTGTTTTACACCCAATGTGTAAGCCAGAAGGGCATGCTCACGGGTCTGCCCATTCTTGGAGATACCTGCTTCAAATTCACCAATACCAGCAGCAACAATCAGGACAGCACCGTCAGCCTGAGATGTGCCTCTAATCATGTTTTTGATAAAGTCTCTGTGCCCTGGGGCATCAATGATGGTCACATAATACTTGCTGGTCTCAAATTTCCACAGGAAGATATCAATGGTGATCCCAGGCTCACGGTCAGCTTTCAGTTTATCCAAGACCCAGGCATACTTGAAGGAGCCCTTTCCCATCTCAGCAGCCTCCTTCTCAAATTTTTCAATGGTTCTTTTGTTGATCCCACCGCATTTGTAGATCAGAAGACCAGTAGTGGTAGACTTGCAGGAATCTAAGTGTCCAGTGACAACGATGTTGATGTGTGTCTTTTCCTTTCCCATTTTGGGTTAGATTTAGCAGTGGTTTTCACTACACCTGTGTTCTGGCAGCAAACCCGTTGAGAAAAAGATTTTTTTTTTTAATTGCTCACCACCATAACATTTAACACCAAAGACATATTGTATATCTGTTGATGTATCGTGACCCTCTAGAGGACCACATCATTATAATATTGAACATATTTTGTCTCCCCCAGAACAATATTTGTCTCTTTGGAGACTCAGTGAAAATGCGTGCTCAAGTTAGAGAATACAAATGTTTACCAAAGCGACAATGTGAAAAACTTACTTAGTGTCATTCAATATATTTTTGTAATAATGTTTATGAGTTTAACTGTGTTTTGTTTTAGTTATTTCTTTAAAGAATCAAGTGAGTTTTTTTAATATTCAATATAAATTGGATGTGGGTATAATTGATGGTCATGAACATATATTTTTAAACAGAGTGCACAGTTCTGTTGAAAGAAAATTGTACATGAAATTAATGCAAAGGCCTTTGGGGGCAGTATTAAGTACTTTAGAACTCTTATTTTAGGTTTTATGTATTAAATTTTTCTACCACAGGTAATAGTTTGAAAATTTTGATGCTAAAATGAGAGACTAGATAGATTGTTATGCAGAAAGCTTATAGATTTTAAGGTAAAAATAATCTAGAAAATAAAGTAAAATCACAAAATCTGGAACTAAAATTTTGCTAGCAGCTGAAATGTTATGGAAAAATTGCCAACTTGACATTAGAAGACTTGGTTCAAAGTGTGACTTGACCAGCTTGCTATTTCTTATCTTCTCCCATTGCTCTTCCTTTTGTTTATAAAATTAGAATTATAATTACTCCAAAGTGCATTTATGGAACTGAAATGAAGCAGCCTACATTAAATTGTTTTATAAATTGTAAAATGTACAATACATAAATATTCATTCAGTTATGTCAAGAATTAATAAGTAGAGCTATGTCCAGTGTAATCTGAAATGAAGAACGAAGTCTGAAAAGGTAAAGTGACATGCATGAGCCTTCTCCATCTTGTCTGTGCCAAACCTTCCTGGTTTAATTGTTTATGCTTCTACAGTCTTGTATTTCATTTTACTTAATATTATGACTCATCCATTTTTAGGAGTTACTTGGCAAATGTTTGAACTTCTGTGTTTTGATTAATAGAATTTTGTTGAGCAAAGAAGTTTTCGGGAGAACTGATGCTAGCTTAAAATATTAAATTATTTGAGAATATTTCTGCCTGAGTTTGTACTCCTCAATAGTATAGTGTTCTAGAGAAAGAACTTATTAATATATGTACTACTTTCTGTATTCAGCCAAATATCTAATGCAACATTTTTCACTGAGGATCTTTAGAAGTTTTTCTATCATTCTAAAATCTTAAATTAAAAAAAATACTGCTTTATAGTAGAGTAGTGTGTAGGGTGTGTGCTCTCTTTCTTTTGAACTATTATAACATTCCTCTGTCATAGAGCTTTCCTCATTGTATTATAATGGTTAGTTTACTTTGCTGTCTCTCTCATTAGACAAAGAGCTGCTAAGCGAACATTTTCCTTCTAACCGACAGCATGGTGCTTGTTAATACAGTCAGCATCCCTTGAATTAAATTAAATAACGCCGTGTACCTTGTTGGCCCACATCTAACATGACATTCTGTTATTGTAATGTGTACATGTTTTTATTCCACAAGTGTACTGCAAATTCCTTGAAATATGCAGCTATAACTTTATTCCGTTATTGCCATGGAGTAAATAAAATATTTGGGGGTTGATTACTGAATGACAAATAGAGGCAATTGTTATTGTTTCTTCATAGTACCATTGTAACATTTTTCATTTTCTTTGGTCAGTTTCCTGATAACCCAGATCTAACAGCCACCAAAAATTCTAAGCCAAGTGAAGGAAAAAAGGAAAGGAGTGAGACAAGAAAGGGTATGAGTGGGTTCATGCTTTCGAAGAGCAATAGGTGATAAGATAGATACCTGTGGGGTGGTGGGGCAAGGTAGTATTTATTTTGCCACATTTTCAAATAATTACAGTTAACAAAATGGATGTCATAAACTACAACATCCAAACTACCAAACATCAGGAAAAAAAAAAGTGAAAATATGTGTAAAAAGACACCGAAATCCATTCTGTGTCAATCTGAACAAGAATTGTCTGAAAATGGACACTTAGAACTCTAATCAGATTATAGAGGCATAGGTGGAGTATCATTAGTTGTGTTATAAAAACTACATCAGTTCTGGGTTCTGATTAAATATATAAGGAGCTTAGAAGTCACCACTCTGTATAACAACAATAAAAATCTGAAGACTGAAAAATCAGCATTTCTTGGGTCCATAACAGTGGGGAGGACACATAGCAAAACATTCCACTCAAGGTTTGGAAAGTTAGGCCAATAAAGGGAAGCACAGCTTAACAGAATAAAGACTCAAGAGTGGAAACTGCCAGGAGAACACGTATCAGGGCAGAAAAACCTGAACTGTAACTGATGAATTTCTGGAGGCTTAGTGTGGACAACTCTGAGAGTTAAAAATTCCAGGGGTTCCAGTCATATAGAAGAGTCCTCATAATTTTGTGAGATTTACCTCCAGGAGCTCAACCATGTTCCCACAGTAAAGAAAAAGCACGTCTGCTTCTTTCAGGGAGAGGGGAACAGGAAACATTTTGAAATATGCCAGAACACTCTGTTCTTCTTAACAAGGCCTACCCTCAGCAAAGACTAGTTAACTGGAGCCTAATTTTCTGCAGGTTTATCAGCCTAACTGACCTAGGGGATGATAAATACCCAACTCCAGCCCACTCCTGCATCCTGTCTCAACTCAGAGGAGAGAAAAACCTGACAAAGTGTTGTAACGTTCACAGTCCAGAGGCATAAACTCACTAAAAGACTGATATTTAATCATAGGACTATAGAACATGTACCCTCTCCTACAACTCACTACCACATTATTAAAAGTCTGTTTACGGCAGTTCTTTTTACCAACTATATCATGCACAGCTATTAAGTTACGAGACTTACTAAAATGCAAAATCATAATTGGAAAGACAGGCCAAGTATCAGAATCAGACAGGACAGGAATACTGGTGTTATCAGACTAGGATTTTAAAACAACTATGACTAATAAGGTCTCTAATAGATAAAGGTGACATCTTGCAAGAACAGGTGGTCAATGAAAACAGTTGTATGAGTATATCCTAAGAAAGAACCAAACAGAAATGCTGGAGGTCAAAAACACTGTACCAGAAATGAAGAATGTCTTTGATGGGTGCTCTAGTCAGGGTTCTCCAGAGGAGCAGAATCCAAAGGATGTACAGAGGTATGTATAAGGGGAGATTTATTATAGAAATTGGCTCATGCAGTTGTGAAGAATAATATCTCTCATGAACATTGATACAAAAATCCTCGACAGAGTATAACAACTCAGATCCAACTATGAAAAGAATTGTACACTATGACCAGGTGGTATTTATCCCAGGTATGTAAGGGCGGCTCAACATTCAAAAATGAATTAATGTAACCCATTATAGTAACAGACTAAAAAAGAATAGTGTTCAGTGCTAAAAAGAAATGAACTATCGAGCAATGAAAATACAGGGAGGAAACTTAAATGCATATTACTAAATGAAAGAAGCCAATCTGAAAGGGCTACATGTTATATGATTCCCACTCTGTGGTATTGTGGAAAAGGCAAAACTCTGGAGACAGTAAAAACACCAGTGGCTGCCAGAACCTCAGGAAAGGGTGGGAGAGATAAGTAATGTAGCACAGAGAATTTTTAGGACTGTGAAAATACTCTGTATAGTATAATGATGGTTAGATACATGTCATTACACAATCGCACAAACCCATAGACTGTACGACTCCAGGTATGAGCTGTAATATAAACTCTGAACTATGAGTGATTATGACGTCAATGCAGATTCATTATTTGTAACAAATATACCGCTCTGGGGGAAGATACTGGTGATGGGGCAGGCTGGGCATATGTGAGGTCAGGGGGTATATAGGAAAGGTCTGTGTCTTCTTTTTAGTTTGCTCTGAACCTAAAAGTTGTAAAAAAAAAAAATCTTTAAAATTAAGAAAATAAACCACAGTTTTAACTTATTTTTATAGCTTGTTATAAAATACATATTTTGTCATCATAGATCACATATAGCCATGATTATTTTGAAATATACAGATAGTTTTTACATATTCTATTGGTGAATATTTTAGATGATCAATTTTGGGGTTTTATTTAGAAATCTCTGACTGTCCGGTAAATTGTGAGTGGAGTGGCCTGTGTTCACATATCCACTTAGCATTCAAGAAGAGGCCTGTGCATTCATTTCTAAGTTCCATAATAAGCCTAGCATTTTTTAACAATATATTTTCCTCCTCCTTTTAGTATGCTTTTAAACTAGTCACCCTGCTCTTACTTGATGTAAGCTAAAGAAGGGTTAGGTAATTGTCTAAGAAAAAAAAAAAATCAGACCTGAACTGTTACATTAGCTACCCAGCTTTTGGTGCTAATTCTGCCTATAATATTGGATAATGGTGACAAGGAAGTGAACTCCTTTTATTTTGAAATATTAGGGTTAGGATGAAGATGAGGATTAATTTTTTAACCCCTGCATCTCATCTGTAAGGTAAAATAAATAAGCTTAAGTATTTCTGGGGTTTGCCTAGCTCAAAATTTATATAAACCTATGGTAGAAATGGGGGGGAGTGGGTCAACTTCTAATAAGAGCTAAAGATATTGATAATTAAGACTCATCAAGGCATAGGTTTTTAATTTCTATTAATAATATCAGTGTGTAAAAAACAGAAAAATTAAGTAATTTTAAAGATAAATTGGGGGAACAGGGATTCAACAGCTCATAATGTAGAAAAGTAATTATTCAGTGAAAATGCGACACAAACTTTTTTTCAACAAGGTCACAAAGAAGAGATAGTTAATGGTCAAGAACAGCTAGTAGACTGGAAGAAAATAAGAGCTGGTGATTTCAGTCAAATCCGTATCATTTAAATTTTTTCATAGCCTTTTCAACAAACCATAGAGTCAAGGGTTTGCTGAATCACACATTTGGACAGAACTGTAAAGGGCATCTTCTGTCAGGTTTACTGTCTGTGGAGGCTTTTGCTTTATTTCTTCCTCTCTATCCCCCCCCCTTCAATCAGGACTACTAACATTTTGTGTCTATTGAGTTACTTTGCCATTTTGTATTAGCTATCACTTTTGAGCTTAAATTAAATTATTACTTTATGCTTTCTTTTCCTCTCTCCTTGTCTTGCTTAAGAAAACATCCTTTATAATTAATTTTTCACCTTGAACATGCCTTTTGATGCTGAACATGAATTTCATTGTTTGTCAGTGTCAATTAAAACATTGCCTTACTCACTGTTTTATTGTGATTATCACAGTAAATTCTGCATGTTTGTTTAGGTGGTTTGTTAAATGTAGAAATGATGTATTATTTGTACTATCGGTGAATTTAGATGCAGCATTTTTTCATGTTTTATGCTCATTTCTTTCCACATGGCCGATTCAGAATTGGGAGCTAGACCGGCTGCCCTCCAGGACATCATTAGTGGTAACCTTGTCACTTAATGTAAACTGTATACCCCCTTTGTACCATGGTTGAAAATGGCTGAAAGCCAGTGCAAGTGAAGCATTAAAAACCAGGTTTGAGATGGGCAGGTGCTGATATTATTTTCCAATGCCTGTCAAAATAGTGCTCACGTCTCCACCTTACTGTATCTATTTCATTATTTTTAGCCAGCTCTGAAAGTGTCTTGCAAATACTTCCTCAAAAATTTTCGGGCTCAGAAATACCAGCTTTTTAAATTTTAAATACATAACATTTTAGGGATCAAATAATCATTGCATCATTAGAACATCCTACTTAAGTAGCATCAATTTAAATTTTTTCACCTTGTAAAAAACAAAAAAAGAGAAAAGGAATAAAGAAATGAATGAGTGTCCATGAGTAAGCTACTATGTCTCTTAATAAAATTGCACCAAAATTGGTGCATTTAATTCTGTAATCTAAGTATTATTAAATCAAATCTTTTTATAACTGTTACTTTATTTACTTTAATTACAGAAATACTATTGTATTTCCTCCTCTGCTTATACGTATTTTTATTTTGTCCTTACACTGTCAAAAATGTAAAAGTTTTTATAATATCTCATTTGATATATTTAAGATGAATATATAAAAATAATCACTGATATTTTGTTTCTCCAGGTAGTTTTTGTTAAAGCCAAAGATAAATGGAAATATCATTTTTTATCCATACACCATACATCAGTAAATTAAATCATTCTCAGGTCATTATGAAAAAATTAATTGTGGTCTTCTTAAGGGAATTTGCAGGTGACTCCAACCATTCTATCAAGTTAGATTCTGATGTTGAGAAGCAGAAGACCTGATGTTTATAGAAAGTTTTCAAATACCTGGGAAAGACAGAAAATTTCTTTCAGAATTTCCAGCTGAGTTCAGATTTAAATTACACTTAACTGAGAAGATGTATGAACTTAAATACACAAATATTTTGGCCTCAAGAGATGACCACATTTCTTTTTAAAAATTATTTTATTAAAATATAACATACAATATTATATTAGTTTCAGGTATACACAATAGTAATTCAAAATTTATATACCTAAAGAAGTAATCACCATAAGTTCAGCAACCATCTGACACTGTATAGCACCATCACAGTGTTAATGACTATATTCGCTATGCTGTGTATTACATCCCCTTGACATATCTCTTTTATACATAGAAATTTGAACCTCTTATTCCCCTTCACCTTCCCCCTGACCTTTTTTAATTTTTCAACTACAGCTGACATTCAATATTATTTTATATTAATTTCAGGAGTACAGCATAGTGGTTAGAAATTTATGAAATTTAAGAAGTGATCCCCCTGACTGGTCTGGTACCCACCTGGCAATATATATAGTTATTACCATATTATTGACTATATTTCCTATGCTTTATTTTACATCCCCATGACTATTTTGTAACTACCAATTTGTACTCCTTAGTGCCTTCACATTTTCACCCTGTCCCACAAACTCCTCCCATCTATCACCCCAACAAATCTAGTACCCATTTGACACCATACATAGTTATTACATTAGTATTGACTATATTCCTTATGCTATATATACCCTACATCCCCATGACTACGTTGTAACAATCAATTTTTACTTCTTAATCCCTTTCTTTTTTCACCCACGTTCCCAACCCCCCTCCCAACCATGAAAATGTTCTCTGTATCTATGAGTTTGCTTCATTTTGTTTGTTTATTTTGCTCTTTAGATTCCACACTTAAGCAAAAATCACATAGCATCTGTCTTTCACTGACTTTTTGTTCACAATACCCTTTCAGGTCCATCCATATTTCATTGTATATATGTACCATATACTCTTTATCCATTCACCCATTGATGGACACCCAGGCTGCCTCCACATCTTAGCCATTGTGAATAATGCTGTAACAAACATATGGCTGAACATGTCCCCTTGAAGTAGTATTTTAGGTTTCTTCTGATAAATACCCAGAAGTGGGATTACAGGATCCTTCTTTGTCACTTGTTATAGCCTTTATTTTCAAGTTATTTTGTCTGGTATAAGTTTTGCTACCACAGATTTTTGTTAGTTTGTTTCCATTTTCATGAAATATCTTCTTCCCAATCCTTTACTTTCGGTCTATGTGTGTTTTGACCTGAAGTGAATCTGTTGTAGGCAGCATACATAAGGGTCTTGTTTTCTTTTCCATTCAGCTCTCCTGTGTCTTTTGATTGGAGCATTAAATCCATTTACATTTAAGGTAGTTGTTAATAGATATGTAGTTATTGTCATTTTATTATTCATATGTTTTTATCTTTTTTTTTTTTTTTTTTTGGTCTTGAAGAAGTCATCTAACATTTCTTGTAATACTGGTTTGGTGGTGATGAACTCCTTTAGCTTTTTCTAGTTTGGGAAGCTCTTTATCCTTCGATTCTAAATCATAGGTTTGCTGGGTAGAGCAGTCTTGGCTGTAGGTCCTTGCTTTTCATAACTTTGAATATTTCATGCCAATCCCTTCTGGCCTGCAAAGTCCCTGGTAAGAAATCACCTGATTGACTTAGGGGAGCTCCCTTGAAGGTAACTAACTGCTTTTCTGTTGTTGCTTTTAAGATTCTTTATTTAATCTTTATTTGTTTTTAACCTTTGGCATTTTAATTACGATGTATCTTGGTGAGGACATTTTTGGGTTCATCTTGTTTGGGACTCTCTGCACTTCCTGGGCTTGTATATTCATTTCCTTTTCCAGGTTATAGAAGTTTCCAGTCATTATTTTTTCATACAGGTTTTGAATTCCTTGTTCTCTATCTTTTCTTTCTGGTATTTATGTTGTGAATATTTTTATGCTTGATGTTGTCCCAGAGGCTCCTTAAACTGTCCTCATTTTTATGGATTCCTTTTTTTTCTTGCTGCTGTGATTGGATGTTTTCTACTACCTTGTCTTCTAAATCACAGATTCAGTCCTCTGGTTCATATAATCTACTATTGATTCCCTCTAATGTATTATTTATTTCAGTTATTAAAGTCTTTATTTCTGACTGGTTCTATTTTATGTTTTCTATCTCCATTTTTATGTTTCCTATCTCTTTGCTGAAGTTCTCCCTGAGGTCACTGAGCATTCTTATAACCAGTACAGTAAGTCCCTGACTTATGAACATTTGAGTTGCGAACAAATCGCGGAAGTAGCTCATGTGTCTGCCAGACATTGTCACAGTTGTGCTGCTGCGTGCTTACTGTACAGTGTGATAGTGTACAGTAGTACAATGCTCAATCAGAGCCCAGGATGTCTGGAAGCAAGAGGAAAAGCAGTGGTGATGTGGAGGGGACTGCTAGGAAGCACAAAGCAATAACCATGGAAACAAAAGTGAAAATAATTGAGAGATTGGACCGAGGCGAAAAGATGGTAGATGTTGCTCATTCTTATAATATGAATCATTCAAGCATTGGCTTTACATTGTATAATTGTGTCAAAGGTGTATAAGACTCACTTTGTCGGACTTACAAATGAGTCAGACTTGCGAACAAATCCAACTTAGGAACATTTTCCCAGAAGGGAACTCCTTTGTAAGTCGGGGACTTACTGTATTTGGAACACCACCAGGTGGATTGCTTGTCTCTACTTTGTTTTCTGGAGCTTTCTGGAGCTTTGTTCTGTTCTTTTATTTAGAAAATGTTTCTTTGTCTCCCCATTTTGGCTGCTTCCCTGTGTTTGTTTCTATGTGTTAGATAGGGCTGCTATGTCTCCTTGTCTTAATAGAATGGCCTTATGCAGTAGGTGCCCTGTGGGATCCAGTGGTGCAGTCTCCCTGAACACCAGATATTGGTGTTCTAGGTGTATCTCTTGTGTCGGCTGTGTGTGCCCTCCTGTTGTAATTGAGACATGACAGCTGTTTGCATGTCAATAGCAGGGTTTCACCCTCAGGTTGATTGGTTTTTGGGACTGGCCATGAGTGCAGTGGAGGAGCTGTTATGCAGGGGCTGACCCTACAGAGCAGGATTTCCTTCAGCAGGGCTCTGGTACCTTCCCAGTCTGCCTTTTGGGTGTGTCATTCTTGGTTGTGGCCAGGTAATTATCTAGCCCAGTCCAAAACTGGCTCCAGGGCCTGCCAACCCCTGGGCCTCCTGGGAGGTGACCTGCTGCTGGCCAAGTTCAGCTTTAGTCTGTGTTTTGCCCCAGGTCATTTTGCATGAGCCACAAAGCAACCTGAAGATGTCAGCCACCCGTGTTGTGTTTAGAGGTGCCTTGAGAGGCCAGGCTATGAATCAAGTTCATCTGTTCCTAGTGCCAGGCTTAGGGCTGTTCAGCCAGAGGTACGGGACATACTGAAATCAAATGCTGCTAATTTGGGTTTTGTGAACCTTTGAGAGACCCTAGGAAAGTCTGCAGTGTGAGTCAAGGAAGGCTGTTTATATGGAAAACCACTGAAAGTGGCTTGGGTATGCCTGAAAAATTGTGTGGAGCATAGTCTCAGGGAATCACTAGGGCAGGGCAGATGAAAGGTGATAGACAGTAGGATGGAGACTCAGATATGGCATCCCCTGTGTCTGCATACATGGAGGGGGAGGGCTCAATGATAAACAAAGGCCTGTGCCAGCTACTTCATCTGGGAGAAAGCAGCACCTCCAGCCCTCTTCTCAAGCTAGACAATTCAGTTCCTCCCAGTATATACCTGGCACTTTTCAAGCTTCTGCCCCAGCACTGGAGCTCAGAGTGAGTGAGTCTGTCAATGAGTAAGTCTGTCTGTGTTCCCTTTAAGTGGAGAGCTTGGTAGTACAGTTCCTTTCGTCTTGCTCAGCTATAATCTCTGAAGTATTTTCACAGCCAGAAGTTATGGGAATTCTGGAACCCTTGGCTGGGAGGGGCTGGGACCTGTCACTCCTTAGGGGAACCCCACGGCTGAGATATCCCTCCTGATTTTTAATGGTCCTATGTGATTATTGGACCAGCCCATTCCGTATCTCTGCCTCTCCTATCAGTCTCAAGATGGCTTCTTCTGTATGTCTGTAGTTATAGGTTCAGCTAGACTTCAGGTGAGTCTCAATCATGGCTGTTCTGTGGGTCAGTTGTATTGATGTGGTACTCCTGAGAGGAGGTGAGCACAGTGTTTACCTAGTTTACTATCTTGACTGGAAAATCCTAGAGTACCACATTTCTTAATGTACTTTCAAACTAATATCTCATAAATAGTTTCTGAATAGTTTTCATATGAAACATTATTAAAGTACCATTATATGAATGTAAAAAGAAAAAAAAAAGCAAAGACCTACATTAAGTAAGGTGGTTGCAAAGAAAATCAGACATTGGGAAAAAGATATCCTAGGAAGAAGTGAATAGATAATAATCATTCTTTCCAAATGTTTTTTGTTGTTGTTGGTTTTTTTTTTGTTTGTGTTTTTTTTTTCTCATTCTAAAAAGTTGGGAAGGAGGAGCTCAAACAAATAAATGTATTTCATAATTTTTGGGGGGTTGGGTAAAAAACTAGCCTATATCCTAATTATTTTATTGCACATTTGTTTTTTATCTGTTTTGTTATTGTCACTTCAAAATTCTAGCATCTATAGAATACTAACACAAAAAATATCTATATGACTTGAATTGATAGTAAAATATTATACATATATGAATATAAATGCATATCTTGATAAGTAGTGTGTGTGTGTGTGTGTGTGTGTGTGTGTGTGTGTGTGTTTAAAGCAAAGAGGAATTTATTTTATACAAGTTAATTGAAATGATGGTTTTCTCAAAATATACAGAATTCTCACTCTCTAAAAGTTGAGTACTGTTGGAACTAATTCTGGACTCAGCCAGTAAACAGGTTTTGTTTGACCAAAAGTAATAATACAAAATAAATTTGCCTTTAGTTGGACTTGCATCTTTTAGTTGGCCACAGTGGGCATCACATCTTATGATTTTACTTATTTCTTTTTTTAGACATTAAAACTACCTGTTTATCCCCTGAATACTTTTTTTTTTCCTCATATGTGGAATCTGAATTTTTTTTTTTTTTTTTTTTAGCTGAGCCATCCTGCCACCTGTTGACAGCTGAGCAGCAGCTTGGCTCAGGCCGGGACTTGAACTGCTGTTGCTCAGAACTCACACTCTTGAGTGATCTCTTAACCAACTGAGCCACTCGGCCAGCCCCCCAGAAAACTTTTGATTTATGACTTCTGATTTATGTCTTAGAAGAACACAGACAAAATTATTTCTAAAAGCTTGCAGAAAATGACTCAGCAAAACAATAAAATATTCAAATATTCTACTTTAAGTAGCTAATTTTTTTGTGCAAAATTATAAATATAGACTCTATAGCTGAATTATAGCTTAGGACATTATGATCATATAACACCTACTCTGTGATGATAGGTATATCAACAATAAGCCATATTTCATGGTACATTTGACATTCAAAAGTTGATGAAATGAGGCCCATTGTCCCAAGAAAATCAGAGATTAATCAATGAATTTGTATAGAATTGTGGAAAGTTTGATTCTTAAGAAGGTAAAAGTATGTGTGTGTGTGTGTGTGGGGGGGGGTGTGTGTAGAGAGAGAGAGAGAGGGATGAATGTTTATATATATATGTATATACATTTATGCAAGGACACACACAGCTAGTTAAACCATATATATATATGTATATATATATATATATATATATATATATATATATATATATATATGGAGAATACATAAAAATATGAAGAAAAATATAGATATACAAAAGACATCAATTATAAAAATCAAAAATGATAAAACCATATGTAATATATTTTATTTATAAGTAATCACAGAAATATACATTTTAAAAGCTTGTTTTATTTTAGCTTATGATTAGCAACATTTAAATACTGTCATCACAAAATAGATATGAGAGTGTGGCTTAGTAGACATTTGTATGTATCACTGACAGTGGTGCAAAGTGATATAATCTTTCAAATGGTAGTTTTGTCACACCCCTGAAAGCGTGATGTTTAGATCTAGAATTCCACCTCTGAGAATTTAACTTACAGAAAGAATTAGGTAAATGCACCAAGAAAGATGTGCAAGAATGGTCACCATGATGCTATTTAAAGAGCCCCCAGTTGTCTTTTATAAAGGCATAAATTGTTTTAAATTACATAGTGGAATGTTAATAGTATTAAAATAATGATTTCCAGTCACTGAGATAACATATAGTAGTGAAAACTTATTATATTCTAGGAGCTATTCTAAGAACTAGGGTTTCTGTGGTCAGAAGAAAGGTGTTAAAGCAGCTGACCAGCTCATTTTATCTCCTCATTAAAAGAAGGATGCCCCTGAGGGAAGAAAGTGACCCAATCTAATTTCCTGGTGAATATAATAAGCAAGCTCTTTAACAAATAGGACAATAATATTTGCTATGAAGAGAATAATTACGTGGAATGATTTTAGCAGGATGTCCCCAGATAGGATTGCTCATGGTATACAAATTTAGATAGAATCTAAAAAATGTTCAGGCATAGGTCCCTAGAAAATGTCATGTTAACTATACAGCACTTTGGTGTACCAAGTGGTATTATAAGTAAGATAGATGCTTCCTCTGAGAAGGAACTCATGTACTTTACTTAGGTAACGCATCTGTTTCTCGTGGTCAAAGAAAGTATGTCTCATGTGGGAATAAAGGACAAGGAACCACCATCAAAGTCTCACAACTTTCTTTGATTTGCCCATGAGAGTTTATTTCTTGTACCTTTGATGCTAGGTGTTATCTCTGACTTATAAAATCTTATTTGAAAATTTGTTGTTTTGTGTTAGCACCATTGAACTAACAAAAATGAATAGATTTAATAAATAAAGAAGCTTTTCTTTTACTTGCTCGCTGATGGGCTTTTGAGAAGAGTTGCTATCTGAATAATAATCTGAATACTAAAAAAGAGGCCATGGAAAGAATATGATGAAAGAGACTTGGGGAAATTTTGAGAAAGAATATTTTAAACAGAAGTAAAGCAAACTCAAAGGTCTGGTATCTAACTTTTTGGTCTCAGATCTCTTTCACACTCTTAAAAATCATTGAAGACCTGAAAGAACTTTTGTTTCTGGGTTCTGTAGCTATTCCTATTTTCCATATTAGAAATTAGAGCTGATTATAGCATAGATAATATTTTAGCAATTAATTTTAAAACAATAGTAAAACCCTACACACTAACATAAATATGTTTTAATTTAATGATGATATTCAAAAACAAAATATGGAGAATGTCAGCACAGTACATTTTTCAAAATTCTTTAATCTCTACCTTAATGTAAGGTATCTGGATTTTTTTATCTGCTTTTGCTTTTAATGTGTGGGATATCATAGTTTATGTAGGCTCTTGAAAACTACACCATGGAAAATTCCCACAAGGGTGAGAGAATGAAACTTAACAGGCATATAAAAATCTTACTATTATAATAAAAGTAAGTTTAACCTTGTGGACCTCTTGAAAGTGTCTTGGTGATTCCAGGGGTGAACAGACCATAATTTAAGAATTTGTAGTACTGACAATGAGTTTAATGTATTTGAATAATGGATGGAAGATAATTTAGCTGGAGTAACATGAGAGAGGGTGAGGAGGGACATAGAGAAAATGAGGTCAAAGATATAAGCAGGAGCAGATCATTTATGACCATGTAGATAATAGTAAGAAATTCAGATTTATTCTTATTTTAAAGGGAAACAATTGGATGATTTTAGAAGGAGTGATTTCATCTCATTTATATTTTAGAAAGTCAACTCTGGTAGCTTATGGTGAATTTAGGATGAGGATGGGTAGAAAAGGGTTATTAGCTAGGAGACTTTTTCATGTGTAGGTAAAGATTGATGATGGCTAAAAATAACAGGTACTAATTGTTAGTCTGGTCACACCACCATCTATGTAAGTAGTACATCTTGGGGGAGAGTTCACATCTTCTGCTGAAATCATATTAATCTGATGGAAGATGCCAGCCATAGTAGAACTGTAAAGTTGCTATGAGAATGGCAGCCTCTTTGTAAATAAAGTCCAGTAAAAAACAAATAAAAGGTGCAGAGTATCACAGAGAGACTTGGATAGGAAATCCTGGAAAGCAGTCACACACCAATTTACAGTTACAATGAGAAACAGCTGCCACACTGACTTTTTAAGGATTTTGTTGAATTAATAAATTCCATTTTTCCCCCTTATCATCTTTCAGGCGAGTGGTTGTTGCAGTCAAACTAAAGGACCCTTATTAATGCATGGGATTGTTCAGTAATATTATATAAAGAGAAAAATATTATGTCAAATTAATAATCTGGATTGAAGAGTTGAATATATTATAATTTTATGTTAATTATTAAAGAAAAAAGAGACATACAAAGTCTCTCAGTGTTTGTATAACTAGTGCTATTAGTCATAACCTTTGAACGGTAATATTATTCTTGCTTATTTTCTTGTTATAATTTTCTAAAATTTTAAAACAATTACTAGAGTAGTATTTTTATAATTGAAAAAGCAGTGTGAAAAATGTCAAACATTTTTAATATTTCTATAACATAATTCAGTCTTAAAAATAAATGAAGAACTTTTTTTTTAAGATTTTTTTTTTATTGGGGAATTGGGGGGATGGGAACAGCGCTGGGGAATTGGGGAAGGGGAACAGACAAGTTGCTGTCATTTTGTTCTTCAGTCTAGTTGTGGAGGACGTTGCTTCACTGGCCCAAGTTGGCACCATCATTGCGCTCTTTCTGGGTGAGGCAGATCAGTCGCTGGCTTCTGGACGGCCGCTCACTGCGGCTGCTGGCTGCTCACGCTGGCTGCTGGCTACATGCGGTAGCCCATGGCAACCCACTGCAGCAGGGGCTGCAACCTACACTGTTGCTGGCAACTCACAGCAGCCGAGCTCCAGGTTGAGCTGTTGTTCAGCATCTTAGCTGTAGAGGGCAGTATCACTGGCCCTCATATGTGGGATCCGAACCGGGGCCCTCTGGCATCCCAAGCCAGCTCTTAACCATTGCGCCACTCGGCCGGCCCAATGAAGAACTTATAAAATGGGATATGTCTACCCTAAAGTTCAGATTTATACATTAATAACACCTAATTTAAAATAAATGTCCAAATACATATCCATATTTTAGAAACACCAGATATATCCTACTATAAGATAACCATATTATATGTGAAGAAAAAAAATTGTTTAATATTTTTATAGTTTATATTGCTTTTATTTTACAAGGAGTCTAAATATATTTAATACACCAGAAGATAATCAGTTTCAACATGAGTTCCAAATCTAGAGTGTTATGCTGAAAGGTTAAAAAATTCATATTGAGTTATGAATAAACTGATTTACATATACTTGATAGTTCATAACTATTTGATTCACAATAAGCACCACACAGTCCAGTAAGCTTTTTGAGTCATTGTGCATGCATTTTAATCTTAGCTGGGTGTGTTAATAGCTTCAGCCAAATTATGAATGCTACATTACAGAATATAACAAAGACTAGACTATAGATAAGTAAGCTTTATTAAGCAGAAATGACTTGTTACATAAAGTGTCCTTGAAGTTCTATTTTATGTATAACTTCTTGTATTTGCAATGTTTTTGAACATTTTCGTTTAGGTTTAAAACAAGTGAAACATATACTTTTCCACTTCACAGTCAGAATATTACATTTACTTCAAATGTTTTATTTGCTCCTTAAGTTTCATTTGGAAATGTACATTTTAATTTTAATAAGATGAAATTCTGACAATGTGATATGTAATACAGTAAAGTACCGCTTAACTCTTAATTATCTATCATTGTGTTTGTGTTACAGTTAGTAGTATAATTCATTTCTGGTTGATGTTTCCAAATGAGAGGACCATGTTATATACATTCAAAACATAAAGATGCATTTTCTAGGACAAGTTGAACACACACACACACACACACACACACACACACACACACACACACACCATTCACAAGCTTGCTGTGGAAAGCCAGTAGGTGGAGACATGTCAGCTTCTTATCTGTCTGTAGTCACCAGTTTGAATTACTTTTCTTGCTTAGCTGCTTTTGAATAGAAATAGGCATTTTGGTTGTATTTTTTTCTTTTTTCTTTTTTTTTTTTTGTTTTTGTTGTTGTTGTTGTTGGTTTTTTGGTTGTATTTTTCAGTCAGACAAAATTACCACCTGGCTTTGAATCTAGAATCTCTAGCTGTGGCTCCTATCTCATTGCTACCATTGTGATTTTAACTCTGGTAGAGAAATACTTCAGCCTGAAACAAAGTAGGTATTTTCACCAAGAACCATCTGTCAAAAGCCTTTGCCAGAAACCTCTTAAATATTCTCTTTCGTGATTGAATTTCAAGGTTTTGGGTTTGTTTGTTTGTTTGTTTGTTTGTTTTCAGAAACAATGCTGCATCATGAGGTCAAGTTTATTTTCCAATGATATTTTGTTTTCATTCAGTACTTTAATCTGAGTTTTTGCTTCTATGCAAATTTGTATAATCTCCCAAAATCATAAAGCATGATAACCAATACCTATCTCTTCAATGTCAAGGCTCCAGAGAGAAAACAGAGGCATATGATGGGTATCACCTTGTATACTAGGGGATTTTGTAAACTTATGTATGTGTTATTGTCTAAACAACATCAACAAGAAAAGCCTGTTAGGAATATTACGAAATATTCCTATGCTTGACCTAGTAAATCTACTAGGTCATATTTTACCATGATATTTGTTATACCATTATTTGTGATAAAACTGTTGAAATACAATAATGTATTTCAATAAATGTAGTATATACAATCCAACTGTACATTAATAGAAGATTATTTATATGTATAATAGCAAAAAATGAACACTTAAAAAGACGAAGGTCTCTAGTATGTGGCAAGCACCATACTATACAGTCATTAATGCTATGTGCATAGATCAGACAGTCAAGTGAGGAAGATAGAAATTAATTCAAATAATCACCCACCAACTTATGTAATTATGTTACTGAGTTGGGATGACTTTCCTCAGCAATTCTGGAGGGAAAGAATTCAGTGGAGAGAGAGCTTTTTTGCAGGTGTAGGGTAGTAAGTATATTAGTAAAGTCAGATACACTCCAAGGTGTGGAGCAGACCAATTTCAAGAGGTGGAAAGGCCTCCCCTTTCATTGTATGAAGGCTTTTATTTCTGTAGGTAGAATTGCTTCCCCCTCTCCCTCCTCTTTACCTCTCTCTTTCTCCTGCTGAGGAGCCCAGTCTTCCCTTTTGGTTCTCAAGGCAGTTTCTATCAATTTTCTTTTTATGATTTATTTGAGAAGCTCTCTAAAATGGTCTTGATAAGCAGGATGTATACTGTGATACGCAGGGTGTCTTCCTCCCTTCTCTGGCTTCTAACAACACATCCCTTTGATTTAGTGGAATGTGAAATCTGAAATCCTGTGGGCTAGTGAAGACTGCTGCAAGGGGTCCTGACCCAAATAGGCGTTGCAGCCAGGGCCTTTCTAATCCGGGCTAGTTCCCTCCTTCTGCTCATTTCCATCTACCTACATACCCTATCAATTATACACTGTGAAATATTTATCAAGGGGGAGTACAGGGAGCTATACACGTAAAAACTAAGCTGCAAAGTAGTATAGATAGCATCATCTTAATTAAATATAACACTTATAAGTGATAATGATCAATATGTATTACCGATCTGAAGGGGTTGGTTTGCCTGTGCATCAAAGCCAAAGGAGACAGAACAGGAGTTTGCAGCAAAGCAAGTTGAGGTTTATTTAATTTAAGGAAATGGCACCAAGATAGGAGACACAGGTGAGCTAGTGCTCAAAGACCAGGCTCCCGGATGGTGTGTGGGTTACAGTTTATACAGGGCAAAAGCACAAGACAGCGTGGGTTAGGGGTCCGAGATGGTGTTGGGAGCTGATTGAATCGTTTCTTTAGAACTTGAGGACAGTTCTGAGGTCTTTTCTGAGTTCCTCTGCCCAGTTTTCATGGGAAAGTAGCCAGGGTATCAGTCCACCTTAGGAACTCAGAGCTGAAACCTAAATTAAATTGATGTTGTCTGTAGCCTGCCAGAGGTTCAGACTGTGTGACCATTAGTTAGGTTCGGGCTACTGTCTTCCGCTGCCTCGGGGGTTGCCGATTATCCGGGAGAAGGCTAGGTCTCTGAGGGGTGTATATAGAGAGAGACGGATGTGATTTCTAGAGCTAGGATTTAAATCTAAATTATATCAAAGTCATAAGGGCCCTCAGTTTCATATGCACAGAATAATCTAAAACAACAATTATATTGGGGGATGAGGTATGGAAAGATGTTTAGTTTTGAGTGGTATGGCCTATTTTTATTTTGTCAACACAATTCAATTATAGAAAAAATTTCAATTGTAGGAAAATATTAAATTACATTAGTACAAATGAATTGATAAAACCTTTTAAAATTTCAACATTTCAGTATGTAATTAAGAAAATAGATTAAATTATTTAAAAATCAATATTTATAAACTCATTGTTTTCCTATTTTAGAGAAAATATTTCCGGGTTCAATAACATTTGAACAGAAGTTCTACTCATTGATTTGCAGCTGCACTGGCTCAGTGGAAATTAAAATAACCTGCTTGTTTTCCTCAACATGATAAATGTCCATTAAGGAGAGAACACAGAGGGTTCAGTGACTTGCCTGAGGACAGGAGTTCATTTCTAGGAGAATAGAAATGTTTTCTGTCTAGACCAGGGTCAGCAAAATAGAGCCTGTGGGCCAAATTTAGCCCACACCCTGTTTCTATTGGGGCTTCAGACGAAGACTAAATATTACATTTTAAATGTTTGAAGAAAGATCAAAAGAAAAGTCTCTGTCATTTAGGTGGGCTCCTGTCCCTGGTCTGCGACAGTCACAGATGTTACTTCCCTTTATTTCCTTCTTCTGTGAGTCAGGAAGACTGGAGGGATCTACAATGGGAAGAATCACTTTCAACTGATAGAAGGCTCTGGGAGTCTTTTCCTCCAGAAAGTAGGTCTTTGATATGGAGAACATGATTCAGATATTTCACAATGTACACTTTTCCCTTTGCCCTGCCAGAGCCACGAGGACATCTCTCTTGGCTCTTAATCCTGAGAACCTGGTAGGGTTCTTAGAGGTAAAACATATGAAAGTGTCTCCCTCCCCCCTCCCCCACATCCCACCAAAGACTGTCACCTCTGGGGTTTTCACTGTCAATTTAGTCCACACCCAGCCTCCTGCAAGTCACCAAAATTACCATGTAAGTATTCCTATCAGTATACAGCTCCAGTGCTTTCTGATCAAAATAATCAGATCAGGGCTATGGCTCTTGGGATTCACCTGCTGCTCCACATTGCTGGATGGGGCTATGCAAACATAGTTCTCCGATGACTACAAAGGAAGTCATTGATTTTCAGTGTTTCAGTTTTCTTTTCTTGAGTTAAGAATGATAATGACCACACATAAGCTCTTTACCTATTGGAGCTGAAATAGGAAGTCGATCATACTTTCTATTACATGTCTTTGGAACGAATATCCTGATGAAGGAAATTCCAGAATTCTGAGTGGAAACAGAATTTTTGGTATGCACAAAAAATGATAAACCCCACAAAGTGCTCATGTTATTGCTAAAGTAGTTTGCAAATGTCTTACAATAACATGCAAAAAGTGTTTTCTTTATTCACCAATTACACTTTTCATGCATGGCGTATGCTAGAATCACCAACAATGTATACATTCTAGAATATGTATGTTATATTATTCATCACATTTTAATTAATAGCATTGCACAATTCCAGTTATATACTCTGCAGCAGCTACTGGTGCCTTGCATCATATTTTTATCCACCAAATAAATATATTTTGATTCACTACAATGTTAACAATATGTAGAAACAAGATCATGTGATGACTAAAATAATAATAAAACATCAATACAAGAAACACTGCAAGTTGCTACAACAGAAATAGCAGAAATAGCTATAATCTCAGCGAAAGGTTAAGGAGCTATTGAGGCTTAATAGAAAAGGTAAGGTTTAATAAAAATCTTAAAGAACTAAATAGATGGAAAAGACAGGTGATAGAACTATGTTCTCGCTCGGATTTTGACAGCAAGAGAGATATCCCAACAGCTTTGGTATGAAGTACAAGTAGGATACTCATACTTGTTAAATCTCATCCTGCTTGTTTCTTGGTATGTTACAATTACCCTCTCTTAAAACAAAATTCAGCATAGTGAATATGAAACATTGGATGTGAGGAAGGTGTAGAGAAATGCACGTCTTTTTATCTCTATAAAGATGTGCATTTCTGCAAATATTCCACATATCTACTGATTATCATACATCCTGCTGAATTTTGTTGGAAAAAAAAAAGATTATTTTTCTCTGTAGGATATGACAGCAAGAAGAGAGCAGAGATAATTTGAGAGCTGTAGAAATGACAGAATCTATAGTATACAATTATTTAAGAATATTAAACATGGACAAGGACAAAAATGCATAGGTAACTAGAATGCACGTTAAAACTAAATTTTTTTAATACTTGAAATTTCCTTACTATTAGATAAAAAGAATTGATACAGTGTTTTATACCATATGCATAGTAACATGAAATTCTGTGCCCATTAATTATTCTAGACAAGAGAGCTCTAGTAAATAGATTTTAAAATAATCTTTCTATTCATTATATAAATTTATTTTTGTAATATTTCTTGAGGATGCATTTACAAGTAATGAAATTGCCTAGTTGAAATTAGACTAATCAGGAAGTACCATGGTGATATAATCAAAATACTTATTTTATTTATATAAGATATATGTAAAATAATCAACATATTCATTTCCAACTATAATCCATTCATGTTTTTCTCTTTTGTTCATGTGAGTGAGAATTCATCTATCAAACTTCTAGCTCTTTAGCATATAACTAATTCTCATTTTTTACTTTAATATTTTCTAATGACAGTAGCTTTTGGTTCATACATTCTTGAATATTATTATGATTATTACATTTAAAGATACAATAAACACATTTTCAACCCAAGATAAATTATATTTTATAAATATCAGTCTTTAGAATAGAAATATAGGAAATAAAGTGCAGGGTTACGGAATGTAGAAAACTTTCAGAATTACATTTTCTTGTACTTCTGTTTTGCTTTAAAGTATATATGTTTGTATCCAAGTTTATTTTTTAATCCTCCTCTTCTTTAATGTCTTATTTCGGAATAATTTAGGATTATAAAAAATTAATGTTAAAAGACAGGTAATTAAAATAACTGTGATTACAATAATTAGTTAAGGGATACAAAAGATAAAAAGATGTAAAATGTGACATCAAAAACATAAGATGTGATGGGATAGAGTAAAAATATTGAGCTTGAGAAGAGGATCGAACTTAAGTTGTTATCAACTTAAAATATTCATAGACTGTTATAGATATAAGTTGTTACATGTAATTATATGTAGGCCCCATGGTAACCACAAAGCAAATACCTGCAGTAAATACACAAAAGAGAATGAAAAAATAATATAAGCATACCACTTTTTTTTTAAGTCAAAAACAATCTACAGCCAAGAATGGAAGCAACGTTAAGTGTCCATCGATGGGTGAATGGATAAAGAAAATGTGAATATATTATATATAATGGAATATCATTCAACTATGAAATCTTGCCATTTGCAACAGTATGCATGGACCTTGACGGTATTGTGCTAAGTGAAATAAGACAGCAGGAGAAAGAAAAATACCATATGACCGCACTTATATGTGAAATCTTTAAAAAAAGGAATTAGTTCATAGACAAAGAGAACAGATTGATGGTCTCATGCTGCAGGGGATAGGGGGTTAAGAGAAATGGATGAACTGCTTTTGGGGGGTTTTCTTAGTTTAAATGAATTAAATAAAAATAAAAAATTTAATTAAATATGTTGAAAATGAAAAAAATTGCAAAGATAGTACGAAAAAGTCTCTCACACCCTTTATCCAGCTCCCGTTCAGAGTATCATTTTACGTAACAATGGTATATTTATCAAAAAGAAGAAATTAACATTGTTACACAAATGTTATTAGCTATGCTACAGAGTTTATTCAAATTTTGCCAGTTTTTTCAATTATGTCTTATTACTGTGCCAAAATTCAATCCTGGTTATTACATTGCATTTAGTTACACAATTAACGCCCCCAATATGTGTTAGTTTCTCAGTCTTCTATTATTTTTGATAACACTGCCACTTTGGAAAAGTTAGTAGTTGAACACTTTGTAGAATGTTCCTTGATTTTGAATTGTGTGATGATTTCTCACCATGAGAGTAGGGTTATGGATTTTGAGGGAGAATACAAGGGAAATGAAGTGTCCTTGTCATTGTGTTGAATTTAGTAATACCTGATATTAACAACACTTATTATTGGAGTCTGACACTAATTTTGGAAATTTGTTGGCTATCATTTCTTCCAATATTTCTTCCTCCCCCTTCTTTCTGTTTTCTCATTCCAAGATTCCAATTAATCATATAGTAATCCTTTTTATATTGTGTTACAGCCTTTGGGAAGTGTGAGGTCTTTTCTTTCATTTTTGTTTATTTGTTTGTTTTTCTACCTTTTTTCTACTTGTATTGCATTTAGGCTCATTTTTATTGACATGTCTTCAAGTTGACTATTTTTTTTCTTCAACAATTTGAATCTATTGATAATTCCATTAATAATTTTCCATTTCTGTTAGTGGTTTTTAAAAATCATTCCTAAAATTTTAATTTCATTCTTTTTTTAAAGTTTTCACACCTGTGCTGAAATTACCCATCTGATATTGTAATGTTCATCTGATATTGCCTCCAAGACCTTTCTTCGATCCCCTATGGCAGAGTAACATATTCTAAACACACTTCTGTCAAAGTAATTATCATGTTACAATATATAACACTAGATTACCACCTCTGAGTCATATATATATATATATATATATATATATATATATATATTTATATATATTTATATGTATATATATATATTTATGTATATATATATATATATATATATATATATATATTTTTTTTTTTTTTTTTTTTTTTTTTTTTTTTTTTAAGAAGGCAGCATCACTGGCCCTCACATGTGGGATCCGAATCGGGGCCCTCTGGCATCCCAAGCCAGTTCTTAACCTTCGCGCCACTCGGCTGGCCCCAAATTTTTTTTTAATTTTAACTTTTCAGTTTTTATTTTTCTTTTTGAATTAGAGATTTACTTTGAGGATAAAATTTTACAATAATTAGAAGTCTTTTCTTTATTAAAATAGAAACCTGCCACTTCATCACTGAAAGATTACAATAATGTCCTCCAATTAAATACCTGATTGCTTTTGCAAATATCAAGCCCCAGCAGAGTGCAACTTCTGAGAGGACACATCAACAGTAAAAATCATATGAGTGACTAATTAGTCTAAATATATTCAATTTATGAAGAATATTTCACAAACCTTAACCTAATTGTTGTGTTAGATGTGTAAAATAACCTTTACCCCTGTGTCCTTAACAATGTAAAATTTGAGTTTGTTTGGGTATGAAAATGTGCTTGTGCTATTGGGAGGCTTCTGAGGTACTTATTTTACGATGGTGTGCTAACTGCTGTCAGGACTTTTCTTGATAATTAATAATTAGGGTTCCATCTACTACTTCTCCTTCTGGAAGACCTTTATAAACATTAATACTTTTGACCTTTTTAATTGCATGAATCAAATCTAGAAATAGGTGATTTTTAATGTTCTGTACTTTCATGCCTGGAGTGTAAAATAACGTTTGCTTTCTCAATAGCATTCAGCAAGTTTACATTTCCTTCAGTAAATGTGACTTTAAAGGTGGCCCTGTAGTGGGTATTAATTTGGTATTCATAAACCTTTCAGCTACACTTAGCACTTTCTTGATGTTTGCTGAATTCTCCTTGATGCATCTATGTCATTCTAATTATGGATTTTTAACTGGGCTGCACAAATACATGAACTATTTATAAGATTGTCTGCTTTTTTTTTCTTTTTATACAAAATTTAAAATGGCAGTTTTTGCACTTGTCATTCAAATCTGCCAGGGAATGTCAATGATGTGAAGCCATACTGAGAATGCAGAACTGTACTGTAGAAATAAAGGTTATCTTTGATATACAGCCTCCCAATTAGGCAGGTCACCTATTGCTCATTTACAGAAAGAGTGAAAATAACACGATTTGAGAAAAAAATTTATTGACATATATACAGGAAGTAAAAGCATACTACTTAGGAAAAATGCATTTTGTACAATAATAAAAGTATGAATAAAGAATATAACAATTTATAGTTATGAATCCATATATGTGTGCTTGTTATGTAAAATAAATTATAGATATATTTACACATCCATTCATATATGCATTAATGTGTATTAATCATATATAAAATATATACAGTGATTGAAGTATATCAGCTCTACATTAAATTTTTAACATATTATTAAACATTTAACATATTATCATATATCTAGATGTACCACAAAGCCATGAAACTTCTTTTACATTTTTTTTCCTAATCATTACGTGAAGACTAACAGTTGGAAGTTAAGCCCACAGTTTTACCTTTTATGGTGTTATCTCGACATACTTCAAATAAAATGAAGGTAGATTAGTGAGAACCTTGGCAAAGATGAGAGAAAATTCACTTATTTTTCACACATTCAAAACCCATTTGAACCTAATCATTTTAATGCTGACATGAACAGCTGTGCTAGTGCTCATAATTTGATAATGAGAGTAGTGTTTCTGTAAGACAGTTTCTAGAAAACTAATGCTTTGTAGACTAAAGGTAATTGTGTGTGGATGTCATTATGTACACACACAGGACTAGAATTTCTATAATGCAATTTTTGTTTTCTCCATTATATTTTTTGTTGACATGGTACTTTATAAAGAACAAATGAATAAGTTATATTTTTTACAGTTTACTACAGGTTACTATAAAAAGTGTTCAAAGTAAAAATTATTTAATTGATAATTTGCACTTGTTTTGTAGTCTTCATATGCTAGAATGTATTGTAGATATATCCATTTGCTTTTTCGTTACAGCCTCATAAAATAAAAATACAAGATATTGTCTTTTTCTTTAAGCTTGAGAAAACTGAACTATGCGAGTTTCACTGACTTGCCCAAGATGACATATACATTAGTGAAAGAATTAATGACATGTACCTCTTGATACACAGATTTTGTTGATCTCTGAATATTATAATATAAATTAATCACTAAATAACATTTTTTTATATTTCTCAGGGTTTTTTTTGAACAAAGTTTTTTTAAAACCTTGTTCAATTAAATTAAACCTTCTTCCAGTGTTCAATATACAAAACCTTGTTCAAGCCCAACAAATTCAGGAACAAGCACAACAGAAGGTATTTAGTAACCAGCTGTCCAAAATGATTGAATAAAAATATATACCTTTTAATTTCATAACATCATAAAATTAAATATAAAAACAGTTGTCAAAATATGATGAAACAAGAAATAAACATAACTAAAATAAAACAGACCTGTTTTTTCTAATAAACTGTCTTGACTATTTTAGTTTCAAGTTGAGTAATCATTCTGAGATAATTGTCATCCCTATCCCTGTATATTAAAGAAGTTTATTCAAACACTTTTGTGACAATCTGGAGTAAAGAACAGAAAATACTAATATAAGAAACTGAAAGCCTGTTAAATGCCTAGGCCTTAATTGAGATTTAGTATAGATTACAAGGACAAATAACATAATCCAAATGAGTAGAAGCATATTGAAAATTTTTCTAATTTTAATATTAAATCAAAGCAGATGTATTCAAAAAGACCTTAAAGGAATTACAGAGAATACCAATAGCCAGATTTTTCTTATTGGAATAGTTTTGAAGATTAACCAAAATTTTCATTAATCACCATAACAATTAAAATTTGTGAAATGAAACAAATTCCTATAATCTAGATTTTTATTAAAACTACTCTAGATATTTATTTTACATTTAAAAATGATCCAAAATCTCTCTGAAGATATTAAATATAGTTATTATAAACTTCTGTGTCTCTACTGATACTTTTCTTGGTTAAGAGTTTTTTCACATTTTATTTTTGCTGGCTTTCTTGGTGCTGCTTCTCACAAGTTTTTGTCAGTCTTATTGAAAATAGGTATATACTTGAATTTTCTGACTACTCAAATGATTGTGGAGTATGGTGTTCAAAGGGACATACTGGTCACTTATCTTTGGGGAGTGGTGGCACTCTGTTATCCATTGACTGTTTTTTAACCTCTTTGGTCCAAATATTTCTACTTTCTACTTTACATTATGGGTGAATCTCGCTTCTTCCAGATTCTCAACAAAGAATGAATTGGGAAGGAGGCATTCACTAATCAGTTGCTTGAAATTGTGTCTGCCTGGTGTTTGCACCAGGAATCCTTGTGAGTAGGATTTTCAATAGTTTTATGAAAAGGAACTAGAAATTTTATCAGAAATACTCTGAATAGTCTTTTTTTTTATATATAAAGTAAAATATTTATATATAATGTGAGTTTAATATTCTCAATTTTTGCTTTTGTTTTCATAAAGCAACACATTAAAGAACATATTTGAGTAAGTATAATCTTCCTTGTGGCTTTAACATGTGCGATTTTTACACTTGCTAGTGACCCCAAAGGTTCATTAGCATCTAATGATGAGAAATTAGATGAGTTAGAGATCACTCAGATCATTCCCATAATAATTCTTCTTTATCCACTATACAAGGGTAATTATATTTTGGAATTTTCTTTTCCAATTTGGGAAGAAGTTTCTTGTGCACAACAAGGTTATACTTTCATAGCTTCTATAATAATATTTGCAATTACAATATTATTATAATAACTCTGTGCCATCATTGCAGTTTATGCAAAGTATGAAATACCAGTTCTAACAATCAAGTTCGCGAACTTGCCACTGTGCACTTACTTATACTGGCAGCACTGTACAAACAGCTCAGTAAGGTTTCGTAACCTTGGTATATCAGTGTCTCACAGCTGTGTTCATGTTAATTTCTGGTAGTGTCTTGCTGAGTGGCATTCATTATTTTTGTGTGTTTTTGTGTGCCATCGTGAGAATGTTTGAGCTTGAATTAGAGCAATGAACAAACATTAAATATCGTGTTAAACTTGGCAAGAATGGAAGTGAAATCAGGAACATGTTAGTCCAAGTTTATGGGGATAATGCCATGAAGAAAGCAGCAGTGTACAAATGGATTAAATGTTTTTCCGAGGGGAGAGAACTCGACACTGATGAAGAGAGGTCAGGGGGGCCAGTAACAAGCAGAACTGATGAAAAAATAGCAAAAAATAATCAAATTTTGCATCAAAATTTTCAGCTGACTGTGAGAAGCATAGCAAATCAAGTAAACATCAATAGAGAAACAGTCAGGAAAATCCTACTGAAAATCTTGGCATGAGAAAGGTGTGTGCAGAAATGGTCCCAAAGGAGCTCACCGATGAAGAAAAGCAAAGAAGAGTGGAAGTTTGCCAAGACCTGTTGGAGAGACAAAACGATGTTTTGGGCCATGTTATGACTGGTGATGGAACATGGGTTTACCAATACAACCCTGAAACAAAGTGGCAAAGTGTACAATGGAAGTCAGCCAATTCTCCACCACCAAAAAATTTCTGTCAGCCCAAATCAAGAGTCAAAATGATGTTGCTAACCTTTTTTGATATTAAAGGGATTGTTTATTGTGCATTTGTACCAAATGGAAAAACAGTTAACCAAGTTTACTATTTGGAAGTGCTGAAAAGGCTGCATGAAAAAGTTAGATGAAAATGACTGGAACTTTTGGCCAACAATTCATGGCTTTTGCATCATGACAATGCACCAGCTCACACGGCACTGTCTGTGAGGGAGTTTTTAGTCAGTAAACAAATTACTATATCGGAACACCCTCCCTACTCACCTGATCTGGGTCCCAATGACTTTTTTCTTTACCTGAAGGAAAGGAGATATTTAAGGGAAGGTATTTTTATGACATTCAGGACGTCAAGGGTAATACAATGACAGCTCTGATTGCCATTCCAGAAAAAGTTCTAAAATTGCTTTGAGGCATGGACTAGGTGCTGGCATCAGTGCATAGCTTCCCAAGGGGAGTACTTTGAAGGTGACCATAGTGATATTCAGCAATGAGGTATGTAGCACTTTTTCTGGGATGTGTTTTCTAACTTAATTATCATACCTCTTACATATTAGAGAGTGTTTCTCTAGATAAATTTCTCTACCTGTCTTTTATCTTACATTTAAGAAATTCTTCATATTAACTATTTTTCACATTTCTGTTGATGGTTTCCTCAAAGTTTTTTGAAAGGTGTAGCTAATAAATAGTGTGAGATAGTTAATAAGCTAAGTTAGAGTCATGACACTAGGTTTCCTTCTAAAAACTATTACTAATATATTGTAAAGTTTTAGGAAAACCATTTAACTTATGGGTGAGTTTAACTATAATCACTAAGATCTTTTCTAGCTTAAAATTCTTTGCCATGTAAAAAACTCTCTTGTAACTCCACATTGTATAACATGCTTAAAATATGTTTTTTATCAATAAAACATGACAAACATGTAATTAATCATATTATAAATCATACCATTTTCTCCACATTGTTGTAGAAAAAATATGACAGGTAGAGAGTTGGTAGTTATCCTTAAAAAGTGATATTGAAGTTTACAGTGGAGGCAGTTGGATAATAATCCTGTGCTTTCCGAACTAAAAATTCAATCTTTCTTACCCAGTGACTCTAAACTAGAGAGAAATACTACTTTTGCCAAAGAAATAGGAAGACTATAACAACAATGGAGTTGACATCACCCTGCTACAATTCCTACTGTCATACTTATGTCAGATGTGACAAACTTTGAAAAGGGTCTGTGCAACTAATATCTGTCATGCACCTCTATTCTCCAGACAATTCTAAAGATAACAAAAAGAGAAGCTGTGGGTTTTGTTGATGGTGGGTGAAAAGGTATTCGTACCAAGCCATTGAAAATATAAAATATAAGTGCTAATAGGTACTTCTAAAGTATCTGAGGATTATGTGTAGAACTAGTTACATGATATCTGAGGTAAAATGAATACTCGAATGATGTATGGTCTTTATATACTCGATACAATCATAGTGGACAGATTATTATTGTCATATTAGGAAAGTACCACTTTACCATGTCCAGAAAACAAATCATGTATGATAGTAATGACTTCAAGAATCACTAAGGTGATTTGAATCCTAAAATATAATTCTGAAGTCAAGGCTCTATGTTCAGTTCCTTTACTTATTATATATTGTGTGTTGTGATACACAAGACACCAATCTCTGGGAACATGATTATCTCCTGAACAATGCCTGTCATACAAA
Source organism: Hipposideros larvatus (assembly GCA_031876335.1). Lineage (NCBI taxonomy): Eukaryota > Metazoa > Chordata > Mammalia > Chiroptera > Hipposideridae > Hipposideros > Hipposideros larvatus. The sequence continues at coordinate 68,545,992 of CM063088.1, read as the reverse complement.
GTAAGGGAATGAAAGATGCTATGGATACTAAATAAGATTAGAAATTATGGTGTGTATTTTAAATTCAAATCTGAATATGCTTCTTTTTAATTCTTTAGTCGTAGTGAGTTTTTATCTAATGCTGGGTTTTTTTTGATAAACTTGGTAAAAAACAGCAACAACAAAAAACCTTTATATGTCCTCGCTTCTAAAAAAAAAAAACTTTAAAATTTTTTTGATGTTTTTCTCTTTCCTGTAAACCATCAGTTCTCAAACCTTCCTAATGCCGTGACCCCTTAATACAAGTACTCATGTTGTGGTGACCCCCAACCATAAAATTATTTTCGTTGCTACTCTATAACTGTAATTTTGCTACTGTTATGAATTGTAATGTAAATATCTTTTTGTTTTCCGAAGGTCTTAGGTGACCCCTGTGAAAGGGTCATTCAACCCCCAAAGGGATCGCAACCCACAGGTTGAGAACCGCTACAACTGTTTTAATAAAAGAATAGATGAAGTTGAAATGAAAGATAAAAAGAATATAGACTCTCTCCCAACTCTAAACAATGGTTAGGAAAGAAGGAGCTAGCCATGTTAACAAGATGAAAGTACAATTAATTCCTAAGCTTGTAAGCAGATAAACGGACATTAGGAATGAGGAGCAACTCATCCTTAGAGCTTTAAGTTTGAAAGGTGTGAATCTTTTTCTCCTCTTACTTAGATCTAGAATTGTAAAATTAGATGGAGATCGTGAGTATCACTTATCTGCTTATAGGCATCCTCAAACATCTTCTCTAAGCTCCATCTCTGCATTGACAGATGTTTTTTGTATAGTATTACAAATAATTTTCTAGAAATTCTGAATTCTAACTTATATTTAAATGGTGACAACTTTTGTCTCACTATTTTAGATGATTTACAGAATTTCATTTATGCTATTTCTAAGTCAAATAACTCTCTACTTTATATTTTGTATACATCAGAATAATATTAATTTATAAATAACATACTTATAGTTGAATGAACAGTGATATCTTTTAAATTTTTAATTTTCATCAGTATATTATATAAAGCAATGCTATTGAAATTTGAAAATAATTTTGGATAATTGAATTGATAATTGAAGCTACACTAATTAGAATAGTAGTATGAAAGATTCAGAGAAAGATCGATGAGAGAGAATTGTTGTGGTTGATAATGAAAGAAGCTACATTAATTAAAATAGTATGAGAAAGACAAGAAGAGAAAAAAAGGGACAAAGAAAGAGAAAGATTAAGAGAGTTACTTTAAATGTGAAAGGCATCCCTAATAAAATAAATTCTTGTGTAATGCTGAAAGAATTTTGGATCAGGTTAATAGAATTAAAATATTTACTGTGTGTCAGATTTTATGAAATAGGTACCATATTCTCTAAATCCCAATATTTATTGCATAACAAGATTTCTTTCCTTACTCCACTACTTACATTCTAATTTTATATTTCAATAGTATAAAATTTTAATTGAACATTTGATTTTCAATTTTAATAATATTGCCCAGGCAAAATCTTTTTTAAATAAGATTTTAATATTTCTTACATACATTTACATTCGCATGGTAATAGACTGTTGAGCATAATTAGGACCAATCTATAAATGGCCTGTGGTTTTATTTTTGTAAAGCATTATAATGCAAAGGATATATCAAGTATTCTTCTAAATAATATGTGTAAATATGTTATAATCAAATAAAATTATATATAAAAAATTAAATGCATATATTTACAGAATGTTTTAATGACAACATGTTCATTTTTTGGTAGGCACAGGCAGTGATTTAGTTTTAATTTTTTTCATTCTCATTCTGAAAACTAATCAAGCATCAAGGATAATAATAATAATAATAATAATAATAATAATACATTTAAAAGTGTATTTTTAGCTAAATGAAGACACAGAAAAGCCTCCAAATTCCTTTTTCTGGTGAAAATGTGGCCAAAGGCTAATCCAGCCAGCAAGCCTGCATAGAAAGGAAAAAAAAAAAATTGCTTTGGGGAGGAAAAGCTTCTGTGGTTGTATACTTCAGAAGTCGCTAGCACACATATCCACTTCCAGAAGGGGGGGTAGGAAGCACCACCCTGATGGCACTCTGCAGTAAGTACATTATTATCACTTGGTTTGAGAATAAAGAAGCCAGCAAAGTGGGTGGGAGTGCCCAGAGGTGACTGATCTCATACAGTCCCTGTCAAATACATCTTCTAAAAGTGACTGCTTCACATTTGAAGAAAAGGACTGTGCCTCTTGGTGACAGTGGACTGTAAAGAAATCAAAGAAAACCCAAGTTATCAGTAGAAGTACCCATGAAATGGATTAGGTTCTTAGGGTCATAGGAGGGGTGGCTACACAGAAGTAGCATGAATTAAGGAAATAGTTTATCATTGTATTACCAGAGTAGGGAGCCCTTCAACTGTGAAGACTGAAAAATCTCCCCTCTTTCTGCACTCCACTGAAACCTCCTATTGAGGATAATTAATTCAATCCAACACAAGAGACAGAAGAGGAATACTCAAAGTTTCATAAAAGTAGGCTTAGGCAAAATACTAAAAGATCCATGCGATAACCCTAAAGATGGTAAAATATCACCAGAAAGATGTTTCAATAACAGCAACAAGATAATAATTCTAGCATGATTTTTTTTTTGAAAATTAAACCCTCAGATGTACAAAGTAACAGCAAAGTAGACTGAAAGAATAACAGTTAAACAGAAAGTAGAATCTGATTACTAGAAAAAAGTGGAATGTGAAATAAGTTCTGACAAAAAAAAAGGTAATATTTATTTTAAAGAATAAGGAAACACAGAAGAAAATAGACATGACAGAAAGCACAATGAGAACACAGAATATAGAAAATATGAATACAATTATACAAATAAAGAAAAAGAAAGAATATAGTGAATTAGAGTGAAAATTATAGATCATAGGAAAAGACAATGTAAAGTATGTATAATTAGAGGTGGCAGTGAAAAAAGAAAGAAATACAATTCAAAATATAATTCAAGGTAAGTTTACCGAAATTAACCTAAATTTGGTGGTTCTTCACCAACGGTACAAATTCCAGCATGTGTAGGATGACATTCAGCTCTCATCACATTGTCCCAGAGGAAAAGAATTGGAGCAAAAAATAAAAGAATACAGTCACTGCTGGGAATAAGTAACAATAATCTGTTCCTGTCCAAGAAATCTCATGTCTATTGTCATATTTTATATTCCTGAAAATATATAGTATATATTATATAATTAAATTATATTTATATTAATTATATAAATATATAATTAATTTATATAAATAATTATATAAATATATAATTTAAAAATCTATATTAAACATTATATATAATATAATATGTAATGTTATGTATGTAATGTTAATATATATATAACATTACATATTATTTATGTAAATCTTAAGATTTAATATGAGTTTTATAAATAATATTTATAAATAATAATATAAATATAGATGTGAATCTATATCTACATCATCTATAGCTATATCTATGTCTATATCTATCTATCTACTTAAATCTTATCAACTAGCATTGCAACCACCTTCAATTCACCCAGTTGTTACTGAAAGGATTTCCTCCCTAGGGTCATGGATATAGTCAAATACATGGCACCAAACACTAGGCAGAAGAGATCAACAGTAATTTATTAGTCACATATACTCAGAATTTAAGGATTTATAGCAATGTAGCACCATATAAAAATAATCTTAAAAAGATCAAGGTTTCTGGCTTCTGGTCCAGCATGTAAATAACCTGGAATTGTTCATTCTGTCCTAAAACAAATAAAAACATGAAGAAGCTGAAAAATCAACAACTCTTCTTGAATCTGTCAGAGAATTGAAGTTATAGGACAAACTACTGCCCCCATAATTGGAGAGACAGGTGAATACAGAGAATCACAAATTACTGAGGGAGAAACCTACCAGCAGACGTATCTGTGGGAACAGTGTGAATGTAGGAAAACCAAACTGTGATTGAAAAATTGCTGGAGGCTCTGTGTGGACGACTCTGAGAGTTAAAATCTCCAAGGGAACCCCGTATGGCAGGCCCCTACACTTCTGTGAGTCTTACCTCCAGGCACTTGACCAGGTTCCAATTGTGAATATCAGAGAAAAATCTCCTTCTACTTCTGATAGAGGAAGGGGAGAAGTGATCGTTTTGAAATACACCAGAGAATTTTTATAACAAGACTTGCCCTTGAGAAACAATTTTACTAACGCCTAATCTACTGGGGCTTTTTCAGAGCCTACCTGACCTCGGGGAGGGGATAATACACAACTACAACCTGCTCTAAAGTTCCATGTGGGGGAAGGAACTTTAGATCCAACTTCAATCTGTCCTTATAGAGAAAAAAAGAAGAAGAACAAAAAACTGAGAAGCATTATGAAGTTCAGAGTTCACAGGTACTCTGAGTACATAGTAAGACATATAGGACTAGAGAACATGTCTTATTCACAGCTCACCACTACATAACTAAAGGCCTATTATTCACAGTTTTCTAAAAATACTATGTCATGCCTGGCTATCAAGAAAAATTAGTAAGCATACCAAAAGTAAAAAATTTCTTTCACTCTTCCCTCAATCAGACCTGAGGGAACCAGCAGAGGCATCGCTCCAACTTTAAAAAGAACCACATGACAAAAAAATGTGGCAAAAATAATTCAGCACATCTGATGGTCCCGAAGGAGACAAAGGAAGATTCATTCTCCATCATGCAGCTGTGAGCCAACAGAGAACCTAAAACTACTCTTCAAGAAAAGACCATTGAGATAAGTTCTCCCCATTCTTCCTGCTGCCATAGCACAAGTGAACCTCTACACTAGGCTGTGGCTTGATAATTGGCATAATTATTGTTTTTACTTTAGCTTTCTTTTGTAACCCCACTCCTATCACTTTCTACTTCCATAATGGCTACACAGCTAACCAGCAAATGTTTCCTGGGCCACCAAGGGCCGGCAGCCGTGCCAAAAAGGCTTCCACAGCCTGTGGTGTGTGGCCAGCAGCCCAGCAGTCAAGAGTGTCCTTGGAGATGTAGCACTATCTGCGTGGGGCGCATGGCGGACCCAGGGTGTCACCAAGGCAGTGTGCACATGCGGATTCCACCGGACCAGAGCAGTCCCAGACTTGGCCCATTGGGACTTAACACTGACAAGATGGTGCCATCCTGTAGGCCACACGTATATCAGGCTCCTTACAGGGGCAGCAATGGCACCTGTCACTCCAGCTCCTGCCCCGAAGCCATGCAACTCAGTTCTTCTCTGCACATCCCTGGGCTTCCCGAACTGCTGTCCCCACACCAGAGACCAGGTGAGTGTTACCTAGCCCGTGAGTGTATGTGCGGACTCTATAAGATGGCTCTGGGTTTCCAGCCACCCTTCACCCCACTGATTCAGGCAGAGTCCTCACTGATTTTCACTGCCAGATGCCATGGGAACTCCCCTCTTCCCGGCATAGACCCCCTGGGCTGGGGAGCCCGGGCTTGGGGCTGGGACCACTCCCTCTTCAGGGGTGACCTCTGCCACTGAGGTGTCCCTCCTGTCATTCAACCACCATCCGTGGTCTTGGCATCAGCCTACTTCACTTCTCCCTCTCTCCTACCAGTCTCGGTGTGGCCTCTTCTTCATATCCTTAGCTATAGGAGTCCTGTTCAAGTAGTTTTCAAGATAATTCTGGAGGATGATTGTTCTAGAATTTATTTGTAATTTTGGTGAGATCTTGGGATGTAGCGGGCATAGTGTTTATGTAATCTGCCATCTTGGACCTCTTGTTAATTTAATTTGAACAAGGAAAAGTGCTGCTTCCATTTATTTTGATAAAATAAATAATTTCATACATTTCCATTTTTTATATTTTTGTCTTCAGCATATTACCATATCTGCTTAAGAAAAATAATAGCATATGTCATCCAAAGCTAATTTAGAACAAATGCCATGAGGAGTAAACAATAAGATCCTGAACAGTGCCTCATTAGTTGTTTGCTATTCTATGAACTTACATAATTAATGTTCTATCCAGAAGTGAAACAGTTTGCTGAACATTTACATAACCATGAGAAAATAACTATTCATGTATTTTATTTAAGCCATGTTTTTTTCTAATTGGTTTACTTTAGGAATGCTTGAAATTTGAGGAACAAAATCTTTTACATGGTGAGATGAAATAGGATACATATACACACACACACACAAATACAAAACTATCTCTCACCCAAAATTTAAATTTAAAAATCCTTTCTATGCATCAAACTACTATAATATTTATCTTTTCCACTTTAAAAAAATTTCTCAAGTTTTCTACATCTGTTGACTTTGTTTATATATTATTCTTGTAGCTTTTACCTCTTCAATAAGGTATAAAACACACCACACTATTGAAAATATTTTTGTCATTCTTTCCAAGGATTTCTTTTCATGTCTAATGGCCAATTCTACACTATTGTCCTACAGTAGGTCATGACTTGACTTATAACAAATTTTAATAGTCTTGAACACACTGTCCATGATACAATTTTTTCATTTGATTTCTAGGGCAACCACTATTCTAATTTTTCCCTGATCTCCCTGGACACTTCTAAGTGTCTTTGTGAGATTCTTCTCCTCATGTAGATCTCCTCTTGTTTGCGTGGCTCAGGGATTAACCCTTGGCTCTTCCTGGTTTGGGTTGTCTCATTAGTGATAACATTTGCTCTTTGGTTTCAAATACTCTATATACTGAAAATTCTCAAATTCATGCATCAGTTCTCATTTTGCCTTAGTTCCTCACTTAATACATTACATCTCTTTCCTTGAATTCTCCACCTAGATGATACCTAAAAAAAAACAAAAACAAAACTCATATCCTTCTCCTACCTCAGACCTGTTCTCCCAGTCTTGTGCATATTTGATGAAGCTGTGATTCTTTTTTTGTTTGTTTGTTTTTCTTTTTTTATTGAAGAATTAGGGGAGGGGAATTGGGGAAGGGGACCAGCCAAGTTGTTCTTCAATCTTAGTTGTGGAGGGTGCCGGTCACCATCTGGCTGCCCATCAGCTGCCCATCAGCAGCTCATGGCCTCTAAGCTTTAGGTGTTGTGTTCAATCTTAGTTGCGGGTGGGCATAACCACCATCCCCTGCGGAAGTCAAACCAGCAGCTACAATGTTAAGAGTGCATGCTCTATCCACTGGGTCATCTGGGTGGCAGCTCAGCTCTAGGTGCCAAGTTCAGTCTTAGTTGCGGGTGAGCATAGCCAACCATCGAACAGGCAATCTTGTCGTTACACCAGCTGAGCCATCCTGCCACCTGTTGGCAGCTCAGTGACAGCTCAGCTCAAGCGCAGCATCACTGGCCCATGTGGGAATGGAACTGGCATTCCTGTTGCTCAGAGCTTGCGCTCTTAAGCTAACTCTTAACCAACTGAACCACTCAGCTGGCCCAATGGTATGATTCTTGAAGTAATCTTTATTCCTCACTTTCCTTCATATCACATTTCCACACATACTTCAACAAGTCCTTTTTTTGACCAACCATTAAAATATATTTCTAAAAACATATATGTATTTACTTCTCAAAAGTATCACTCTTACCTTCCAGCTCTGGACTCTCTCATGTCTAACCCAGACTAACATAATGCCTTTATGAATTGCTTCTCTGTTTCCACTCTATTTCTCTATGGTCTGTTCTCCACTGAGCAATTCAAGATGATGGGGAGGGAAAAGAAAGAAACCATTTCCCCAGCTCTCCCTGCTTTGGTATCATTTGCTCTTGGTTGCTGAATGATAATTCATTCTATTCCTCATCTCAGAAATCTGCAGGACATAGATTAGTCAGGAACTGTGTTCCAGTTATATTTACCCCTATTGAAATAATTATGTGTAAAAAAACACACAATGTTTCTTTTTTAAAAATGAGAGGTGATTCTTATTTATTTATATCATCTAATTTCCATCTTCTTTATAACTCTTCCAAAGATCTTGCTTGTCATTCTTACCTACTTCTACCTATGGTTTATTCATATATTACTTTCACCTAGTGTATATTTATAGCAAGTAAAAACAAACAAACAAACAAACAAACAAAAAACAAATAAATAATGCCTAATTTTGGGGATATCAGTTTTACCTATAATTTATAATATACTTGTATAACAATATAGTAACTGTTTTTCAGCTATTTTATAAAAAACTTTGCACCAACTACATGGTAATTTAATTTCTCTGTTATGTAATCATATTCATTACTTGAAATTAGTGTAAAATTAATGTACTGAGGCAAAGAAATTATTCATTAATATCAAGACTGATAGAGATGGGAGGTATAAAAGAGACCATCACGCTTTCCTTAAAATGCACAGATAAAGTCAAATAACTGGTTCTAGGTCACATATTCAGAGGTAGATCTGTGAGTCTTCATTTGCTTGTCTTTGCTAATTGTCTGTACTCTGAGACTGAAAACATTCATTGAATGCATAAAACATGTCTCCATCCTATATTCATTTTTATAGATAAGAAAACAGGCTTAGAAAGGAGGGGCCAGCAGCCCAGAATAACAAGGAAGCAGGTAGCAGAGTTAAAATCATTTATGAGTTCTAGAAATTTTAACAGGGAGTCTTTTATTCGATACAGTGTGAAACAAAACAGGGGTGGTCTTGCTCTTCATAAATATTAGTTTAGTGAAAATTAATATTCTATTCAACTATTATTTCAATGAAGCTTAATTTCACAAATTATTTTATGTGGGTTAAGGAAGGTGAATAAAGGTGGGAAATCATTGTCTTTAATCATATGTTTTCATCACTTTCCTTTTTACAGATAGCTATTTCAGGTAGTTGTTATGATTGAATCACTAAATATAGTACAGCCTAAAAGACCAATGACAAATTTAATCATGGAAGGGCTGCTTTTGATTAGTAGCTTTTTAATATTTATGGAACACTGAAATAGTCCTAGGTATATACTTGGTCACAAACATAGTATCTTAGAATCTAAGAATGTCAGAGTTAGATGTTAACTGTGCTATTCAGGACTCATTCAATTGGAAGTGATAGGAACACCATTCAACATGGCCCCAGAAAGAATGACTTAAGAAACAATCTATCTGAAGGACATTGGGTAATGCAAATAATTAAGGGCAGTGCTTCAGAAATAGGGCATTTTCACAGCCTGGACACGGCCATTCTGTGCATCTCTTTTCTGCTTTAATTCTTGATGTTCATGCATTTTCCTATGTTTTTCAGCAGTTTCATGTAGCTGTTGAGTTACTAAACCTTTTATACTAGACAGAAGAAGACTTTTTCTAGGCTCTCAGGAATGACAATTCCATCCATGCATTTCAATTGACATGGCTCAAGGAACAGGCACTTCTCTGACAAATAATTTTGTCCAGGCCCTTGGGTGCTATGATTTTCCAAGTATTGGTCACATTACTGATCCTAAATAATCAGAAGAGTAAGTTCTATTAATAGAAACTGGAAGGTAGAGATGCTGGTAGAAAAAGATAATAATCACAGGTTACCACTTGGTTGCCCAATACACATGACCACACACAGAAACATATATTTCCCTTACTGTAAATTTTTTAAGAATGCTCCCCAACTATAATGCAACTATCCAATATAAAGTCATGAATGAATCCCAAGAAGAGGCCCACCACAATAGTATCTAACAACTGCATTGAGAACCAAATCAGCAATTTATCTGGTCAATGTGAATTCCTATCATGATATTGCAAACTATGTCAAAAATATGCATATACCTATACACCACAGAAACTATAAGCTCATTAAAACCTCTAAGTTAAATATTTTTCAAAAAAGGAATCCCATATTACAGCTCTTTTAGATCAAAGCAAATATCATAGCTTGTTGAAAAGCGTTTTGTGAGTTTTCTTTATTTGTTGAGCGAGTCCCTTGGTCAGGATTTATGACTGAGGAGATACCCTTTCTTCAATGTTCTCAGTGAGCACATCAGAATGGGGCACTGGGGATCATTTCCCTAATGGGTCCGGTACAGCTTTAGCATTCAGAATTCTTTTTATCATGTTTATGACAGCCTGGAATTTGCTCTAGTAATAGAGCAATCATAAAATTGCTTTGTATAGTTCTATGGTTTCCATGGCAATACAGCACCAGGAAAATAGGTGTCTGTTGATTTATTTGAGCCTAAGTCCTGACTTTGGGATTCCTATTTCAGAAGGCAATTGGGGTCTCTGTAACCCCTAGACCTGTGCTTTGACCTCTGCCGTGAAGCCAAGTGGAACTGTTAACTAACTTGTTCACTGGAAGATTCCCCCCTTGCCATTCCCCAGACTACATGTCCATGAATATGCTTGGGGGCGGGGGGGGGGGGGTTGTGAGTTGTTTTTGTTTATTTGTTTTTGAGGGGGTAGTGGTAAGGAGAGGCCACCTTGATTTTCTAGAATGCTGATTTGAAGGGCCAGGAGAATTGATGCTTGCTCTATTTCTCCGGGTCCTCCTGAGTGCTCTTCATATCTCCTATTCGGTTCTCCACCTCCTGTTATCGTTCACACTAACTTTATTATGGGTCACTGGATTTAGCTTTCTTAAAGAAGCATTATTCCCTCACTCCTGCATTCATACATAACTGGTGATAGCAAAGGAGGAATTCTAGCGAAACACATAACATGGATGGTTTGCTTTGCTCCTCTTTTCTGCTTTCAGGTAGGCCAGCTCGGAAAGTAGCCCTTTTGCTGAAAAATCTTGTAGAAAGTACAAGAAGCAGCCAAGCATTCCAGTGTCCTGAGCTTTACTATCAGGCTCCCAAAGCAAAGCTCTCCAACAGAGTTCTTGGAATAGGAACAGGTGTGCTGAGCAGTTGATTCCCTCAGTTTTAGGCAGCATGGCGGAAACGAGGGCTGTGGACACTGGGCCAGTCCCTGGCCTTCTTTAGGATCGAATGTTTCTTTAGGGACATAAGCAAGTATAATTTTCTAGGCATGTGATAAAATGAAAAATACATATATTTGTAAATATAACCAAAAGCTACAAGTAAGTGGAAAATATATTTTGAAATTCAAAATTCATGGAACAATCATTTAAGCCAGCGGTTCTCAACCTGTGGGTCGCGACCCCTTTGGGGGTCGAACAACCCTTTCACAGGGGTCGCCTAAGACCATTGGAAAACAAAAAGATATTTATATTACGATTCATAACAGTAGCAAAATTACAGTTATAGAGTAGCAACGAAAATAATGTTATGGTTGGGGGTCACCACAACATGAGGAACTGTATTAAGGGGTCGCGGCATTAGGAAGGTTGAGAACCGCTGATTTAAGCAGTACCTTTGCCACAACACAACCAGCAAGCTTGTCCTCCTAGCCCTGGATAGAGAAATCCTTGTTATCCTCCCTAATCCCCTCAGTTCAGTCAGTTTCATGTTGAAGAGTCTTTCATAACAACGTTCCATATCCAATGCCAATTTTTATAATAGCTCAAGTTGCAATGGATATAGTCAGTAGAAATTGATGTTAGCTAATAAAAATGGGATTTATTGCAAATATATGTGGCAATTGTCTTAATTGGGGGAAGAGATGCAGAAATCAGAGAAGTTACAGTGATTGTAGAGCCTGAAATGTGACTTGGGACTAGATCATCAGGCAGTCAGGAACCTGGCTCATTCGAGGTAATCAAATAAGAACAGAATATGGAAAAAGGAATTAGTGAAAAATAAAATCAAAGACAGGCAAAAGCGAGATTATGGTAAACTTAGTTATACTAGGCAAAATTGGAAGACTTTCCTATGTGAGAGAGAAAACTATTCTGGCATCCAGCTTGCAGTCAATTTTTCATAATTAGCCCCTGGGACAAAGGATGCCTGAGGTGTCTACAAATGTCCCCTGATACCCCAAACGTGCCACACATTGAAAAGCAGCTTGTTAGGGATGAGACAAATAATAACAACAAAATTATGAACTTTGAAACTTTTTCATTTCAGCGCTGACTGAAAATGGAGCTGCTCATTCAAGTTATAACCAGGTAGTGGCCAAGAATAATAACAAATGATCTCAGATCTTCTGATTCCCAGGCCTCTGTTTTTTACACTATTTCATAAAGAGGCATCTGGTTACTAAGCTATTTAGCTGTAATTTGAAATCTGAACACATATACTTGAAATTATGAGAAGTTATTACCTTTAATCTGGTTTTCTGTTTAATTTTCCTTGAGGAAATTTATGACAAAAATTTGTATTTATCTCCTCCAAAATTCTTTGCGGAATGGAACTGAACAACACTTCAGATGGCACACTGACTGTGAGCTAACAAAGAGTTCCGGTGTAATGAAGTTAAATCCTATAGTGTACACACTTAAGTAATGGGAATTCCCAAAGATTACATGCATATAAGGCCTAAAAAGGTTTGTCTCTGCAAACTCTGCAGAAAATAGAAACAGTCAGAAAATTTTATCTTCACAGCTTCCTGAAAGCTAGAAGTTTCTTAAATGTCCTGGATGAAAGCCACAAAGTGATTGAAGCACTGAGAGGTAATTCTAAAGTGAGTACTTTGTTGCAGCAGCAAGTGACAAAGATTGCAAAGGCTTCTGAGCAGACAGAAAATGAGTGAAAAAGAATGATTGTCTTTTACAAAACAATCTTTGCCAACTGGAGTTCAAACAAATTCTTATCAGGCAAACCAGCTGAGGGAGCTGTAATAATCTTATCTTAATGTGACAAGATTGTTGATAAACACTTCAAGGTCTGATAGAGATTAAGGAATAAATACTAAATAAAACACTACTTGACCACACTATCTCTTCAATAGGAAAGCAGATACAGCTCAACAACAATAATACAAATAAACACCATTAAAAACAAATACACTAATGGAAGTTCTTTCATTTTAAAAATAGAAAAATGAACATTTTAAACATGTTTGCGTTATTTTGGAAATAATCTAAATATTTAAATGCAAAAAAAACTAAACATTTAATATTCATGAAAACCAAGGAAGGATATATAAGGCATTTTAGAAAATGGGGAAAATAATTTTATACAAAAAGGCTTCCCAAAATTGGTGGGGGAAAAAAAAAATCAAGGTATAGTTTATAAAACCTAGATTGTGAACATTCAAACATTGCAATAATATTACTGAAACTTGGTGGTATATTGAAGATCTGTGAATGATAAAATACAACAGTCCTAGTTCTGATTTATAGAATCAGTATTAATCTGTGAACACTGATACGCATTGTGACATAAAGCATTTCAAAGCATTATTAATTTCAAATTTTTCCCCTAATGGCTAACATTTCAGTGACATACATCAGAATAATATAATCACGTTGAAAATACACAATCAATGAATTCTGGGTGAAGGTACACTTTTGGCAAGATTGTTTTCAATAATTATTTAGAATCTTTAGTCATGTCAATCTGTGCTGAGTCACAGCTGAGCGATCAATATGAGCTGCTAGCAATCATTAGCTCTTCCCTTGTCTCCTATTTTCCATGTGACTTTTAAATATGGAACTACAACATTTGGATAATGGGTGTTTCTTATATAAAGTTACTGAATTGCCCATAATTGTCATCTGCTTAATAGTTTTCTTTTTCTGTGACGTTTGGTTTTTTCGGAAACATTAACTTCCCTCAATTGTTAAGCGAAAGCAGTATCCACGTAAACATGATTGGCATAAGAATTCAAATCCTTAGCACAGCAAAGGCATATGTCAGTATATGCATTGCAGAAATGAGCAAGAGCACCTGGACTCCAAGCTGATGACAGGCAAAGCATAGAGATGGACATTGTACAGGGGACGCGCAGAAGCCTCTAGTTTCTTGATACTCTTTAAAAAAAAACAAAAAACACTTATTTCCCAGACCCCCCCAAAAAAGGTATTTACTTCCTAGATATCAATCTGTATTTTTCAGCTAACGTATTCTAGCAGAAAAACAACCCTACATGCAAACTAATGAGACCATGTATCCTGGTTTGCCTAAGACAGTTCAATTCACTTGTTGTACTATGTGATTATTAAGAGGAACTTTTCCCTCCAACGTGCTCTGGTTTGGACCAATGTATAGAAAATCATCTCACCTTTCATCTTCTATAGTGGTTGATCTTTTCAAAATCTACCCCTATCATGATTAGGGTTATTTGCAGGGCATTGTAGTATATCTCACATGAGATAGCTTCCTTGGGCCATGAGACCAGGCTTATTTAATCTCTGTAATTTGTATTTAGCCAAAAGTTGTATATATCATGTGCTGTTATCATTGTTCGGTTTGGTTTACTGTGATGCATGGTGTATATGTTAGACATTCTTTAGGCTGCGTGTTAAAAATAATAGTGAGATCACCAATAAAGTATATATTTAATTAGCTCATATTGCAGGGGAGCAGGGCCACTGATTCGCTTTAATCTTTCCACTCTCATGTAGATTCTCTTTTGGCAACTGTGACCTGTAACCATTTAGGGAAAGGAAATCTGGGGGGAAAGCTTCTGGTTTAACAAAGCTGAAAATAGCGTAGCTTGGTTGAAGAAGATTCTTTAGCACTTATCGTCAACATACTGAGGTTTCCATTGTGTTTTTAAAACAGGCGGTATATTCAATGATTGCTTATATCTGTATAGAAGAAAAAGGTATCTTCTTGTAACAGCAATTTTTATCAATGTCTTCGGATCTCCTATTTGTCTTAAAGCCTCAGAGCCAGGAAAGCCTTGACAGAGTCATATTATCTTATTATTTTGCCCTCCTCCTTCCATATGCTCAATATTATAACAGTGTGATAATACCCAAAACACGTCTCCTTGGCAGCGTTCCTCATGCAAATGTTCTAACTATGCCATTCCGAAAAAGGAAGCTGAACTAGAACATCTTTATTCATTTATTCCCTATGTTATACAAACTTTTGAAAATTTTTTTTTTTAAAGAATTCAGGCTATTATATTTGGCATAGTGTTTTACAAATTTTTGCAGCAAGTACAGTGGCCGTATTTTAAGCAAAATGCCCTGGTATCACCTCTGAGGAGCTTTGCCACAAAGCTATGAATGCTGTAAAGATGGTAAAATGAGTCATACTACATGGAGAGAATGGCAGCAATCACACTAAAGAGGAAGTCAAGAGAATATCATTTGTAGCCCGGTTGTAAACTCAAGAGTTTGTGAGGCTATATAGAAGGATTAACTCAATGGAGCTATGGGAGGTATGGTAACATTTTATATAGCTGTTGAAAATATGGCACTGCAAATCTAGTTAGCTGAAAACTTCATATGGACATGATGAAAGTTGATTACTTTTATCTTAATATACTTTATACCTGGATGAAAAAAGTATTTGAGTGTTAAATAGAAGGTACTCTGTGATACCTCTTGATTTTTGTGACTTGACTTCAAAAGATTTAGTTTTACAGTAAAAATATTATTTTATTGTTATAAGAATGAAAATCTTTTCTAT
Organism: Hipposideros larvatus; assembly: GCA_031876335.1. Lineage (NCBI taxonomy): Eukaryota > Metazoa > Chordata > Mammalia > Chiroptera > Hipposideridae > Hipposideros > Hipposideros larvatus. Next base: position 68,530,584 of record CM063088.1, on the reverse strand, counting down.
AATTCAAAACATTAAGATTGAAGAAAAATGGCTGATTCATGCAGGCCATGTGATATAAATTCAACTGTTTCTTCAGAGATTATGACATAACAATTATGTAAGTGACCAAAGGGTTAAGTGATCCTCTCAAAGGAAAAATAAATTTTATTGCAAAAGAAAAAATGTGTGTCAATTTTTCAAGCAATTATGAGAAAATACAAAGTAGCCAATACATAGATGATAGAAAAGTGACTCATAATGTATATAGCATAATATTATATAATATTATAAATCAGATAGACATAACAGGCATCCATTGAACACTCACTCCAACAACAGCAAAATATATATTATTTTCAAATACACATGGAACATTCTCCAGGATAGACCTTGTATTTAGTCCAGGAAACATATCTCAGCAATTTTGAAAGGATTGGGATTATACAAACTATGTAATTCTATCCTAATTGAATGAAATTAGAAATGAATAACATTAGGATATTTGGAAAATTCACAACAATGTAGCAATTAAGCAGCAATAACCTAAATAACCGATTAGTTCAAGAAGAAATCACAAAGGAAATTAGAAAATACTTTGAGATGAATTAAAATCAAAACACAACATTCCAAAACTTGGGATGCAACTAAAGCAATACCTAGAGGGATACTTAAACACCCATATTAAAAAAGAAAGATCTCAAATTAAAAGCCTGCAATCTCCATGTGAATATGATTGCGTTTAATTGTTCTTCTCCCATAGTAATTGCACCAAGGAAAAGTTATTTCTCCTCTATCCTCAGACAGTACGCCAACTCAATAGCATCTCATACTTTATAGTTAGATGAGTTGGTAGTCTAACATTAATAAAGAATGGATGAAATTGCTCACTTTATCAAGCCTAATCTAAGTGGTTATTAGGGATGTCTCAACTTCTCTGACAATTTTGGTTCATTTCTCAGTATTATGTGCTATGTTTTTGTGACAAGTACTTGGGCTGTAGATAAACTATTTTAAAAGTAGCGATGCATGATAAACATCAAAGTATCACGCTGAGACTTATGTCACCTGTCTTGCTTTTATGTTTGTTTACTTTTTAATAGATTTCGTATTTCAGAGCTATGACTTCCTCTTTAATAGAATCTTATACCACATTGGTATGGTGATTATCTGGACTTTCCCTGAAAATAACCAGTGTTGAGCAAACTTCATAATATTATGGGATATTTCAATGCTGTTTTGCCTTTAAAAGTTTGTCAAGAATGAACACTAAGTAGTATTTTAAAGTGTGCCTTTCTATTTAATGGATATAATTAAATATAGCTGCATCTCATAAGTTACAGAAAAGATGACTAACTATAAATCAATATTTTACATTATAAATAAAGGGTTTTTAAAAAAAACAAATGATGAATGTGTTGTAGATACTCTTGCATGCGTCTTTAATTTAATTTTGCTTCCATGCAGAGCAGATTTTAGAAGGGATGTGAGTCATGGATAGCTTCTTGAAGGCCTGTGTTCTCTTTTGACACAAATTTTTTAAAGGATTACTCTAAACAATTTTTAAGTCAATAAGTAATTATCATGCTTCTTTCCAATCAAATAGGTATTGACTTAGAAGAAGACATACACTTTTGCTCTATTTCTGGGAAAGAATGCTGTGATTGTCGATTGCCGTCATTTCACGTTAAATAAACTCAGATATTTGTTAAATGAAGTGGTACAAAACATTTAAAAGAGGTACACACTGACTTTATATTGTTTTGCTGGGAGTTATAATATCATTTTCTGGCTTTTGTTTTTCTACCTGGTCTTTGCATATCAGTTTGTAAGAGATATATTCAGACAATATATTAGTGTGTTTACTTGAGGCATTAACACCAAAGCTTGACAGCATTATCTCTACTGTTTATATCACCATAAAATTGTTTTATAGTGATACAATTAGTAATGTTCAGCCTAGACATTATAAGAAGCAGTCCTGATTGTTCCACAGTAAAGTTTACTTTACAGTAACATTATTGAACAATATTGTTGCCATCACGCTTTACGGCATCACATAATTTCACTGTAAGAGAATAACAGTTATCCTGAATACTCTAATCTCACCATTAAACTATGCATTCATGGTACATTTTACTTCAATTCCACAATAATTCACAGGCTTTTCTGACCTAAATTTGTAAAGAATTTCTTTTTAAGCAAAGACATTACAAGTTATAAACATAAATATTTTTGCATATTGAAATTAATTCTTTTAAAGATATTTTTATTCTTCTGAATGTGTTTTAGATATTTTATATTCTGATTAGGGGATGAAAGCACAGGTTTTTATTTTACTTTGGATTTTTTTGTAGATAAGTCACTTTGTGATGATATTATAACCTGTATTTTAAATGAATATAATTCAAGTACAAGTTCACTATTAACACATAGGGTATTCATACCATAACATTTGGCGTCATGGATGTTTAATAACATTGTTCTAAGTTGACTTACAGTTACTATACCATATGTTGCCTAAGTAGCAAATGAGTTGAATTACTATTTATCTATTATATTTGTAAGGATATGTTAGGATATACCTTGTTATTAAAAAATCCAAAAATCTGAGATATAGTGCAGCAAAGATTATTTCTTGCTCATGAAATTCTAGGCAAACCCCTGTATACTTGTCTTCCATGTAGTAATGATGGGGCCTGGAAAGCCTTCATGAACCTATCACTGCAATGTGTTAAATAAGTCTTCTTCCTATTCAGTGTGACAGTTTACAGAAATTTGGAGGGTTTCTAACTGGCAATTAAGTACTTTGGCTAAGAGACAATAAATATTACCTCTGAACACAACCCATTAGCCAACACAAGTCATATTGTTACTTCTAACTGCATGGAACAGGAAAATGCCATTTTCCATGTAGTATTTCAAAGATGTGACACGATGGTATTATATTAGAGAAAAAGCTATTGCACGTCAAAGCATTGGTCTATATTAGTTAAATTTTATATACTGGTATGCCACAAAATGTATACACATGACTTGTATTCATCTTTTGTTATCAGTATATATTGAGTATCACAATTTTAATACAGTTTTTTTCCTTTCTTAAAATGTGTATACTTTTTTTTGGCACCCTCTGTATATTCCTCCATCATTACTTGTTATAAAACAATAACCTATAAATTATTAAATAAATAAAGTTTCCTTTTGTAAATTGGACACTTTCAAGTATTTTAAAATTATTTCTAGACATCAATACTTCATTATATTTAGTGCATTATTTATTAGTAAACGGAACAAACATTCTTAGAATCAATTTACTCAAAAAGAACCCAGCATATTCATGTACATTGCACATAGTTGGCATCAGGAGGTTCATTACATTAAATTAGGTAAGAACGACTTTCCTTATATGAAAAGAAATCATACATCTAAAGTTTTATAATTAGCTAATTTCCCTCAGTATTATACTTAGGAAAAATGATTATAGTTTAAATTATATATTAGTTCCACTAATTTCTTTTTATCACTGATTTAACTCTTTTATTATTTTTTTATATTAAATGATATTGCTCATAAGACTTTTTGTTCCAAAGCCATAATTTATTTAGTGCATATCTTGGTGTAGCTATGTTACCAATAAATTGAAATCTGGAAAAGATTTTGTTCTGATATCACCTGGCTAAATGTGGAAGGAGATATTGACCTGGCATTGGACTGGATGTATGAGAATCAGTAGAACTCCTTATTATATAAGAATTAAAGAAAATGTAAGATCAAAATGCATATTATTATTAATTTTTCTTATCCATAATTACTTTATTGTTTAAAAAAATGGCCTGTGAGGTGTTCACACAGCCTTTTTCTCTGCTTTTTAAATATTACTATTTTTTATTAGTTTCAGATGTACAAAACGATGTAAGAATTAGACATTTACATCCTTCACAAAATGATAACCACTTTTTCCCCAATCTGCTGCCCTTCTGACATCGTATATAGCTGTTAAAATTCCATTGCATCTATTCTTTATGCTGTATCCACTCTTGTAACCATTTGTTAAGTGATAGACCTGGGTAAAAAATACCAAAGAGAAATTTATGTATGTCCTTCCTATAAATGATTTGAGAGAGATCAGAAAATAACTGTGGGGAGGCCATGGAGAGAATTTCTTAGACACTCATAACAAGCCCCAGAAAAATTTGCTTCTGTTTTGTAAACTGTACTGTTAGCCTGTTATAGATAGGGAAATACATCCCTATTTTCAATTTTTTCATTTTATGCCTGCTCTTTGGAGAATGTATATCGATTCTATGGGAAAGTTATGATCAAGGAAAAAAATTCAAATTTAGGGTTTTTACTTTCTCAATAATTGAAGCAGGGTATAGTGTGACTTTTCATTTATTCCATCTGACTTGTGTATAACCCAAGAGCAATTTATTCACGTTTTACAAAATGTTCCACTTGTTCATTAAGATTTCTGTGTGATCCTAAATGGCTTTTTAATCTTCATTTTTCCAAAGTTAACTTTTTTATATGTTATGTTCTCTGGTTCTGTTAACTTAAATTTCTGCACTGAATAGAGCCTTCCTGAGGAGCAAAATGTATTCATGAGTGCAAAGTGGTTTGCTGACATTAATACTAAATCATCTAAATTGCTTGGTGGATAAAAAGGTGCTTGAGAATTATGTAGTATTTAAAAACTTTTTTGTTTGTTTCTGTTCAAAAAATTTTTAAGCTAAAAGACAATTTCCAATAATATTTTTAATACACTTAAATAAACAGGAACTAATTTATTCTATCCTATATTTATGCTGCTATTTAAGTAAGTACTAATTAATATGACTATTAATTGAATGTTTAATTTATTTTTCCTTTGAAATTTCATTTCCTTTTTAAAAAATTATTTTAATAAAAATTATATATGTTTAAAATTTACAAAATAATCAGTAACTAGTATTAAGTTTATATAAATTAATTTTCCCATTGGATGTGATATTTACATACAGTGAAATACACAGATTGCAAGTGTAGTTTTACTTAGTTTTAACAAATGCACACATCTGTGCAAAACAAATCCCTATCAAGATATAAAATGCTATCCTAACCTTAGAATTTTCCCTTAATCCCTACCCCAGTCAATCCCCACTCTGACCCCCAGTTGCAATCACTATTGTTATTTCTTTTCTACCATAAAATAATTTTGCCTGTTGTAGAATTTCAAACAAATAGAATCATAGAGTATATATACTTTGAGTAAGGCTTTTGTCACTTGATATAATGTTTCTGAGAGTCATCTACAATGTTGCTTATGCCAGTATTTCATTTCTTCTTATTGTTGAGTACTTACCTACACTATGAACATGACTCAGTTTGTTAATCCATTCTTCTATTGATGAACACTTGATCTGTTTCCAGTCTGGGGATATTTTAAATAAAGCTGTTACCAGCATTTTTGTATATGTCTTTGTGTGAACATATGTTTTCATTTTTTAAAGTAAACCTCGAGTAGTGGTAGCACTGCATCTTAGTTTTGCTATATATTTTGTATTACAAAACAGCAAACTACTTCCTAGTGTGACTGTTCAAGTTTATGTTTTTAACAGCAATCTATAGGAGTTCCAGTTGTTAAGCATCCTCAATTGCATTTATGATTGTTAGTCTTTTAGTTTTAACCTGTCTTGGTAGCATGAAGCGATATCTAATTATGGTTTAAACTTGCACTTCCCTGATAACTAGGGTGTTGAGTCGTTTTTTTATAAGCTTTTTGACCATTTGTGTTCTATCTTTTGTGAGGCATCTATTCAGACTTTTAGCCCATTTTTTATGGAATTGCCTGGCCTTTCATAATTGACTTGAATGAAGTGTTTTATATATTCTGGATACCAGTCCTTTGTCAAATACAAGTATATGTCCTGTGAATATTTTTTTGAATCTGTGATTTTTCTGTTTATTTTTTGTGTGTCTTTTGATGAATGGGAATATTTAATTTTGTTCAATTCCATTTTATCAAGTGTTTCTTCACAGTTATTGCTTTCTGTGACTTTTCTACAAAACTTTTGCCTAATCCCAACACAATATTTTACTATATTTTCTATTAAATATGTTATAGTTTAAACTTTGGGTTGTTTTGACAACTTTGACAAACATCAGATGTATGTATGAGTCCATTTCTGGGTGTCTATTCTGGGTTCTTATTGATCTAATTACCTTTATTAATCTTTATTCTACTTCTCATTGTCTTGATTAATGTATGCTTTTAATTTTGGAGTAAGACAGTGAAAATCTTAGAAACTTTTTCTTCTTTTTCAAGACAGACTTGGATATTCTAAAACCCTTTCCCACATAAATTTTATTATCAGCTTGGAAATTTCAACAACAATAATAATAACAATAGCAACAACGAAAAGGGTGTTGGGATGATATTGGGGACTATACTGGATTCACAAATCATTTGGAGGGATATTGACATCCTAGAAACATTCAATCTTTCAATCCAATATACAGAGGGTGCCCAAAAAATGTATACACATTTTAAGAAAGGAAAAAACTGTATTAAAATTGTAATAATATATACTGAAAACAAAAAATGAATACAAGTCATGTGTATACATTTTTTTTGGCAGTCCCAGTATATTTCTTCATTCTTATAGGTCTTTTTAAGTATCTCTTAACAAGAAGTCTTGATAAACACCTCAAAATTTTAGGGATGAATAACACTAGACAAAAGGATTTGTTTCAACATCAAATTATGTTGACGAAATGCTGGTAAGTAGGTGAAACTACTGAGAGTCTCATGCAGTGTTGTGGAAATATAAAGTGCTACAGCTACTCTAGAAAACTCAAGCAGGATATAATAAAATGTGATCTTACACTATCAGCCACAATTTTAAATACCTACCCCCAAGGGATTGAAACTGTATGTCCACAAATTAAACAAACAAATAGTGTGCAAAGAATATTTATAACAGTTTTACTCATAAAAGTCCAAGCATGGAAAAAAAACAAATGTTCATCAACAGAAAAATGGGTCAATATGTTCTGGTACATTCACACATGTCATAGTACATACCAGTGATAAAGAATTAACTGTTGAACCTAACAACATGGGTAAATTGCACAGAAATAATGTTATATAAGAGAAGCCAGGCATAAAAAGATTGTATATTGTATAACTGTGCTTGTAGTACATTCAAATACAGAAAAACTGATCTGTGATTGTAGGAGTCAGAGAACTGATTAATCTGTGCAACATATTGTCTAGAGAGTGATGTGAGGGAGCCTTCTAGGGTCCTGAATATATTTTCAATCCTAATCTAGCTAGTGACTATATGAGAATAGGCATATAAATATGTAAAATTAACTGAGCCTAAGGTTAAAATTTATGCCCTTAACTGTGTGAAAATTATATATCAGTTTAAAAGAAAAACAAAACATAGTGATTAGATTCCAAGTCTTACTCTCCACTTTATTCAGAATAAAAGTAGGAAGGCAGCTCTTTTCTAAGCCAGTGATCAGATGACTTTTATGAGAAAGCAAAGAGCCCTAGAGAAAATACATCTACTGAAATCTGGGAGATACACCATTAAAATAGTTGGTGCTGCAGCAACTGTTGTGCAGTGAACCCAACCAGTTGACTAGCTTCATGCAAAGCCAAAAACCTTGGTGCTTCCCTCTTTAATATAAAGAGATAATCAAGGATCAGAAATTATGAGAGAAAATATGCAAACATGAATGTCTTCAAAATATGGATAAAAGAATTCAGAGGGAACCATATTATTTGAAAGAACAGGAAAATAAAAATAATAATAAATAAATAAAATAAAAATTAAAAAAACCACAATAATATCCTCAGGATGACAAAGTCTTGCATCAGATTTAGAACAATGCATATTTTAGTTAAAAAAAAATGGAAAAATCCTCATAGGAAATATATATACAAAATAAACAAAACTTTTCATTAGAAAAATTGAAAGACAATGGCAAGTTAGCTCCCAAAATGTAGTGAAAAAAGACAAATAGACAATATAATAAGATAACTATTATAGAAAATGATTAGAAAACTGCCAATGTCAGAATAGTATATCTTATGAGACAGAACAAAAAATAAGAGATAGAAGAGTAATATACCAAAGTAACTGTATAAAAAAACTTCCCAACAACTGAAGATCATGTGTCTCATGGAAAAAAAGACCCACACTGGAAGATAGAATACAGAGAAGGCATGCTAGGAAAGCGGTTGTCAGTCTAGAATTTATATTTAATTATATCCTCCAAGTGTAAAGGCAAAATAAAGACATGAGATGATACAGAAAATTTACCTCTCATACATGTCTGTCCAGGAAACTACTAGAGGATATATTCTAGCAAATTAAGGGAATAAACTAAAACCAGAAGAAATGGGGTTTAGAAGACTGTGGCCCTAACCAATGATTACAGTTCTGAAAAACTCCCAAGTTTGCAGCGATACTTCCGTCAGAGACAGCAAAGCATTCAGATTAAAGCAGGAGGACTTGGTTGATTCCAGGATGCCAGCAGCAAACCATTGACACACTCAGTGATATGCTGGACATGTTCAGCCATAAATTTGTATCAGCAGCATACATACAGTGCACCCAAAGCCCAGGCCTGTCTGCTGCCACTAAAAACAGGTTTATATTACATAGCAGCCTGGAGAATGAAAAGCTGTAGGGAAATAACACCCTGATATATTGTTTATTAGCTGTGGTGTCTTCTAACTTGATTCTTCTATGTTATAAATCTTAGTAGAAATGATCAACATTTAAGTAGCCACTAACATAGTAATTTGGTAAAAAATAAACAAAACTAAATTTAAAAAAAAAGCACACAAAAGCCTACTTTTACAATTTTCCTCTTGATTTTATTAAATAGAGCCTCTATGACTAATAAAAACATGGTGGCAAAGGGGGAAGATAGTTTATATTTAATAGAATAAATGCATTAATATATTAATATAAATATATATTGACTTAATAAATAATAGAAAATTTAAAATACCATTTAATGGTTTAAAGGTAACTTAATGGATAAATGAAAAGATGGTATATATATTGAGAGGTTGGATATGGAGCACAGAGAAGTTGATAAATCCAGAAATCGCAGTTTGAACATATTATTTTGAGATATTTAGGTGATTATCTCAAGTACCAAAAGCAAGAATACTTAAATTGGTTTCTTGGAAAAGGAGGTCTGGTGATAAAGTATTGGTATTTTCTTTGTTATTTTTTATTATAATCTAATTGCACTGTGACTTTTAAAATAATATGTTTATGCTTTAAATTTAAATAAACAAACAAACAAAAAACATGCTATAGACTTCAGGGAAGATAGGAAGGGTGTCTTTATTTTTAATTTCATATTATGCTGTTCAAGTAGAATTTTGCATTTTATGTAACTTATCATTTAAAACTGCTTTAAATTAAATATATATCATTTCCCCTGTCATAGAGCTAGTATCACAGAATAGGGCTTGTGTGCTAACTCCGGTTCACCTCTTGTGTTTTATATGGCCTGAAAGCTAATCTTTTTTTTTTTTTAACTGTCTTTAAATGTTTAAAAATATCAAAATAAGAATAGCATTTTGTGATAATGATATTAAATTCAAATTTCAGTCTCCGTATATAAAGCTATATTGGAGTGCATCCATTATCATTCATTTGCCTATTGTCTATAGCTGCTTTTACACTATAATGTCAGATTTGATTAACTGTAATGGAGGAAAGACCTAAATATTTACTAGCTTACCTTTTACTGAAAATGTTTGTCAACGTGCTTCAGAGAATAATTCTTAAAAACTTCTCATAAGACAAATGTTCTTAATTTGATATAAAATCATTTTTTAAAATAGTGACATACAATGAACATACACATACATTTGATACCCAATATTTACATAACTGAATCTTTAGTAAAAGAGTAAAGATATGAGACGATGAAAATAGTACAAATGATGCAAACTACTTAGTGAACTAGTGGAGATGTAAGTCTACTAAAAACCAACTGTACAGTGTAAAGATGACCAAATGGTGCCTTTAGTTCTGAGGGCACGCAAATATGGGTCATGGGAAAGGTAAATTGGCTCTCATAAAAAAACCAAAAAACAAAACAAAGTCTGATGAGACAATGCAGGGACATTAAAAGGTAATTATCCTAAAATTACAATCTGGTTATCAAAATTATATAAGTTGGAGAATTCCAAGAAGTGTACACACACATATATTCTTATTACTGCCCTGAGGAGCAAATCATAACGTGCAACAAATTTAAAATTCTGCTGCAGTCATTTGTATGTATTATAAAGAGAAAAGGAAAAGAGCTGAGGAAGAAAGGTTCAAAGATATTCTTTTCCCTAAGTGGAAAACATTTTGTTAGAGTATCTGCCTTTATTTCCATACGTATTTTCATTTGCTTGTATTCTGTGAAATAGTTTAATGGCTTATTCTGCTTCCTTAACATCTAATTTAATACAAAGAAATTCAGAAGATTAAGGAAAGAGACTGGTGCATATTCAATTAAGGAAAACAGTAAGATGAAACTGGTTTTACATGTTATCATGAAGTATTCTCTAGTAATTGGCACCTCTACGCTGCTATATTACAAAGAAAATTGAATTTCCATGATAAAGATTCTAATGTGCAGTAAATTTTAGGTGTGCATTAGTGTCACTAAATTCTATTTGAAATACTACTTTGAATACTTGCTGTTACTTATAGCAAGAGGGGATATATAAAAAGTTAAGAGGAAGCAGACATACATGGCATTTCTTTAGTTTACATACCATCAATGATATTTTTCTAGTTTACATATATTTATCTTGAAACTAATTTCTCAAGAGACATATGTGGATTAGTGATATGACCAAGTCACATTTACAAACATGCAGTAATCAATAGTTTACTGGAAATAACATCCAGCTTGCATAAAAAATTTTCCATAGGATTTGTAAAATTAAATGCTGATTATCTTTATATTATTAAGTATCTTATATTCTAATTATTTGGTAAAGATTTCAAATTAAAAAATATGGTAATTTCATGTCTGAAATACTTGACTTAGTAGAATATTTATTTCTTCAACCTGGTAACAAAATATTTATAGAGTATTGGATTGGAAGTCATAGATATAACAAAATCATAACAAAATCTTGATATGTGACAATGCTATTCATGCCCTGCGTGCCAATCCTAAGAATCTCTTGACTGACTTATGGAGAGCTGCTCCACGCCTTCCCTTGAAGGTTCATAAGTATATCATATAGGTCATTCACAGAGTCTCAGAAGGGAAGTAGGGCCCTTCCTCTATTTTTCACAATCTCTACGACTCATTTTTCCTGACGGATGTTTGGAAACTAAATCAGTAAATAATATAGGAGCTTGTGATACTAGCAGACCCATGCAATAAGGAATAGAACTTAGAGGGGTCTTTCTACACTGCTCATGCTGATCTTTAATCTTCATGTCTATTACTTAGCATTTCACATCACTTATCATAATTCATTTTAAGTTTTTTACAATGGATATTTATTGCTATAAAGAGCCTAGTATCTACCCAATTTTTCTGCAAATGTTATTTGATTTTCTCCTTGAGAACTATCATTTATTTTCATTAGTCCATTCATGTGGTTCATTAAGTATTACACCTTCCATCCACAAACATACATATATTTATGTTTGGGTATATGACGAAACTCTTAATTTTTTTTTTTTTTATCTCTAAGGTTGGGACAATTGGGTCCAATTGAACCAATGCCCAAAGTTGTCAGGATGAACCTCTGTGTGGAGAATAATGTGGGAATTATGGGAAAGAGATGCTGTCAAGCTCTTGTAATAAGTTTGGTAACTGTACAAATGATATGTCTAGAGTCGCCAGAAATCCTCTAATGCATGAATATCAATCAACTCAGAGCAAAGGAGGAACCACGAAACATATTCTTGATGACACTGGACATCTGCACCTCAAGCAATTCCTAAGTCAGCTATATCTTTAAACTTGTCCTTCTATACCTTCAACCAAAAATATTCTAATATGAGGATACTGAAAGGGGAGACTGCCACTGATGACTCTGGCTATGTGGGTTTGGCTAAATTAGGTGGGTAGAAGGCAGTGTAGAAGTCTACAGATTTTGAGCTCTGAGAGGGACAGTATCTTTTACATGGAAGAAAAATGGCAGCATAATTTCTCACACCTGTTGTACCCAGGGACATAGACTTTTAAGGCATTTATCAGGTTATTAGATTGTTGGAGTTTCTTTAGTAATTGTTGGGTTTCTAAGTTCTTACAATAAATAAAAAATGCAAGCTTGGTTAAGCCTTGTCCATGTGAATGCAGAGGAAAAACAAATAGCCGTCACATCCTATTGTCAGACTGAGAGAGACAGAGTGAGAGTGCATCATTGAGAGAAAGAGAGAGAGGAGCAAGAAAGAATTGTGGAACACAACTAATGGAATTAGTTAATTTCATAATAATTCACAATTAATGAAATATTTTTGAGCTAAGGTAGCAGACTGACTGATGGGTAAAGCTGTCATGAATCCTAAATACAGGTATACCTCATTTTATTGCTCTTCACTTTGTTGTGCTTCACAATTATTGCACTTGTATGCACATGAAAGCACGGCCCTTTATCAGCAAAAAGATTATGACTCGCTTAATCACTGTACTTGCTTTATTATGATGGTCTGGAACCGAAAGTTCAATATCCTTGATGTATGCCTGTAGCCTTTAAGATATACCCTCTGAAAGACCTAGATACACAGAGGATTATTTTTATCTTTCGAGGCCTTGTTGGTTTGCTTATTCTGGGTTGTTGAAAAACCTAGCTTTATTGTCAGTATTTATTTGTAAATAGTTACAAAAACTTTTATTACTTTAAACTCTCTCTTCCTTGAATCCAAAAGAATTAGACAAATATAATCATGATTAGTAAATCACAAGGGACTACCCATCTTGGACCAGTACATTTTAAATTATTTACCTCTATGATAGAGTGGTTTTATGGAGTCGAGGGATGTGACTCTGGTTGACATGTGAAATTCTTGCTTATCAGAGGAATGAACCTGATGGGTATGTTTCCAATTGGCTGATATTAATGTGACATAGGATGTGAATATAGTGTATGATATTGTTGATTTGGTATTTCCTTTGATTATACACTTGTTCTTAACATGACTATCAGATTCTTTTCGTGAGAGTGGTAATATTATGTCCGTGTTTCAAAACTGTGCAGGCCATCACGAGTGTTCAATCTACCACTCCTCTTTCTTGAAACTCCCTACTGAGCTAAATGGGAGATTTGTACTTTAGCAAGCAGTGAATTAGGTTTCCAGTGATGTGAGGAGAAGAGGGCAGACAGCTCCAGATGGCTAGTGCCACAGAAGCTAAGGGTCAGTGTTTGCAGAGGAGGGAGTGGGTACAATATACAATCTCAATTATTAAAAGCCAGTAGACAGGAAAACAACCAGAACGGTAACAGATGAATGGAATGACGCTGTGGGCATGAGTAAGCACTGTAAGCTTTTTCAAAGCTCTCAAGGGCAAATGTATTATTAGTGGATTTGTATCTATTAGGAGCCTGCCATGGATTAAGCTGTGGTGGGCTTACTCTTACTCTTCATTTTTTTTCAGCTTCTATATTTAAAAAGTTGAAGCCACAGAGCTTCATAGTTAATACACCTTTCATTACTTGAAAATAATGATTCTACAAGAAGGCACTGGACTTTTAGTTCACCCGAATGGAACTATGCACTTTTATATTTCTCCTGATGAGACTGTATTGCATTAATATAGTTAGAATACAAACAATGCTGTTTTCCTTTGCAGAGGAACTGAAATCATCACACATTGCTTACGGCCTAAATTTTTTTCCCTTTTGACTAGTTATAGTGCAATAGATATCAGCTTTGTTTCCAGCATTCCATTGTTAATGCCTCATGCAGGATTCATGCATGATTATATCAATTTAGTGTTTTTAATTTAACACAAACATTAGCAAGAAAAACCAATTCACCAAACCTAATGACTGGTCATAATGCAATACAAGAAAATGTTACTTTTTACACCATTTATTATGCAAAATTCATCTCAAAACACATTTTAAAGTTAAATGGCATCATTATACAGTTAAATATCATCTCATAGTATCTGCAAATAAATAATAGCAGAGAGAGAAATTAATTCATCTGCAAATCAGTCAAAAGAAAGGTTTATGGAATATGTATTTCATTTGGATTGTAATGCTTCTAGAAACGATATAAAAAATGAAGTCAATGGGAATTCTGAGAGCCATGGTTAGAAGCTCTGAGAAAGGTTTTAGTTTGTGTTTGTTTGCATCATGCACTCTGAATTGCTTTGTGAACTTGGGTAAGATACTTAACTGTCTATAACCTAGGCTTGCCTAGCCGTTAAATTAAGACAGCACACAGGTTTGGGAAGGATAGAAGCTCCTATTAAATGGAAGTGAGCTGCTGTGTTTTGTAAGACAAATTTTAACCTTTTTCTGAGCACTAAAACTCAAGTAGGAATGATTATATTCAAAACTTTAAATAATAAGATGTATGTTTAAAAAAGGAACAGCATAATCTCCCATTACTAAACTAAACAGTACAAAATATATGCTCTTGTATTATTGATATATTATTCCTGGACATGAATTGCACCTTAAGAAATCATTAAGTACTAGAACAATTTACTTTTCCTGATCATATTAGTATTAGAAATCTGGGTGAATTTCAGAAATTCAGAATGTTATTCTAAAGCTCATTAAATTATTTGAATAGAATTGGCATGTGTCCCCTCACCAAAGCACTTAATCATAATAAAGTCAATGACGATGTTGGGAAGTTCTAAATTTCTATTTTTAAAATATGGTTTATGTGTTAAAATCATTAAAAGGCATTGCTTATATTTTTCTAGCTGTCAGAATGGGGGAAGTTACCATAACTAGTGCTGAAATAAATCAAACCAGAACACTTCTATCCACACAGCCTCCATAGTCATCATCTTTGGTGAATTTACCAGGCCTTAATCTCAGTGAAATGCTTTCTACATTCTCACCTAATGAAATTAAAAGAAGAGTCTGAATACAATCACAGATTCAAATACCCACAGAGATCCAGTAGGTAATTTAAGTAAATTAAATGTGTGAAGTGACTATTTCAGCAAACTGAAGAGTAAATATCCCTTCTAAGAATAATCTCCTGCAATTATTTCCATGCAGGCATTTGGGCCAGTACAACAACTTTTCCATTTTTTTTCACATGTATCTAAGAAATTTTTTTACTTCAAGTATTTACTTTTTAAATTCTAGTCCAAACATTTTCTAGCAGGTAATATTATATAAAACAGTGGTACAGTGCAAACTTAGACCTAAAGCCACCAGCTTTTAAATGTTAAAATAGTTCAATTTTTATTTTTTTTCCTTACTAACAATCTGATTTTATGTATCTATGATATTGGAATGATACAAGTGAATATAAATTCTCGTGTAAGATGAGGGTATGTGAAGGGTAGCACCCCTTACATACAAATTAATGGACAAGTTTTGTACAAAAAATAATGATGCACAGGTACATGTTTTTTCCTCTCTTATTCTCTCCATTTCCCCTTTCCTAATAACTCCATTTTTTGCTCAGTTGGAAAATGGCTATTACAGTATTAATGTTGATTTTTATAATCACCATTTTAGAAAATATTAATAAAGATTTATTAATAGTTAAACTCTATTATCCCCACCTCACTTGTGTAACCCAAAGGGAGAATAGTGTCCTAGATGGAATTAAAATGTGGAAATGGAGGAGGTTATCTCACCTGGGAAAAGCCAGCTTTTTCCAGAGGATATCAGTACCTTGATATTGTCCCCAAACTCCAGAGTCTCCTCTTTACCATTGCAGGCCGAGAGAATCAGTGATTATTTCACCCAGAGAAAAATAAACTCCCCAAGGCCTTTCATGGTAAGTACACTCAATAAGAAACAGATATACATAAAATATGAACATCATATTCTTTATTTAAAAAGAGATGTAATAAACAAATGAGACACTTGTGCTCATGTATTAGTGAGTACTTATTATTTTCTGCCCCTGTGTTCCAATCTAACTGCTTAGCCAATTAGAATTAGAATTTTGCTCAATGGTCATTGAAGTAGCTTGAAAGTAATTTTTTAAATTAAATTTATTGGGGTAGCATTGGTTAATAAAATTATACGGGTTTCAAGTGTACAATTCTATAATACGTCATCTATATATTGCATTGCGTGTTCACCACCCAGAATCAGTTCTCCTTCTGTCACCCTATATTTGACCCCCTTTACCCGCTTCTAGCTCTCCCACCTTACCTTCTGGTAACCACTAACATGTTGTCTGCATCTATGAGTTTTTGCTTAATATGTTTGCCTTGTTCATTTTTTGTTTTCAGTTTTCTATCCCATATATGAGTGAAGTCATATGGTTCTCAACTTTTTCTGCCTGACTTATTTCACTTAGCATAATAATCTCAAGATCCATCCATGTTGTTGCAAATGCCGCTATTTCACCTTTTCTTATGGCAGAATAGTATTCCATTGTGTATACATACCACACCTTCTTTATCTAGTCATCTGTCAAAGGACACTTCATTTTTTCCCATATCTTGGCCACCACGAATATTACTGCAATGAACATAAAGGTACATGTGACTTGACAGATAAATGTTTTCATATTTTTGGAGTAGATACCTAGAAAAAGAATTGCTACATCATATGGTAATTTACTCTTAATTTCTTAAGGAACCTCCATACTGTTTTCCATAGTGGCTATACCAATTTACATTCCCACCAACAGTGTATGAGGGTTCCTTTTTCTCCACAACCTCTCAAGCACTTTTTATTATGTCTTATTTATAATAGCCATTCTAACAGGTGTGAGATGGTTTTGATGTGCATTTCACTAATAGCTAGTGGATTGGGCATCTTTTCATATATCTGTTTGTGTTTGTGTATCTTCTTGGAAAAAGGGTCTGTTCAGGTCCTTTGCCCTTTTTTTCACTAGATTGTTTTGTTGTTGTTGAGTTGTATGAGTTCTTTATATATTTGGGATATTAGCCCTTTATTGGAGGTATAAGTTTGCAAATATCTTCTCCCATTCAGTTGGTTGCCTCTTTGTTTTGTTGATGGTTTCTTTTGCTTTGCTGAAGCTTCTATTTTGATATAGTTTCAGGTGTAATACTTCCTAACTCATTTTATGAAGCTGATATTACCCTGGTACCAAAACCTAGTAAGGATAGTACACAAAAACGTAAACTAAAGACCAATATCTCTAATGAATACATATGCAAAAATCCTAAACAAAATACTAGCAAATCAAATAAAATGCTCAATACTGAGAAAACATACAACTCCATTTTAAAAAGTTGACAAAAATATTAGAATAGACACATCACTAAAGGAGCTGTATTGGTAACAAATAAGCACATATAAAGAAACATTATTAGTTATCGGGGATATGCAAATTAAACCCCAATGACACACCACATTTATTATAATGTCTCAAATACAAAATAAAAGTAGTAATATTAGTAGCAGTAGTAGTAATAATAATAATAATAAAATAATAACAACGTGTTGGTGAGGGTGCAGAGAAACTGAACTCTCTTGCATTGCTAGTAGATAAGCAAGAAGGACAGGCACTTAAGCAAACAGTTTGGCTGTTTCTTATAAATATAATCTTAAACTAGTGCTACCTAGTAATCCCACTCCTAGGTATTTGTCCCCCAAAATGAATATTTATGTTAATATAAATTTGAGAACTGATATGCTACCCTTTTGTCTTTACCTGGTATTGGTATGATTTTGCTGATTTTCTAGTCTTTAGTAGATATGGGACAGACAATGGCTCATGTGAATGAAAAAAAAAGAAGAAAGTAACTTAAAACTAGAGAATTATCTAAAGTATATCTTTTAGTTTGCCTTTTGCTTTTTATTCTCCTTAGGCTGACATTTATCTACGCTCTCTCTCCCTCTCCCTCCCTCTCCCACCTCTCTCTCTCTCTCTCTCTCTCTCTCACACACACACACACACACACACACACTGCACTATGCCACATACACACCGCTGATCTCTATGTCCAGTTTGTCACAGATTTTAATCCTATTCAGGTTTGAGGTTTGTGCTGAATATTTGAGGATATGTTTTTACACCTAAAAAAACAACAAAACCGGGTCAGTTGGCTATTAGGTTGTGGATAGGCTGGGAGACTGGAAAAATGTTTTGTTTGCTTGTTTGTTTGTTTTTAAGATTTTATTGGAGAATTGGGAGAGGGGAACAGCGTTGGGGAGTCAGGAAAGGGAAACAGACAAGTTGCTGTCCTTTTGTTCTTCAGTCTAGTTGTGAAGGGCGTCACTTCACTGGCCCATGTTGGTGTTATCATTGCGCTTTTCCCGGGTGAGGCAGTCGCTCGCAGGCCATTGGACGGCCACTCATGGTGGCTCTTGGCAGCTCATGAAAGCTCACTCCTGCTGCCTGCCAGCCCCACTACAGCCTATGCCAACCCAGCTCCAGGTCTGGCTGCTGTTCACAATCTTAGCTGTAGAGGGCACAGCGTCACTGGCCCTCATATGTGGGATCCAAACCAGGGCCCTGCTGCTCAGAGCTGGTGTCCCAAGCCAACTTCTAACCAACGCACCACTCGGCTGGCCTTGGAAAAATGTTTTGAATAGAAAGACTAGGTTGAAGTTTCAGCTCTGAATTTATTCATATAACTTCATCATGTATGACTATTAATAGAATTAAGTAAGAAGATAATTCAAGAATACTTTATCAACTATCAAGTTATATTAATGGAGACTTACCCAACACTACCTACGTAATGAATACATTTACATTTGCCTTTCAACTTCAACTTTCAATTCTACCTTTCTACAACCACAAGAAAATAATTTTATTAATGTCTACACCCAGAAAATATGTGTTATATGACAGATTCAGGACAGCCAAATTAGGATTTAAAATGATATACGTTTAACATATGGATAATTTGTCATCTTTGTTCTTTGAAGGAGATATAGAGAATATCCCCAGACCCAGTATTGAGAAATCTTCTGTACTGTATTTGGTTGCCATGGACCCCTGAAATAAGTGTGCAAAAACATACACCACCAGCAAAGTATTTTAGTATTCTTTTACTTCTAAACTCAAGTAGATTTTCTGCCTTACATGAATGATATAGAGCTTAAAGATTCCGTCCATTCACACAGCAGAGGCTAGTCAGCCTTTTCCCTTCTCCTCCCAAAGCACAGTCTAATATTTTGACTGTGTATCTTAATACTCCACTGCTAAAATAGGAGCAAGGAAAGGAAGTTCCAAGAATTCCCAAAGAACGTAATTTCTCTCCAAATCCTAGAGAAAGTCTGTTCTACACCTCTGCAGCTAGGCCATCCCAAAGCAATGATTTGAGTGGTAGCTAAAGGGCAGTTTTACCACTACAGCATTGTTAAAGGAGCCAATCCTCATAAATCATGTAGACTGAGTCATTTGAAACCTCATTTACACACCAGAAGGTATTACCTTCGGGTGATTATGTCCTTGTCTCAGATCATAACCTTTATCAGTTCTTTTCCTTAGTGATATAACTATTTGGGGCAAAGTAGAATTTGAGAGAACGTAAAGGAGTAAGATACAAATGTAAGCCAGTGGCCAAAGATTATGTTACAGGGTGCAAAATCTAATTTTCTCCCCATATGGGTTTTGGTTTTACATACAAACTAAATACTTTACTAAGTTATTATAGCCACAAGTCTCCCAAATAGAGATGATAAACGGAGGAATGCTATTACTAGTATTTTTCTTTGACAGTTTCCTTCCCTGATTCAGATGCTATAATTTCTGGATCAATTCTCCGATTTTGTTATTTTGTTTTTATCATCATAGCAATCTATTTGACTACTTGTTCTTTCTGGAAAGTTTCTTTAAATTTTCCTTCTGAAATTATACTGTCATTTTTGTTGTTTTTATTTTCAAGTTTCGTTTTCTTTTTGTCTTGTTTTTTTGTTTACAGGAAGATCTGTATTTCAAGAGAGAGCCTCTCTCAACCATCCATTCTTTTAATAAACTTTGTAATTTCAAGTTAGTAAACACCTCATTTTTTTCCCTTAGATTTTTATATACTCATTTTTATTTTGCCCTAACAATTTGACTTATTCTCACAGGTGTTACTCTGAGACTTCCCTTTGAAATCAATTTAACGCTAACATTTCATATTTCTGTGTTGAATACCCTGTTTCTGGGGAACAACATCTACCTCTTTCCTTGTCCATGCCTACATTTTGATGAAGTGAGTTATTCAATAACTTTTTTTGAAATGCTATAGAGAATATGTATTTTCTGAGAAACTTTAATGTCTAGCGATATATGTATTCTATCTTCATATCTGATATACAATATGTCGGGATAAAATTATAGTTTGCAAGTCAGTTTTGATCAAAATTTTGATGTTTCTAGCCTATTGTCTCTAGCTTCTAATACCATTGTTGAGAATGCAAATGTCAGTTTCTGGTCAATCCATTGGCAGGGGACAAGCTTTCTTCTTTTGGTTAATTTTAATGATTTGCCCTTTATTTGAGTTGTTTTGAAATTTCATTGTCATGTGCCTCAGTGTAGCATCTTTTAAATCTATTGCTGCTGGTGCTTCATCTTGCTTTTCAGTCTGGCAATTCATGTTATTTAGATTTCTTTGGTCAATACATTTCTAGTGTCCTTCTGGGTCAGGAAAAGAGGAGTTGTGTAGTTTGTTCATTAGTAGACATCTGAGGAGGAGAGAGGGAGAAGTGTGTGAGAAACATAAATTTTTAGAGACTCCTTCATCAATCTCTTCAGCAATGTTGCTGTTCTAGCCCTGTACCACGTGCCTGCCTTCTGTAGTATCTGTTGCATTCAGGCCCTTTTGATTTCTCAAGTGTTATGGAGTTGTGCAAGCTCATTTCAATAATCATCTTCCCTAGGAGAAGTTTCATCTTAGCATATACATTAAACTAAGGCAATTACTATTGATTTACCTGTCGCCTATCTCCTGAACATATGTTGAAAATTAACATCACTTTTTGTTGATCAAGTTCATTGAGGATTATAAGTTAAATACATTAAAATGTGCACATTTAGAGTGGCTGGTTAGCTCAGTTGGTTAGAGCGTGGTGCTGATAACACCAAGGTCACTGGTTTGATTCCCGCATGGGCCACTGTGAGCTGTGCTCTCCTTGAAAAAAAAAAAAAAGTGCACATTTAAGGGTATGGTTTAATGACTTGAAAAATATATACAGCCATATAACTGCCATTGAAACACTACATAGAATATTTTGATCACACCAGCTATATTTTTTGTGGTCAATCGCCTCACTCCAACATAAACAATCACTGATCAGATTTATATCAAAATGATTGATTTACATCAAAATCATGTCTTTGAATGGGTCTAAAATATATCTTTTCATTGCTGTGATTCATTGTTATCTTATTCTGATACAATGTTAAAAATTCTGAACTGTATATATAATCCCCTACACCTGACCAAAAATAACTCGTTAAGAAATCTACTCATACCAGATTTTAAAATGCAGATCTTGGCTGTGATGAAGTTTCTTTCATCAGTGGCTGAGAAAATAATGGGTAAATTTCACATTGGGCACAATTTTAGGTGGACACTAAGGCATCACTGTCTTGAAGAGTGAAGCATCGACAGGGTTTTGTGTGCATTGTCCTGGGAAATAGGTGACTTGGATACTAGATCCAGTTTTTCTAATATCTACTAATTAGGTAAAATTGAGAAAGACAGTTAATCTCTCTAATTTTAAATTTAAAAACAGATAGTAAGATATATGGGCCCTTGATTATTATGATCCTCTAGAATTTTTTTAATTTAAATTTTATTTTAATTCTTCAGGATTTGATCAAGTTCATTGCTCAAGAGGAGTTTGTGAAGAGAAAAAATTGAAGGCATTTTCTTGACAGAAAAATGGTGGTAGGTGAAAAGGAGGAGAAAGCAGATGAAAGATAGAATTAATTAATTTAGGAATAAAAGTGTTAGAATTTTAAATATGAGGAGTACTAACAAAACAGCTTAGAACATGGAAATAAGATGACTTGTATAACGTGGCCTAGTTTCTAGGAAATAATTTAAAGAATAAAGCAAAATTATTTGACGTTTGCTACAAATGAATACATAACTGTTACAGACATGAGGTTTTAAACTGACTGTGCATTTTTTTAACCATTAAAGTAGTTTCTAACCAGAAAAATGAAGTCCAATTAGTTTGAAAATATACAGGACTGTGTTTGATGTTCCTTATTTAGCTTCAGTTTTGCAGTATATTATTCAAACAATTGACTACAACAGTAGGTAAAATTTAAAATTAGAGAAAAGAAAAACTACTCTCTACCTTCAAGATTAATTTTCTGAAAATCAACATTTTTATGGTTTACAGAAAGCCCAGTAATTGAGATAACAGTGAGTTCAGAAAATGATTCTGTAAGTTCATTTCATCTTGAAGACAATTTTTGTTTGTTTGAAAGCAGTGAACATTTCTCTAATAAAACTTTTTCCCTAGTAGATAAAGAAGTATCTCACTCTGTTGAAATTGCCATACGGCCACTTATGTATTGACGTTTACATTTTTGTTACAGTACTTTTTGTTTTTAATTGTTAGTATGTTATAAATAAGTAATGAAATTCAGCTCATAAAACTTACATGTAAAATTATTACTCCTAAATAGGCTAAATTTGCATTTTTAATTATTCAGGTTGCTTACAAATGTAAATGACATTTTAAGTATTAATGATATTGATGTGACTACAGTGCAATTTTTTTATTTTCCCCAAAGAAAACATCCCATTTATTTACAGGATGTAAAATGAGGATTCTCAGAGCATTTGTGTTTATTTAGAATGTAAAGATCTCAAGTGTGCATTTGTAAGTTCATCAAATGTATCTACAAGAGAGGGATGCATAAACACTTCATAGAGAATTATTTACTGGAATAATTATTCCATTTTTTTATTTCAATATATTAAAACTGTTTTCTCTCTTGATGACATTTCCTTAGAAAGACAATTTGGCCATTGAAGGAATATTTACATAACAAAGAAATAGCTCTATTAAAGTAAATTAAAATGCTCCCAAATGTGATTTTCTCATATCAGATTTATAATTTAACATTTCACTCCCGCTGCAGAAAGCCAGATTATCTGCGTGGATACCAGTTAAGAGACTATTACAGTGTTCCAGTGAAGAGATGATGATAAATTGAACTATGAATGTGGCAATAGAAATGGCAAGATGTGTCTAGATTACTGAGATGACCAGGGAATAAATCCACACTACTTGCATGTAAGACAAAAATAAAGAGGAGGAAGTCAAAGAATCCATCCAGATTTCTGGCTTGTGTAATAGGTAGTCTTATTCCCTGAGGTAATGAACATGTAGAAATACTAGGTTTGTGGGACACAATTATGTTTTTTAGTTAAGCCTTGTTGAATTTGAAGTATTTTTGAAACATCAAGGAAATGGATCTAGTTTCCAAAAAAGAGTTTGGTCATTTTGATGTACACCTGAGAAACATGTATAGGTTAAATTACCTAGAAGAGAGTATAAAGTGTTGTGGTTTTTTTTAATAGGGCCTAGGGAAGTATTTTGAGGAACTAACTGCAATATTTATTGGAAGCCAAGTGGAGAACAATTAACAGGCAAAAGAGATTAAGGACAAATAACCAGAGAAGAAAGAGGAACTTTGAGAATTCAGAACCTTATGTGGTAGAAATAAAGATAGATATAAGATAAAATGTAAATCTTTGAATAAAGGCATGGTTGAAGCTCAAATCACTCAATCATCTACTGATCACTGAATCAGTGGACATAAATTGTAGCACTGGAGGCAGGGAAGCCTGTGATAAGACTATGATAAGAATTTGACCTTGATGTTAAACATGAACAAGAGCTTGCCTATTTAATGGTGGGAAAGCTAGGAAAAAAAGAGCATGTTCTGGGGCACATACTGAAGAAGGACAAGACATAGATGAAGGTACAAGGGATGTGGTTTGGGCTTCAGTTGTGAAGAATTGTGAAGCCAACAGAAATTAATTACAATAACACCAGCCACCACCAGGTGAACAAAATAACATCTAAATCTATTTTACCCTTCTTTGTCTCCTGCTATATATAATATATGCATTTAACAAAGTGATGACTCACACTTTGTTGCATGTTTTAGGTAAAAGTTCCACACTTCACCCAAAATGTAGTATCTTGGAAAATAACCAATCAATCAGACATTACATATTGACCACTAGATTACTGTCCATGATCAAGTACTATTGTAAAATTTAGTGTCTTCATATATCTTTAAAGAGGGCCAGATGCAGGGTTCCAAATCCTCATTTTCATTACATTATATTAACGACTGTTATTTATCTTCTAGATTGCAGAGTAAATTAAGTCTTCAACCCATTGTTTCCTACTTAGCATGAAACCCAGCAGTTTAGATGTGTTGCTGCAAATTATTTTCAAATACACTGACAAGAAATAAATATCAAATCCATAGTTTATGGGTATTAAAAATACATACTAAATATATGTAATAATTAGTTACCAACATATAAAGAAATAGCTCATTAAAGAGCTGCTGGAAAATAACCTGCTCAGAAATAATTCACTTTACTGATTTTTTTCAATGTTTCCGCTCTCATTCTTTATTAATGGGGATATTTGCATTCAAATGGAGATCATTTGTTTTGAGGAATTCATCTGCTCCTGCTGTTTATTCTCCACCTACTACAATATTTAATCCACGGTTTATAGTACAGGCATAGGTTGCAGTGAAAATGCCTAGGATGTCACTAAAGTTGATGCCTTCAGGTGAGAAATATGGTACATTCTGAGTGCAGTATAATTGGGAAACTAATGTTGTGTTCGTTCAAATTGTTTCAAATTAAAATAAGCAAGGACTGAGAAATGTAAAGAAAGGGATACAATTGTATTATCCTAACTGATCTCTGTATGGCATATAGCTTTTCACAACATGCCACCTGTTCTCCAGAAATGTAATCCTCATATAATAGACATGCTAAAATAAGTGCCTTAGAAAACCCACAAATTGCAGAGCTCTGAGATTAACATGTTGACAGTACCTCTCTGTTGCTCTATTGTACATGCAAATCCCTGTTTATGGGATTGGGAATTACTATTTATTAGAGGTGAATGTAAATTAATCCAAGTAATTCCGCATAGCATTGCTATATAGAGACTTTACATATTACGTATTTGTCAGACTATAGAACATTATCCTTCTTATGTCTGTAATCAGTGGAAATTTAAGTTCATGGATAGCAAATGTGACTAGAGTTCTATGTTGTATTGCCTTGTGACAAAGCCAAATGTTATGATGTGTTTCATTTCAAGTGCAAATCTAATCTAATGAAAATGTTACTGTTCTAAGCAATATGTTCTTGGTATTCTCGTGGTATATCATGGAAATGCCTGCATTTATATTATTTAGCAAGAGAAATGACAGTGAGAGAATTTTACATTCTTATCACATGGGGTGTTCAGAAAAAAAAATCAACAAAGTACATGTTTCTGCTAAACTGAATAGAAAGTACTGGTATGTGGAGAGCATTTGAAATAGGATAGGTTATGGAATACATAGGGTAGCTCTCCAGGGTTCGATCAGAACAGTATTTTCAAGGGCAGGACCAAAAAAAAGACTTCTGATTGCAATCAGTTGTCAACGTTTTGATGAAAATTGTTTAAAGTGAAAAAAAAAGTTTACTTCAACCCAATCCAAAAGTGAATAATAGACTCTTTCAGTTTGGTTGTACAGGTCACATATTTAGCATTAAGTCTCTCTGTCTCTCTCTGTCTCTCTCTGTCTCTCTCTGTCTCTGTCTCTCTCTCTCTCTCTCTCTCTCTCTCTCTCTCTCTCTGTCTCTCTCTCTCTCTCTCTCTCTCTCTCTCTCTCTCTCTCTGTCTCTCTCTCTCTGTCTCTGTCTCTGTCTCTGTCTCTCTTTCTCTCTCTCTCTCTCTCTCTCTCTCTCTCTCTCTCTCTCTCTCACTCGCTGGGTCCCCTTTATAAAGTTAACTTTTTTTTTTCACTTTCCTTACATTGAAAGAATTTATCTATAAACAAATTACATTTATTTTAAAGTGTACTCTATGAAGAAGCAATTTATCTTCTAAGTTTATTTCTAGAGTAGCTTTTTCCACAATGTGACTTATGATATCATTACTGGGTTATAGAATGAAAAAATGGATCTTGATTAGTAGCAGTTTATGTAATTAAATTGAATTAAATTGAATACAAAAGAACATACCAAGATATATCTCAAGCAATAAGAACAATTAATATACCGTGAATATTTTGTTTCAGCTTGTTCATGTGAGTGTGTTTTTGTGTCTTTGAGTGGGGGGTAAGGGTGGGGGGAAGGGTCGTAAATATAGTAAATATAGATCAAAAGTTTTTGGAGTCCACTAGTAAGGAAAATACATACATGTGTACAACATGGAATATAGTTTGAAATGAAATAATTAATAACCCAAATATTTAAAAAGTGGTAGATAAATACATATTTGTATATTGATATAATTATGTACTATACAGAGCTTAAGATGGATAAACTAGATTTGTATGTTTCAAAGAAAGTAACATTTTATAAAATAATATTAAGTGAGAAAATGAAGCTAAGATAGAAATAATGCCATTTATATAAAATTTAACATACACACTACAATTCTTTGCATTGTGTACATGTATATACCATATATATACATATATATATATATATATATATATATATATATATATATATATATATATATATATATACATATAAGTGTAGAATTGGGAATTTTAAATAATCCATTATTACATTGGGCTCAGGGAAAAATGGGCAGCAATGAGAAAGGAAAAGATGCAGAAAACATCCACTGATTCTGCTACCTATTACTTCTTTAAAAATAATGAAATACAAAAAATGTAAAATGTTAATAATTAACAGAACTGGGTACTATGTATACCATTTATACTGTATTGTATATATTTTTTGTTTGACATATTTCATAAGAAAAAATGTAAGAAAGTTGGAATGCAGCAAAAGCACAGGGAAGATGAATGGTTGTTGGCCCAGCTACGTGGCATTCCCCACTGAAGTGACGCCTCTCAATACACAGCCTCACTCCTGTTGACTTCAAGAGGGAGCAGATGCTCGCTCAGACCTCAATGAATGTTTTATTTCTAGGGAGTAAGATACTTGTGCCAAATAATAGAAAATCATTCTCTTAGAGAATAGCATAGAAGTCAGGGTGACAGCTGAATAGCCTACTGTTTGTTTTCTAACCATTTTGGAGATTACATTAGGCATCTATATTTTTAGAGGTGGAAAATTTAGTGGTACCATGTGGTCCTCTCTAGGGAATAATCAACAGTGAAGTATGAAGCACATTTAAGGAGGTGGGCTGTGGCTGCATTTAGCTTGAAATAGTTTCATTTCAGGCCAAGTATGAAGAGAGCAGATAATCACATACTCTTTTACACATTTCAAGTTTTACACTTTACAAATTGAGCAAGGAGAGTATGGGGGGGGGGTAAATTAGTTACTTATTAATTCATTTTTCTCTCTTTTGCACATATAGCAAAGGCAAAAAGGAACATTATTTTGATAGATGTAAAATGCTAGGAAAGATTAGAACAAAGTACCAGAAGATTTAATCTAATATTCAATGGATTGATAGACTAAAAACATGTACATGTACACTTACACACACACATACATGTTTTTACAAAAGTGCTTTAACATAATTGCTTCAGAGTGACCATCTCTAGAATCTTGTATATAATGGGTTTGTTTACCCATTTACCTATGTCCAATTCAGGGCTCTTATGAATAAAGTGACTGTTTTTGTTTTTTTTAAAACGTAAGAATCAGGTCATGAACAAAAGCCCTGCATATCCAGTAGTGCTTTCAATAGGGGCACTATTGGAATTTTGGAGGTCAAATTTTAGATTCATCAACCTGTCCCGTATCTTAAGGATGTTTACCCACACCTACCCTAAACGCTAAATGTCAACAACAACCCAACCATCCCACACACCATTTTAAAACTACCCTTGAGTGGGGGTGGGGACTATTAGGCTCCCATGAAAACCATTGGTAGAGCATAGAATACCTCAAGCTCAGAAATGACATAGTAAAGAGAATCATCATCCTACTACTTCTTAGTTATGTATGGTTGCAAGCGGAAATGAAATAGGAGGGAGGTGAGTGACTAAATATATAATAGGAGGATGGTTTTAAAAGATGAGGAGAGTTAATGAGGTCAAGGAATTTGTGACATGAAAGATACAACCAGAAGATATATCCCAAAATGGAATCTTCACAAATAACACAAAGTATAAATTGTGGTCATATGATTTGGTTGATCAAATAACTGTCACTGAGTAAAGATAATTGTACAACAGGCATTTGAATAAGATTATGACATAGTTTTACATATAATCCATGTGATACTTCTACCATCAGTTTACAACGTTACAACTACCATGAAAATATTTTTTCCCTATTTCACAGAGGGGGAAACAGAAGTCAGGCAACTTATCTAATTTTATGCTCAATGACAAAATGGAAGTTTAAACCCTTGTTTTTGATTCCCTGACATCATTGAGTGAAAGTGTGAAAGAGGTCATCAATAAAGATGCTAAAACTGTTCAAGGTAATGACAGGAACTGGATTTAAGAAAACTGTGAGAGCCAAATTTCCCAAATAACATGGCAGAGGAGAGACAAGCCCAGGGTGATTGAAGCTATGAAGGTGGGGAAGAACTTGTGCACAGATTTTAGAAGTGGAGTGAGGGTTGGCATGAGGTTGTAGACCCACAGAGGAGACATGGGAATGGAGAGCAGAAAGCCTGTGACATTGTCCCTGCCCTGGGATTGCAGAAGGTATAACGGCCAAGAATGAGCATCCTCCAGTTGGGAGGAATTTGAAGGAGGCAATATTAACATACATAACATGGGTAATATTTCAAAACAATGATCTCAAACTATATCCCCTTTCTATACTGATACTCATGTGCACTTAAATGTCATTTTCTGTCCTACAATATTTAAACCATTTGTATTTACAAAAAGAAAGAAAGAAAGAAAGAAGAGGGAAGGAAGGAAGGAAGGGGGGAAGGAAGTGAAATTTATATCCTCAGAGCTTTTGCATTTGATTTTCCCCCTTTCCCTGATCTACAGCTCCATCTCATTCTTTTGGTCGTGGCCTCAATGACTAATCAGTCTATCCAATGTAAGTCCTTAGATTTTTCTCATACTAATTTTCAGTGTATTTCCCATGGTAAAGAACAAAATTCAACTGAGTAAATTTGAAGACTTACTTGGCTTTATTAATGATTCACAAATCTAGCAGCATCCCATGAATCATCTAGAAGAGCACTCTGAGGGGGCTGTACAAAATGGAAGAAAGATGGGTGGGGCCAGGGAGCTTTTAACAAAAGAAAAGAAAGGAATATTTTTAGACCAATAAGACATCTTCTTTTGTGAGGGGAGGGAACTGCATGGTTTATATCATGTAGATTGGCAGTTCTTTCTGTGGTGGGTGGAGAGGGTGATAAGACAGATTACCATACTGCTGCTTGACCAAAGTCCCAGACTAGTTGATTAAAATTATATTTCTAGGAAAGGTTGAAACAGCAATTAGGTCAGGTACTAAATCTAGGTTTAATATCATGGACTTGAGCACAAATGATGCTATTTGGGGCCTGTGTTTTTCTCTTTAACACCCATAATGCACTTATTTCAATTTGTCATTATTTTATGTATCTGTTTTACATGGTTTGTTGACATTGTCATTTCTCCCAGTAGAATTAATCTAAATAATGACTGAGGCCATATTTCTTTTCTTTTTTTAAAATTATAGTTCATTGGAGTGACAACTTTTAGCAAAGTTACATAGATTTCCGGTGTACAATTCTGTAACACATCATCTATATATCACATTGTGTGTTCACCACCCTGAGTCAGTTCTCCTTCCATTGCCATATATTTGATCCCCTTTTCCCTCATCTACCGCCCTCCTCCCCCATATTTATGTATCCCTGTTTCTCTCCTGCAGCATAGATCCTAGCAAGGCAGTAGAAGGATGATCGTTACTTATTGACTGGATTACTAAGTGTCTTCTTTGATGCATGATTTAATGACCTGACAATTTGTATAAAGTTTTAATGGGAAAATATAAAGCTTTATTTTTGGCTAGGGAGAGCCTTATATATTATATATTATTTATAATTGTCTGCTATATATTAGTATAGCAAATATATACAAAAAGGTAATTTACGATGAGCTACTTTAGAGTCTATAGAGTTACTATTGGAATCTATATAGAGAAAGTAGAATATACAAATGTATGAGTACTATAGTCAGAAGACTGTCCTATACATCAGTAATTCAGTGCTTTGCATTCTGATACAAGGTATACTCTATCCACAGGGTGCTTAAGGAATGTAAACTAGCCATGCTAAAGTACAGAGGGGTTCTTCAAAATTTAGGCAACATCTGATTAGCACTGATTATAACTTGCATGTTCTTCCTTTTCACTTATCTTCTACGTCCTCTCTTCTCCTCTCCTTGGATACAAATGTGGATCAGCCCAAAGGATTTGAACCAAATGGCTGGTAAACAGCAGTCATCAACAGATGCCTCATCATTGTTCCAGGATCAGTTGCCTGCTGGGGTTTAACCGATTAATCTTTCCCTCAATAATCAAAAGATTAGTGCACTTTTTCTTTTTCCATGATTTGGACTTATCTCAGTCCTTTCCCATGCCCTGTCATTACTCCCACATGTCAAGGGCTGATTGTATGTAACTAATGTTCTACTAAATTCCACTTACACAGACTCCCAGCCTTGCCTCTTTTTTTTCTAATAAACTTTTATTACAGTTGTGAAATTTCCCAATGCTAACAGCATGTAGTAGCTTTGGCACCTGTGCAGGCGAATAGCACTTTAACTTATCCTATTTCCCTTCACTTCTACACCTAAACGTGGATGTAGGTGATGCAGAACTTTTAGAAAGGCATCAAGTTTTGTCTGAGCAAAGGAGAAATCATAACTCAGCATGTATTAAGTAAACCTATAAGCATAAATTTTCTTATATCCTGAAGAGTATTTTTCAGGTATTGTCTCTTGGTTATCTTTATCCTAAGAATTACTTATGCTGAGAACCAAAATTGGCAGTTGAAAAACCCACCTCAGTGATTCCTATTTGTATAAAATTTGTGAATCAACACCTTATGAATCAATCAAAGGAAATATTGGGAGTGGGGAGATTCTGATTTTTTTTGTACTCTAGATGTGGACTCAAAGTGATTACTGATTAAATGAAGCCTTCCATAATAAAAAAAAAAAAAAAGCCTTAAGAGTGAACACTCCAGAGTCCTAGAAATTCAAGTTTAATTTGAAAACTCTTTGAGGTTGTTTTTATTTTTTAATGTTCATAAAATGTCCATACAATGCATATCAAAGAGTAAGAGAGAAAGCTCATTCTGTGTTCCCAAAACTCACATATACTTGAAATTCTGTTAAAGTAAGCATAATGCAGCCATCACCACACACATTTTCTTAATAATACGTAATATTTTTTGGAACACTTAATATGTACTATATCCTCTTTAAAGGTTTTACATATATTAACTTTAAGTGTCAAACCTGGGTTTCAAACTTATGCAGTTGAGTTTCAATGCCACTAGCCTCCACTCTTTTGTACTATGATTAGCAGTTGTTAATCATTAGGTTTTCTTTGTCATATAAATGCTATTTTATATGACTCTGAGTTTCCCATTCCATGATCAGATAGTCATTCTTAATCATATGTCCCATTGGGTTATGTACTTAAATGGTATGTAATAAGAGAATGGCTAATAGTCAAAACACAGTATCAGAGAGACTTCTGTTGGACACTCTATTCTATCCCCATTACCCATTATCTCTACTCCTGCTAAGGTTCAGTGTATATAAGATACATACAATAGGGTTCTGTCAAAGTACAATTTGAAAAGGACTGACCTTTATGATCTCTTATTCCTAAAGATATACATCCTATTGAGATAATTATATGCAAAAATCAAAGTAGTGCTATGAGTCTTTCTATTTTGTATTTGCCATTTAGAAGTGAATAGCCAGAGAACAAGGACCCAGACACTATCAGTGTACCATCAAACATTGAGATATCAGTGATATGGTTAAGTAAATCAATGTCCTATATTACTTTAATTGCCAGAAAAGTGTTAACATTTGAAGAAAAATGTTAGAAATATTAAAATCTAGCAAAAATTCATCTCCAGGGTCATACAACCCAATCCCATTCCTACACATTCATAACCATGTTGATTGGGGCATTTGTTTTTATTATAATCAGAAAAAATAAAATTAGTGTAATTTCATTTTAAATCATATTTCAATTTCACACCTAAAAATACAGGTCTATTTTTTTAAAGTTTTCAAAATTACTATGATGCAATTTTTTTTTGTAGTGTTTTATTTTTTTTTTCTGAGGCAGATCTGTAGTATGCTAAGGACAAACTCATAACAATGAAAAGTTTTATAGCAAACTTTTCATTTTTTTCCATATAAATATTTTCTTAAGAAGGGGATGAGACATTTAATGGAATCTCTTTGATCAGCTTATATTAGTGGTTAAGCTTGATTTTGTCAATGCCTGAAAACTTTCATTGCTCACTAGTGATACAAATTTATAGTGAAATTCAATGAGTTGTCAGGCATATTGTACATCGGTGATAATATGGGTGGTACAAATTTGTGGCATCCATTTACTGCAGAATATATATAACTTTTATTCTTTTTCTCACAAATGTAAAGGTAAGACTTGTATAATAAATAAATGGCATTTGATATTTGCACACTCGTATTTTGATAGTGTTTGCAATTTTTATCTGCTCCTTTTCTGTTACAGCCAATTTATATTCTTTAAGAGGCAGTTAATTCTATCGAATTTATATTCCATTATCATTACTATAGTCCCTAGTTGATGAAGCTGATTTGTTATATTTAAGCAACTCTAGTGAGTTAAAAACCTACATTGTATTTTATTGTGTAACTACTATGTGCAAGTGAACGCAAGTACCATTTTTGGTAACTTACATGATTTGGAGCATTATGATTGCATCTTCTAGCTGAATAAATTTATATAGTAAACACAGTTAAGAATTTTAAGTGTTTTAAATTTAGCTAATATATCAGATTCCAGGCAGAGAACAACCAAAAGTGGAACAGTTATTTCCCAATAAGCACAGACTACAATATAGAATATAGTTTATCTGTTTATGTTACTTTTATGTATGCAAAAAATATATCAATAAAAGAATAGGTTGATAAAAAGAAGGAAAGAAAGAAAGAAAACAATGAAGGAAGGGAGGGAGAGAGAGATGGAAGGGGAAGGGAGAGGAAACAAAGAAAGGAAGAGAAAGGAGGGAATAATTTTTTTTTTAATGCTACATTAGGTAAAGTGCTGACTATAGAGACAGAAGACTTGGGTACAAGTTTAACTCTTTAAATTTTAATTACATTGGATCAAAGACAATACACAGCCTTTTAGCCTCAGGTTTGTGTAATCAGTATAGCAATAACAACCATGTCACAGAGATTTGGCAAGGATCATACAGCACATAAAAAATGCATTTACAATTATTTACTAAGACAGGTGGTTTCTTTTTTAACACCATCAGCTCTTTTTTCAAGTTCTTAGCCATGAGCTAAAATAATCTAATAGAAAAAAT
Source organism: Hipposideros larvatus (assembly GCA_031876335.1). Taxonomy (NCBI): domain Eukaryota; kingdom Metazoa; phylum Chordata; class Mammalia; order Chiroptera; family Hipposideridae; genus Hipposideros; species Hipposideros larvatus. Next base: position 68,496,791 of record CM063088.1, on the reverse strand, counting down.
TGCATTAAATTCTCACAACTACCAACTGATCCCTGTAAAAGCTACACAATGAATAAGCATAAGTGTGTATATGTTTCTGTGATTGTGTGCCTTTCTAAGGATTACTTGGCTTATTTTTTTTTGTCATATACTCCATAGTTCTTGTAAGAATTATTGTATAATGCTTGACATATAATTACAGTACAAATATTGTCATATCATGATTACTCCCGGAAAGAGCCTCTTATGGGCATAAAAACATGATGTGGAATAGCCTCCACACTACTTCATTTCTTAAATTAAAAAAAAAAAGATGGATATTATAAATGACTTGTTTTCGTTAATCCATAAAAGTATCAAACAGTGAAGCTAAGTCTCTAGAATCACTATATAGTGAATCGAAATAACTTCCGATGGAGACAGTTTGACAATAAAAGTTACAGATGCCTATTGTATTATCTGCTAGGTGGCTTTTCAGTTTGGGGATTCCCAAATAGAACCCATTACATTAGTCTCTGTGAGATAAGCGAGGGTCTCCATCATGCTATTGATATCTGCTAAGAACAAGATGTAATTGAGAAGCATATCAAAACCTTCTGAGTATTCAGGAACAAGAAAAAATATCATTAAAAACATTAAGTAATTGATTAAGTAATTAAATGGATATGCATTTGACTTTTAATACTAATTTATCCCAGTGACAGCCTTCATATTTTTTTGGTATAAATTATGTTAGTCATTTAAAGGGGTAACTCTGATTTTAATGGTGTATTTGAATAATAGAGATTTTTTGTTTGTTTTTATCTCCCTCATCTCACTAGAATGCCAAAACATTCAGTAGTATTGAATTCTAGGTCACTATTTGGCGTTTTTATCATGGTACCTGGCATTGGTGCATTTTGTTTTTGTTAATGAATGCTTATATGCATTAAGCAGCTTGATGAAACTCTTCCCCGGATTATCTCTGAATTGGGAAGAAGTGCCATGATGATTTCAATTGTTGGAAATTTACAAAAATTAAACATTTGGTGGATGACAAGCTTATTTAACCAATAAGCTGTACTTTTTTGTACTTGCACTGCTCAGAATGTTTTAATATTTTTATCTGCTAAATCTAAGAACTGTGAATGCTTCTTAACTATTTGATAATCCTTGGTTTACCTGCAAATGGACATTCTGGTACCTATTGGGTATTCGGAAAAGTCATGACGCATGTTTGCAACACATGGCACTAGTTCATGTTTGAAAGTACTAGTCATTCAGATTTAAGTTATTTCTATGTCATTTGACAGCTGAGAGTTCTAACTTCATTCTAAGAAAAAAAATTGAACAATTTGGCTGAGTTTTGGAGATTTTACAAGTTGAAGATGGAAGACCGAAATGTGTGTTTTTGTCATATTTTACTGTTTTACTTTCATAAAGGAAAGAACGCATGTCAAGCTTGTGAAAAGTTGCATAAAGTTTACAGTGACAATGCTCTACAAGAATTTCAGTGCCAATGATGGTTCATGAAATTCCATGCTGGTGATTTTGATCTCAATTATGCTCCTCGGTCAGGGAGGCCCACCGAGGTTGATGATGACAAAATAAATGCATCGATCAAATCAAACCCATGTTACATGATGCGGGAGATTGCAGAAACATTGAACATCCATCATTCAAGTGTTCACGACCATCTGAAGAAGCTGGGATACGTAAGCAAGCTCGATATTTGGGTTCCTCGTGAACTCAAAGAAATTCATTTGATGGTGCATATAAACATCTGCAATATGCTCATTAACCGTGAGGAAAATTATCCTTTTCTGAAGCGACTGATAACTGGTGATGAGAAGTGGATTGTTTACAACAATGTGGTGCACAAACGGTCTTGGTCCCGACGTGATGATTCACCTCAAACGACATCGAAAGCAGACATTCATCAGAGGAAGGTTATGCTCTCAGTGTGGTGGGAATTTAAAGGTGTTATGTTTTTCGAGCTCCTACCAAGGAACCAAACAATCAATTTGAATGTGCACTGTTGGCAATTGGGCAGTTTGAATGAATCCATCATCCAGAAACGTCCAGAGCTTGTTCATTGTAAAGGAGTTGTGTTCCATCGTGACAATGTGAGACCACACACGAGTTTGACAACCTGTCAGAAATTATTGAAGCTTGGATGGGGTGTGTTGCCACACCCACCATACTTGCCTGACCTTGCACCACCAGACTTCCACTTGTTTTGCTCTCTTCAAAACTCCTTGTGTGGTATAACATTCAATTCAGATAAGGCTGTAAATCAGTTCCTTGTTCAGTTTTTCACAAATAAAGACAGGTCCTTCTAGGAACGAGGAATTATGAAGCCCACTGAAAAATGGCAAAAGGTTATCGAACAAAATGGGCAATATATCATTGATTGATCTTTGTTCTTTATATAAATAAATGACCTTTGACAAACATAGACAAAACACATCATGACTTTTCCGAAGACCCAATATTTTCCAGTGTTGTTAAGAGTATTAAATGAGACAACAAATATACTTAAAGCAAATAATTCTTAATTTTCCATTCCTGTTACCCTTTTTATTGATTTTTTCTCCTTAAACTAAACTTGTATTCAATGGAATAAGAAGAGATTGAAAACCCACACAAGATGTATTATCACACACACATATGCCTATGTATAACATAGGTGTTATGTTTAACTTTATATACTATATCAGATGCATTAGGAATTAATAGGCCCTGTAAAACATGATTTAGTAATAGAATATATTTTATAGGTTCAAGCATATATGTGCAACACATATCCCTTGATACTATCAACATACAAATATTTGAGTACATATGAGTATGTGTTAAATATCTTTGTGTTTCTGTTCAGTGGTTTATGCTACCAAACAATAAGACCTAAAACAGTTAATTTAGAATCTGAATTTCTTTACATACTATAAATTGCATCCCAGAATCTTTTAAATTATGCTAGGAAGTAGTTTTAAAGGTGGAAAGCACAGAGATGCTCTAGCCTTCAAGCACGTGGTTTTTTCCAGTGCAGTGTCAGCCTCTCAATGAGAGTGCTTCCACATGGATTACAGGGTTGGCTGAAATGAGGTTCACTTGTTTATCTTGACCTATTGACTATTTGCAAAGACTGTAGCTAACATTTCATATTATTATTAATAAGAGTTGCATTTTATTTGGAATGATATAATTCACTCCTGATAACATTAATCAAGTATATATTAATCTATTCCCCACAAGCATAATTTGAGTAAAGTCTAAGTATCAACTAATCTGAAATGTGTGGTAACTTGGTGACAGCTATAGCACAGCTTGATTCAGCAATCATTCTGATATATTTTGCAATTGCTTTCAATCATAGATATTCAACAGTTCTTATAAATGCTAGGCTGAAAACCTGGGCCATCGTTTTCTGATTTTATAATCATCTCCTTGAGAAGTTCAATCTAGAAAGGAACACTGCTGAGCTGAAAGTGTCTGTGAGTGAATAAAGATCCATATAAATACATATTCAGCTCTGTGAACATGCAGTCTTTCATTCTTATTCTGACAATCAGTTTTTTTTCTCTGAAGCCTCAACTTTTTATTATTTTTTTAATTGTATTTAATTTATTGGGGTGACATTGGTGAATAAAATTATATAGGTTTCAAGTGTACAATTCTATAATATATCATCTGTGTGTCACATTGTATGCTCATCACCCAATGTCAAGTCTCCTTCCCTCACCATGTATTTGACCCACTTTACCCTCTTCAACCACCCCACCACCTCCCTTTCCATCTGGTAACCACTATACTGTGTATGTGTCTATTAATTTTTTGTTTGTCTGTCAACCATTTTGGAAGTTAGTGTTACTAATGAGGGGTGGGAAAAGGGAAAATGTTCTCAGGTTATTTAAGCAGAAAATTCCTCAAATTTTATACTTTACCAGTGTTCTGTTACCACCTTCATCTATAAATGCCAGTAAATAAGCATATTTGTGTCTCTGTATGTGTATATAAAGAAATAGAATCCAAAATTTATTAAGATAACTTTGATTCACTTTTATAATTGATTTTGTATCATTGAGGGCAAAATATTTCCATTTTAAAGCATATGGCAGAAGTTTTCTTAACCCAGAGATTTGTACTTGTTTAGCAAAACACTTTGATGTGCCGTTTGGGTTGTTTGACTGTATGTAGCTTGCTGGGCAGTGAAATGGATTGTTATATATTAAAAAAAAAAAAGAACAGATGAATAATTTCAGGTATCTACCATCTTCTAGTGATGGAAAAAAGAGGTAAACAAAGATGAATTAATGAGCTCAATAAATGTTTGAGAGTATGGACATTTAAGTCAGTAGTTCTCAAACTTGTCAGAACCAATACCTTCCTTCTATGTATTCTATCATAAATGTTTTAATAAATTTTATTGATAATTTACTTAAAATAAAATGGAAATACTTCTAGCATATGAGTTTTGGTAAATATGTGTATATATCCATTCAACCACCATGACAATCATGATGTAGAACATCTGCAGCATCTGAAAAAGAAGTCTTGTACTCCACTGCAGTCAACCCTGATATGCCTTTTCTCTTGTTTCAAACTACTTTTGATCTACTCTCTTTCTCTGATTAATTTTATCTTTTCTCAATTTTTGTATATCTGCAATCAGTATGTATTTTTTTAATATGGCTTCTTTCACTTAACATGTTTTTGAGATTCATCCATGTTGTTGCACCAACACCAATATTTAATAGCAAATATTTTATAATGCTCCATTTCTGTAATAAAATAAAATCCATAGATATACCCTTAATTTAAAATAGAAATAAAATTAATTTATGTAAGTAGACATATGTATTATAACATATAACTATACAGATATTTCTGAAACTGTGAAATAGCCAGATACTTGTGTGCTTATGTTAGAAATGATGCATGACCTCACAATCATTATGGAATATCTCTTTATTTCTAGCACTACTATTTCCTTTAAAATCTTATTTCTTACATTAGTTATAGCTATCCCAGTTTTCTTTTGATTAAAGTTAACTTGGTATATATTTTTTATCATTTTACCTCTAAACTACCTGTGCCTTTTTATTCAAAGTGTGTTTCTTATAGGCAATATATAGTTGGGTATTGCATTTTTATTCATTCTGAATTTTAATTGGATTGTTTAGACCTTTTATATTTAGTATGATTATTAGATTTAAGTTTATCATTTGGTGCTTTGTTTTATTTTTGCCTCATTTGTTCACTGTTCTCTATTTTCTTTTTTTCTGCCTTATTTTGTATTGAGGTTTTGTTTGTTTGTTTTTCATGATTTCAATTAATCTCCATTTTTTTTGGCTTATAAACTATAAACTCTTTTCTTATTGGTTGCTGTAGGGTTTATTGTACACGTGCTCACTTATCACATTATTTTAAGTCATATACTTGGTTGCACTGAATTTCTTGGATCTGAAAATATAGTTTTCATAAAATTTGAATAATTACAGGCTATTTCTTCAATGAATGTTTTATTTTCTCCTTCCTCTATCATACCCTTTGGTGAATCCAATTACCCATATATCAAGTCAACTGAACTTGTCCCAAAGTTCACTGATGCTCTTCATTTTATTGTTTTTTTTTCTTCTTTGTTTAATTTGGATAGTGTCTATTGCTATATTGCCAAGCTCACTAATTTTATTTCCTGAAAATTTTTGTGAGACTTTAATTTACTCAGTGTATTTCTTTTTCTTAGTTAATGAAGTTTTCATTTCCTTAAGTTTAATTTGGATCTTCTAAAATACGTTCCATGTTTCTACTTTATTTTTTAACATATTGAATAAGGTTGTAATAGCTATTTTAATATCTTTATCTGCTAACTCTAGCATCTGTGTTAGTTCTTGATCAACTTGATTTATTGATTTCTCTCCTAATTTAAAGTATCATGTTGCTGCTTCTTCCTGTGCCCATTAATCTTTAATTAGAATGTGAACTTTACCTTGTTGGATACAAGAATGATAAATCCTACTATATTCTTGTAAATATTCTTGAGTTTTGTTCTGAGACACAACTAATTTATTTGAAATCAATATAATCCTTTTAGATTCTGCTTTTAGGATTTATTTCAAAGGAAGGGTAGGGGTAGTAGATGAGGATAAAAGGGATCAAATATATGGTGATGGAAGGAGAACTGACTCTGGGTGGTGAACACACAATGGGATATATAGATGATGTATTACAGAATTGTACACCAGAAATCTATGTAACTTTACTAATAATTTTCACCCCAAATCTTTAATAATAATAAAAAAATGTTTGGCAGAAGTAATCCAGTGTTTAAAGTTGACCTAATTATTTCCTACTTTATTTCTTCAAATATTGGGTTTTTTTTCTTATTCTTTCTCTCTTATTTTTGAAGACACAGATTATCATGAATTTTATTTCCTACATCTCTCTCACTTTTCACTGTTTTTCTAATTTTGCCTTTCTGTTCTTTGTTTTAATGCTTATTTTTTTATCTATTTATTCAGTTTTCACATTACCCTTTCTATTCTGTCTAATCAGTGTTACAGCCATCTATTAAATACATAAATTCACCAATACATTTTTTTAAATCTAGAATATTTGTTAAATATTTAAATAGTTTCCATTTAACTGTTGGAATTTTCTATCTTGTCTTCTACTTTTTCTAACATTACTTTTTAGAATCTATATCTGATAACTCCATCTTCTGTCTATTCTTACCTTAGGTATCAGCTATAATATCTTGTTTCTTTGTATGCCTGTTTATTTTGGATTGTGTGCTGACAGTCATAGTAGAGAGGTAAATTGAGGCTGAAGATATTATCTTCTTCTGGAATGTATTTTTGTGATTGTAAAGTAGTCAGGGTTACTTGCAATCCAAGATCACCTTTATCTAATCAAAGCTTAAATTATTTTGAAGCTAGGCATCAATACTTATCATGTATTATTTGTGAATTGACACAAATCTGTATTTTTAACTTCTGAATCCTTGATTATATGCCTACACATAAATTTTAGTACTCCTGAATGATGGCGCCTTACCATACAATTTTACATCTCTCTGTTTTGGCATCTATGTACCCATTTACATGAAATGTTATCCCCCACTCCTAGAAACATTTGTTCATTTTTTTACATCCCAGATTAAATGTCACCCACCTGTGATACCTTCTCTCTCCCTTGCTGCCATAGCAAATAGCTTATTTCCCAAGACTCTCATAGCCTTTTTAGCAAAATTGCTTGGCTGGTACTTTAACATTCTATTATTAGGTATCTCTTCTACCTTTATAATATGAAATGTTTGAGGAAAGAACTAGGTCAAAGTTGTAATTGTAATAGGGGACGAAAAACCTCAAAACCTTTATGTCCCCGATGTGTAATACATTACCTGAAATATAGTAGATTGCCGAATAATTGTTGCTGAGTTGTGGTCCTGGGGTTTCACTGCTGTATGCTTTAGTACATTTCATTCCTTGTAGCATTCTCTGGAAATGTGCTTCTGTAATCTCTAACCAAATATGACTGTAACATTTCTGTATTAAAGGCCTGTGAATCCCTAAGCAATGATTTCAGCGTGCTTCCACTCTTATGCCATATCCAAACCATATGCTGTCAAAAGCATTGCCCTAGGATGAAAATTAGATCAAGAGAAATTAAGTGTTTCCATGAATTTAGGCTAATTCCCAGTAGTTATTCTTGTTCCAATTCCTGGTTTCAAATGATTAAAAAGATACAGCAAAGTAGACTAAAGTATCTGTTCTCATATTGTAGAAATTTTTTAAAAACTCTCTGTAGCAAAAGTATGTGTACTTACAATTTGAGGTCAGATTTAATTGGTTCTTCAAGATGCTAAAGTGGATCTAGGAAGCTAAGTGGGTGGTGGGATAGCAGGAATAAAAGAAAAAAATATATGAACATCAGATATTAGACCAATTCATTTGGGCCAGGATGAAGGGAAATATGGGAGAACAGGTAAAGACTCGTGTTCAAAATGAATGAAAACAAACACTAAGTGATATACTTTTGAAGAGTAGTATCAGTAGATGGAAATCCTTTATGTTTCTGGAGAGATGTGACAAGAAAATTGAAGAATCTAAATTTTGAGTAAATTGGATACTGAGCTTTTTAAAACTCAAATTTAATTTTATCACCCATTCCACCCCAGACACACACACACACACACACACACACACACACACACGCGCGTTCAATTTTTCAGTATTCTTAGAATTTTAAAAAAGAAAACAATAATAACAAACAAAATATGAAGATCTCAACATTGCCTACAAGCCCCTGCATGACCTGAACTTGGCCTTAGTCTTTAATCCCATCTCACATATGCTCCCCTCTGTTTGTTCCTTGCAGCCACAATAACTTTCATTCATATCCTTAACCACTTCATTCTCCCTTCTCCTTTTTACTGTGTAAGCTCTAAATTGTTTTTCAAATGTCACCTAAGGCTCCCTAACAGAAGGTTTCTCTGAAATCACAATGTCATATACAGCTATTATAGGCTATAATAACATTATCCAAATTTCTTTGTAATATTATCAAAGTTTAAGTATAGTGTTGACATTCTTGACTAAATGCTAAGCTCCATGAGAAGAGAGATACTGCATTTTTGCTTACCCTGGTCTTCTCAGATCCTAGTATAACGTGTGGCACATCTGGGTTCATTACAGCAAGAACTCAAGAAAAAAGGATAATCAGTGAAAGACTTATTACAACAGGATACAAGTTAAATTCATGTTGTAGGATCAGACTAGTATTCTTCATCTTAGAAAAGGGGCTACAAGGATAAAACAAAACTGGCAGAAACATGGCTGAATTGCCTGTAAGGGCTCTTAAAGTCTGGAAAGACATCTGATAATGTCTTGTATCCACCATTAAAGTCACATACAGAATAATTTTACTGTCCTAAAAATGCCTCATGCTCCAACTATTCATATCCCTTCCCCCTGAACTACAACAAACACTGATCTTTTTGCTGTTGTTATTGTTTTGCCTTTTCCAGAATGTCATATAGCTGTAATCATACAGTATGTAGCCTTTTCAGGATGACTTCTTCCTATTATTAATTGTAATTATCTGTCTGAAGATTCTCTATGTTTTCCAAGTACACATTGATATTTGTAAATGATGACACCACTTGATTTCCATTTCAATTCTATTTATTATTTATTTTTTCTCTCTCATAGCATTAGTGTGGGTCACAAATATGATATTCAATATATGGGTCTCATTGCTGAATATAAGGGGCAAGATTCATAAGTGATATCAGCTAAGGTTTCTTTGTAAATACATTGTATCAAGTTTAATATATTTTCATGTCTTTATTAAGACTTCTAATCATGAAGAGGTATTGATTTTCTTCAAATACTTTGTACTTTTTAAGTTAGTATATTATTTTTATTAATCTTTTAATTATGGTGAATTATATAAATAGGTTTTTAATAGAAAAACTCTGAGTTCTTAGAATGAATCAAATTTGGTCATGATGTATAATGTGCTTGATATTTTGTAACATTTTGTTCTAATATTTTGTTTAGAGTTATTGCAATTATGTTCATAGTGGCCTCAAATTGAAAAAGTGGGTAAATGTTCCTTCTTTCTGTTTTCTAAAATTTTCTATAATCTTGGAATACGTTTTTTGGAAGTTTGACAAAATTTTATTTTAGGAGTTTGGGCTTATTTTGTTGTTGTTTTGTTTTTGTTTTTATTTTGCTTTGATTAAACTTTTTAATTATCGATACTTTTTTTAAAGATGCTGAGGATATTTTGACATTTATTTATTCTCATATCAATCTTAGCAAGTCAGATTTCTCTAGAACTCTTCTATTTCCTTTAATGCATATCCATAACAGTCTTGAGATTCATTTTTAAATTTTATCTTCTAATTATATTCCCTTTTTTATGTTTAATAATTCTCACTTATATCATCTCTTTTGTTTTCTTTTGTTCTCAAAGAATCAACTGTTGTTTCTGTTGATAATATCAATTTTATCTTTGTTTTTCTAGTGGATTAATTTTTATATTCTTTTGTTATTTCTCTGTAATTTTCTGACACTTATTCTGTTCTTTTTTTACTTCTTATAATGAATGCTATATACTTTAAATTTTCTGTATTGTTTAACATAATGTTAATTTCTAAATACTTAAAAATCTCTTTACTTTTGACTTCTGAATTATTTACAAGTGATTATTTTAACACTTTATTTTAAAATTTATCTTGTCATTTATTTCTAAATTAATTGCATAATTTTAAGTTCATGGAGAACTGTATGATACAAATTTTGAAAATCTTTTTTAAGTATTTGCTTAATGACCAACTTCTGTACCTGTTTTTTTTTTTTTTTTTTACTTGCAAAGATCATTTGCTCTCTTATAATGGGATCCCTATATGTCCATTAAGTCAAGCTTAATGGTATTTTATACTTTCACTAATATTTATGCTGTTGGACCCATCGATAATTTACAAATTTAGCAGATATTTATTAAGTACTTTCTTTGTATTAAACGATGCGATTGTCAGAATGTGCCTCCCTGAAACTCATATGTTAAAATACTAACTCCTAAAGATGATGGTGATGTTGGGCCTTCGGGAAAAGATTAAATCATGAGGGTGAAACTCTCATGAATGAGATTAGTGCTCTTGAAAAAGAGATGACACAAAGCTCCCGAAATCTGCGTCTTGGAAGAGAACCCTCACCTGAGCATGCTGGCACCCTGATCTCAGACTTTTAGCCCCTGACCTGTGTGACATAAATTTCTTTTATTTATATGCTCCCCCATGGTATTTTGTTATAGCAGCCCAAATGGACTAATACAAATGATTATGGTAGTAAAAAGAGAGACAAAACCTCTGACTTAATGGAACTTACATTAAGTGAGAGGGGTAGATTCCAATATGACTATAGTAGGAAATTGTCATTTTTCCCCTCACATTTTCATAAATTATTACATTACTTATTTCTAGGTTATATTATTAGAATATAAACATTTAGAATGTCTATAATTTAATGTAAAACTGAGATTTTTATCATTATGTATTAGTTCTCCAATTCCTTAATAACATTTAAAAATTATGTTTGATATTAATATAGCTACTCAATATTATTTAGCAGTAGTAGTAATAGTAGTAGTAGTAGTAGTAGTAGTAGTAGTAGTAGTAGTAGACTTGTGATAGATATAATCCTGATTTTAAAAATTTATTTCCATTTCCTTTACTTTTAATTATCCCATGATTTTTTTATATTTGTAGTGTGCGATTTTTGAAAAGCATTTAACTGGGCTTATTTCTTATATCTAATATGAAAATCTCTATTTCTGAAATGGCGAATTTAAACCATTTACCTCTATTTTGATTTATGATGTAGTTGGTCTTATTTCTGCCATCTAATTCTGTGGCATTTACCTTTGCTATAATAGACCATTGGAATTGTTGTTGTGAATGGATTATAGCCTACATATTCTTAGCAATATACAATGGTATAAAAGAAGTGACAGTGCGACAGTGCAGCAAAGGTGAGTGCTATGATAACCTGCATTCTGTCATGGGCCTTACTCGTGTTCTCAAGTTCTATTCAAGCTCAATCGTCTATATAAATAATCCTCAAGCAGGAAGTCTTCCTATGTAAACCCAACCGTGCAGCTCGATGATTTAGCAGCCACCTAGTTCTTGGATGAACACTCATTCAGCACAGTCAGTCTGGGTTCTGTGGCCAGGTGTTCAGTGTCCGAAAGAGCACATTAGCCACTCTGGCCTGCTTTTCAAAAGAACAGTTGCTTCGAGAAGAATGCCATAAGGCTCTGTGCTGTGATTCTCTTGTTGTCATCAGTGTGGGCTCCTTACTGCATCACTTTATGATACAGACACTGTATCTTCAAGGTCAAAGGCGCATAAGGTAGAACTTCTTGCACTGTGATTTGGATCCTCCTCGTAAATGTCCCTTATTCTGAGTTTCACTCCAAACTTGTAGCCTTATGGGCTACCTTGCAAATGCATCCACGCAGCATATTACAATGACATTGTGTATGTTGCCTGCAGATTCCCTAGAGACCCATTAGGTGCACGGACTCTTAGTGATAGGTGTCATAGTGTTCATTTTTTGCTCCAAGGGGATACTTTTTATTGAACTTTATTGTGGTGTAATTTATATATCATAAAATGTATCCATTTGGAGTGTACAGTGAATGATGTTAAGTTTATTAAGTTCTAGAACCATTATCATAATTTTCATCATGAGGAGATATCTTATTATGACTTAGACCACTGAATCTGTTAGAAACTCTGCTGAGATAAAGGTCACTGAATTCCATGAGGCATACTTCATATTCTGTCATGCATGTGGTATATGAGGGCTTTTTGCTACTTCCTCTTCTGTAAGCTCCTTTGGCATAAGGCCATCCACAAAGCCAAGATGTCCTGTGAGATAATAAAACAATCAGATTTATTCCAGTCTGGATGGTGACTGAGGAAGAATTGGCAGGGCTTCGAGAAAGACCATGGCGTGTTTCTGCTGTCCACCCAAGCTGCTTCTGGTGGTCAATAATAAATAACACAGAGCAAAAAGTATTGCCAGCTCATTCATTGCATACCATGTGCTAAGGCTATGTTGATTTGCTCTACAACAGAGAAAAAATCTGAAACAGCAACTATAATTGGAGTCACCACCTGTTTTGATGATCTACTGCCGTTCACCAAAGCTGTCCAGTCTCTGCATAAGCCAAACGAGTGAGCTCAATAAGTGTGAGGGAGGGCTAAACACCCCTGCCATTTTTATGTCTTTGCTGCTGTCCCTAAGTAGGTGGTGTTGCTTTCGATCCCTAGTTTTATATGGATGGAAAATTCCAGGCCACCTGTGATACTCTGAAGCTCTAGTTATGGGTTTCAGCATTAGCACCTGGGTACAGTCCCAAATTGAGAGTTTATTGCTCACTCCATTCTCATTTTAACTGTTCATTTTCATCTTCCTCCCCAACTCCTCTGCTACTGTTCTTTTTCTTGTTCTTTTTCTTCATATCCCTTCTCTGTCTCTTCCTTGTTCTCACCCACCTCATTCTTCTCATTGAGATTCTCTTCACTTTCCCATGTCACAACAATACATGTACAAGTGTGTTGTGGAATATTCATATTCTAATTGCATTGTAACAGGAGGTTGTCTTATAATAATCTAGTCCAGCATTCTGCCAGAAGTGAATTGAAACAATGCAGTAATTACTCATTAGAATAGAATAAGATACATGATTAAAACATTATAGGAAAAAGTCAAGCTGCAGTGACATCCTGATACCTTAGTGTTTCTTTCATAAACAGCTTCATAGCAACAATTTCTTAGGTTAAAAATTTTCCTATCTCGATCATTTTATGAACACTATTTAGACATCAAATTAAAAAATATATTGTTTAAATCTTTCTTTATGCTTCACTTAAAATAGTTTGTGTTTATCTGACTTTTCCTATAAGTAGAAATTTTACATATTCAAATAATTGATATATCAGTCTCTGATTCATGAAAGAAAAGCTCTGCTTGGGCTTTATTCTGTATCTCCAGGACTTGGACCTTCCAGAAAATTCAAGTCTGTAGGAAGTTGAATTTATTTTATCCAGCCTCTAATGACACTCTTTTTAGCTATGAGCAATAATCATTTTCACCTTTAATTGTTTTAGTCATTACTATAGAGGCATAATTTTACATACAGTAAAATTTACTAATTTCAAGTATATAATTCAGTGTTTTTACAAATGCATACAGTTGTGTAAACACTATGACAGTCATAATGTGAAATATATCCTTCACCCCATGAAGTTTTCTCATGCTCATCTATAGTCAATTTTCTCTGCACATATTCAGCTCCTGACAAACACAGTCTGCTTTCTTTCACTATAGTTTTGTCATTTAAAAAAATTATATAAAATAAATCATATAATATGTAATTCATGCATTCAACATCTGAGATTATTTCAAGTTGTTACATGTGTCATCAGTAGTTTGTTCCTTTTATTGACAAGCAATCTATTAAATGCAATTATCTGGTCACAAGTTGATGGAATATTTGGTTGACTCCAATTTTTGGCGATTATGAATAAAGCTGCTATATACAATCAAGTACAGATCTTTGTGTGATCATATATCTTTTCCTTTTTTTTGAAAGGGCTTTTGAGATTACTGAATGGAAATATGTTTAACTTCATAAGAAACTGCCACACTATTCTCCAAAGTGGCTATACCATTTGAATTCTCATCAGAAATATATAAGAAATGAGTAGTAAATATGTCACAGATTTATTGCATAATATAATGAGCATAAACAATAGCATTGTGCTATAATTATGTAATATGATAAATGCTGCTACCTTGGCAATCATATTACAATATATAAATGTATCAAAGTAACACTGCATACCTTAAACTTACACAATGTGTATATCACATTTATTCACTAAAAAAAGAAATGTATAAGTTTTAGTAGATCTAAATAATGGCTAATATTTTAATTGTCAGATTTTTGCTTTGGTTTTATTTTATTTTGTTTTGTAGACACTATAGTAGGTATGAAGAAGTAGCCCAGTACTGTTTTAATTTGCAAGTTCCTAATGACAAATGATGGTAGGCATCTCATATGCTATTGACTTTTTGTTTATCTTAGGTAAAGTGTGTATGAAATTACATGTCATATATAGATGGTGGTTTATCCACTATTGGGGTTTTGATACCTTTTTATATACATAGAAAAGGAAATTTATCCTCTATATATTTTGAGAAACATTTTTAAGCATTTTTTATTTTGGTAAAGTTCAATTTACCACTTTTCTTTTATGTTTCCTAATTTCTACATACAGTCTAAGAAATTATCTCCTAAACCCTAGATCCCAAAGATTTTCTCCTAAATTTTGTTTTAGAAGTTTTATAATTTTAGGTCTTACACTCGGGCTCTGATCAATTTTGAGATAATTTTTACAGTGCCAGTTAGGGAATTATTGTATTGCTTATGGATCCATTTTTTTCAGCTTTATTTGCTGTAAAGACAATTCTTTTCCTCTTCAGTTGACATGTTTAAAAAAAAAAAAAAAGATCATTTATGTGAATCTGTTCCTGAAGTCTCCTTTCCAGTCCATTGATCTGCATGTTTATTTTTAGGCCAGTAGACCACTGTCTAACTTGATGCCAACACTTTAATATGAATAAGTTTTACCTTAGTGAGGACTTACTGTGGGAAATTAAAGTGGCATGTTGGGAAAAAATGTGAAATTTGTAGTCAGACAGACAATGGTTTAACACCTCAGTTCTATCAATTCCTAGAGGCATGATGTTCAGATTATAACCTTTTCCTTCTGAATATGAATTTCTCACCCTAAAGTTGTTACATGGAATTAACAACATTTAATTATATAAAATGTATCCCAGTGCCTGATAAATAGAAAACAGGTCAGAAATGTTAGGTCACTTTATCTTTTGTTCAGCATGTTTTAATAAAAAAAAAGATTAGCTACTGTGCTTGTGATAGTAACACCCATATTATGCATTCATAAAAAAAAAAGACATAACTTCTTCAGCTAAACATATACCTTGCTACAATAATTTCTACCCTATTTTGAGTAAAACAGACATTTTTTTGGCTATGCTTAATTGTAACATGTATATAAAAAAATAGAAGCATAATTTACTATCTTTTCAGATGGAATCTCTTCCTAAGGAATTATTTGTTCTTTCAGTTATAACAAATTGTATACAAAATATAGTAACAGTGTTCTTTTCATTGCACTGAATAAAATGGATTTTTTTCAGCATTTTAATATGTTTACATTAGAGACTACTGTCCTAATTTAGAAAACATTTGCTATTTTGTATTTTACATAAATCACAAACTAATTTATGCATTTTAGTTTATGCTGCTAAAGCTCATTTCATGAATATGGGGAAGACATTTAACTTACCAAAAAGCATTATGTTATTTGAATGGATGTTTTTGAAGCATAATAGAGAATGAAAATTGGAAGGAAGTCTGGGTTTTAAAATTCAGTAAAAGCATTGTTTATGTTTGCTCTGTAACTTCATGACACAATGCTGAATAGTTATAAAAGTCGTTCTAACTACTGCCACTCTTTTCTTTTTAAAATCTCACAGATTGAATGGGTTCATAAATACTATAAGAAATTTCCAACATTACCTTTTAACACTAGCTACATATTACTTGGGTGTTATGTAAATGAAAATGGTAAAAGTTAACTTTCTCTGAGTGTGCAAATACAATGTGTTCCTACCTAACAGTTAATTCAATGTAGATATAGTCTAATTTGAGGGATTTAACATACTTTGTCCCTCCAATATGCAGGGAATCTGGAGCCTACCAATTTTTTGGAGACTACACAGCAGTGTATTGGCAAAAATCCTTATATCATATCCAAGTTTTGGTATACCTATATATCATGTTTATATGGAGAAGCATAATTATGAACTAATAATATTTTTATAATTATTAAAATAATTCTATTCCTCTACATGTTTTATTATTCCCCAAATCAGTTAATCTCAAATATAGTTGAGACACCTAACAGATATTCAACTCTGTTTGATAGGAAATTTAAGATGAGGAATTGATTTGATTTTTAAAGTTATGATTTATAGCTGACACAGAACACACTATAACTATTTGCTTTTCAAATCATTCTTTATTTTTATTTTAATCTCTCTTCTGTATAGTTTGTCAGCTTTACATTGAGGTAGGGTTTTGTTACTCAGATATCATTTTTATTATAAAATATGAATATAGAAAAGTGCACAAATCATAGATTTACAGCTTGATGAGTTCAGAAATGAACACACCTGTGAAATTACTGGGATCAAAATACACACACACACACACACACACACACACACACATTAATTTCTGGCATCCCAGAAGGGCCCCTTGCCCTTTCCCAGTTACTGACCTCTCGAAAGGTAACCAAGCACTACTTTTACAGCAGATAGATTTTCCTTCTTTTTAACCTTATATAAATGAAATCAAACAGGAACACTTCTGTGCCTGTCTTTTTATTAGCATACTATAATCATGTGTTGTTGTATATATCAATAGTTTGTTTATTACTATTGTTGTATAGTACTCTATTATATCATAATACCACAATTTATCTATTTTGTTCTTGATTAGCGTTTTGGGAATTTCCAATTTTTGGCTATTACATATTGTACTGATATGACCTTCCTGGGCAGGCATTTTAGTGAATATATTTAAGCTGTGTGTGTGTGCACTCGCGGGTGTGAATGCCTGGTATAGAAATTACTTGTTCACAATAGATAATTAAAAGCAGTGTTCTGAAGAGCTGATTTCAATTTATACTGCTCCCAGAAGTGTCTGAATGCTCTGGTTGTGCCTTTGGCTTACAAAATACCTTGGGATTATATTTTATGTGTTAGTCATGCTAGTGTATATGTAGATGTATCCTATTATAATTATAGTTTACATTATCCTGACGGGTAATGATGTTGACGACATTTTCACGTGTGTATTGGCTATTGGATACCCTTTGTGTGTGAGAGAGATGTCTGTTCAAGCCATCAAGCCATCTTTCTCTTGGGTATTGTATCTAGAGCATGACCACAACCTTACGATACAATTGTGTATTTTCTTCATGAAAATATGTTAAATATTAAGAGTGTTTTTCCCTGGATTAAGCTTTTAAAATATTTTTCATTCTTCTTTTGTATATTTTTAACACAAATTGTGCCTTGTGAGATTGAAAAAGTACACACTGTTCTCACATTTTTATGACAATGTGGCTCCTTTATTTTCTATATAATTGCTATAATGTGGTGCTCACTTTCCCACTCCCAGTTCCGAGTTACGGAGGAGAGTAAACCTACCCAGTAAGTTTACTCCTTTCCTTCCGGTTGTAAGATACACACTTGCAGGGTAGAGCAGTGACCTTCAGGTATCCGTGGTTTCTTTGGGGCTGATGGTTAAAGGTTTCTCCCCTTTCTCGCTCTCCAGATGGCAACTGCAGAGCACAGCAGGCAGTGCGCCAGCCTAGCCTCTCCTGCGGGGCCACACCAGCTACCTCCAAGACTTGATCTCCGTCCTCAGGAACTCACCGAGGAGATGCTGGGACCCAGCAGGGTCCGTGAGGTACAATGGGCAACTTCAAGGGTGTCTTCTATCTAGTGTGGGTGAGCTTGCCATTCCCAGGCTCCCCAGTGAGCTGCGCCGCCCACCACAGGTCATCCCGCGGGTGGCGCACGGTGTTGACCTGTCCAGCGTGGCTTTCCTTCTGTCTTTCTTGCTCTGTCTCTGTCTCTCCAATAGAGACAGGATGGCACAGGGTCCCCTTTTCTCCACTTCCTCAGCAACACTTACCGAATCTCCTGCCTTTTTTATAATAGTCATTCTAATGGATGTGAAGTGATACCTTACTATTTTGATTTGCATTTTCCCTGATGATTAGTGATATTGAGCACCTTTTCATGTAACCTTTGGCCATTTGAACATCTTTGGAAAAATGTCTATTCAAGTCCTTTGCCCAATTTTAAATTGTATTATTATTATATTATTATTATTATTATTATTAATCATTATTTTGCTGTTGAGTGGGATTTGCTTTATATGTTTTGGATATTAACTCTTTATCACATATAGGATTTGCAAATATTTTTCTCCCATTCTGTAGGTCGCTTTTCCATTTTTTTGATCTTTTCTTATGTTTTGCAAAAGCTTTTTAGTTTGGTGTAGTCCCACATGTTTATTTTTTATTTTGTTGGTTGTGCTTTAGGATTACATCCAAAAAGTCATTGCCAAGATCCATGTCAAGGAGTTTTCTTTATGTTTTCTTCTAGGTGTTTTAGAGTTCCAGATCTTGTCTTTAAGTCTTTAATCCAATTAGAGTTAATTTATGTGAGTGGTGTATTATAGGGCTCTAGTTTTATTCATTTGCATGTGAATATCCAATTTTCCCAGCACCATTTATTGAAGAGATTTTCTTTTCTTTCTTCTTTTTTAAGGAATTTTATTGGGGAACAGTGTGTTTTTTCAGGACCCATCAGGTCCAAGAGTAGTTATTTCAATCTAGTTGTGGCAAGCGCAACTCAGCTCGAAATCCAGTCACCGTTTTCACTCTAGTTGTGGGGGCACAGCCCACCATTCCATGCAGGAATTGAACTGGCAACCTTGTTGTTCAGAGCATGCACTCTAACCTACTGAGCCACCAGTCTGCCCCAAGATTGTCTTTTCTCCTTTGAGTATTCTTGGCTACCGTATCAAATATTAGTTGACTGTATATGCACGGGTTTATTTAAGGGCTCTTGATTCTGTTCCATTGGTCAATGTCTGTTTCTATGCCAGTACCATACTGTTTTTATTAGTATAGCTTTATACTGTAGTTTGAAATCAGAAAGTGTGATGCTTCCAGCTTTGTTCTTCTTTTTCAGGGTTGTTTTGGCTATTCAGGGTTTCATATAAATTTTAGGATTTTTTTTCTACTTCAGTAAAAAAAAAAAAATGCCATTGGGATCTTGATAAGGATTGCATTGAATCTATAGATGGCTTTGGGTAATATGAACATTTTAACCACATTTCTTCTAATCCATGAACATGAGATATCTTTCCATTTTATTGTATCATCTTCAATTTCTTTCATCAATGTCTTATATTTTTAAGTGTAGAGATTCTTCATTTCCTTGGTTAAATTTATTCCTAAGTGTTTTATTTTTTGATGCTATTTTAAATGGGTTAAATTATCATGCTTCAAAAAGTTAAATTTAAACAAATTTGAACACTATCTGTATATGTTTAACATAACACAAAAAAATATAACATCACCTTTACATTCATAAGTATTCTTTAACCAATAGAATATGATAATGCTATAAAAATACAGAAGCGACCTGGTTCTAAAATCATATAAACAAGTAATTATTTGAAGTTTAAAAGATCATTACATTATTTGCTTATGGTTTTCCATTTTCAAGTAGTAGCTTTCTTTATAAATGGTATCTATACTTATATGTATCCTCTACTTGATTCTCAACACACATTTTAATTCATTTCGTTTTCTTTTGTCCATATTCTGATAGTCTTTCATCAAGCAATTGCTGATAATTATTTTGGGGCTGTTCAAATGTGTTTAGTACACATTCTAGTGGGGGTACTTTGGTCACTTTTTAGGTGGTGTATATATATTTTTTTTTTTTCTAGTTTCATACCAAAATTCATTTTTACTTCAATTTGCTGTCCAGGCATCAAACAAAATCCTCATATTGTCTTTTTTTTTAATATGTCATTTATTTAATGCTTGAGAATATTAATTGCATTTTAAAAGAATCTGGAAATTCTATGTTGTTATTTTAAACATTCAATAATATTTAAAGTACAGAGTTAATTTTTTAACTCCCAAATAGGAAACCTGTTCTGATATTAATTTAAATTGTTCGAATAATTTGTTCATGAAACCTTAATTAATTTAACTCAAATATTATGAAATACTGATATAAAGATGTAAGAGGGTCAGCCGAGTGCCACAGTTGGTTAAGAGCACGCTCAAGAGTGTGAGCTCTGAGCAACAGCGGTTGAAGTCCTGGCCCGAGCTGAGCAGCCGCTGAGCTGCCAACAGGTGGCAGGATGGCTCAGCTAACAAAACAAAAAAAAAAAAAAAAAAAAAAAGTAAGAATTATTAAGTAACACTTATGTCACTTTTGAGAAGCATTATCAAGGAGATACTTCTTGAATTGGCTAAACAAGAACACATTCATTTAAAGTGAGCACAATGAGTTAAAGAAATAAACATACAAAAAAAGAAATCAAAGTTACTAAATAGCCCAGTCAGTGGCAGAAAATCAAATTGAGTCCCCCTGTGCTTACACTTGATTCTGAGCAAAAGTAGCAAATGATTGTCTCTACATTTACACATACAGTTTACCCTTGAACAACATGGGTTTAAAATGTGTGGCCCACTTATACACAGATTTTTTTTCAATAAGTAACTTTCTCTTCCTTCTGATTTTCTCTTCCTTCTGATTTCTGTAATAACATTTTCTTTCTCTAGCTTTATTATAAGACTGCAATATGTAATACATATAACTTACAAAATGTGTGTTAATCAACTGTTTATATTATCAGTAAGGCTTCCAGTCAACAGTAGGCTGGCTATACAAGTAAGTAGTTAAGTTTTGGGGGAGTCAAAGTTACACAGAAATTTTCGACATGGTTGGGAGTCAGTGCCCCTAATCCCGGCATTGTTCAAGGGTCCAGTGTTTATATGTATTATGTGATTAATATAATATAAAATATAATATAATATAATATAATATAATAGTAACTAAATAATTATGTAACTATATATGTATAATTTTGTCTCCATATATTAAATATAACTGAATAATTATCTAACTATGTATGTACTCATGTAACTTTCTCCCTCTGTCTCTCTCTCTACACACATACACAAACACTAGCTTTATTAAGCATTATCACAACTGTAGCCTTTATCACGTTCATCATTCTTATTCTTCTGACAATCCTAGAATTTGCAGTTGCCCTCATCCAAGCATATGTATTTACTTTATTTATAAGCCTCTACCTAAATGATAATACCTAATGACCCACCAAACCCACGCATATAATATAGTTAATTCAACAAGCCCTTGACCACTAACAGGGGCCCTCTCAGCCCTCCTTATAATAATATCTGGCCGAGTAATGCGATTCCACTTCAACTCCACACTATTATTGTCCCTAGGACTGGTAACCAGTGTACTAACCATGTATCAATGATGACAGGATATTATCTGAAAAAGCACTTTTCAAGGCCATCACGTGCAAATTGTACAGAAAGGCCTATGATATGGAATGATTCTATTTATTATTTCAGACGTCTTTTTTTTTCTGAGCTTTTTGCCCTTCAAGTCTAGCTCCTACTCCTGAATTAGGTGGATGTTGACCATCCAGAGGCATCAACCCTCTAAATCCGTTAGAAGTCCCCCATTTTAGTACATCAGTACTACTGGCCTCAGGAGTATCCACCACTTGCACCCATCACAGCCTAATAGAAGGAAATCACAAACACCTAGTCCAAGCCTTATTTATCACTATCTCCATAGGAGTGTATTTTATACTACTGCAAACCTGAGGGTATTATAAAACTTCATTCACAGTCTCAGATGGGGTATATGGCCCAACATTCTTCCTAGCCACTAGATTTTGTGGCCTATGCGTTATCACTGGATCTACTTTTCTCATTGTATGTTTCTTAGGTCAACTGAATTTCACTTCACATCCAGTCACCATTTCAGATTTGAGCTACTGCTTGATACTGGCATTTCATAGATGTAGTTTGATTATTCTTTACGTGTCTACTTATTGATGAGTGTCCTATTCTTTTAGTATTAAAAAATACAATTGACTTCCAATCAATTCATTATGGTATGCTCCAGAAAAGAATAATAAATCTTATACTGACACTATTAATGAATACCCTGCTGGCTTCATTACTTGTAATTATTGCATTTTAACTCTCTCAAGTCAATATTTATATGGGACAGTTTTAAGTCCATACGAATATGGATTTGACCCAGTAGGATCAACACACCTATCTTTTTCTATAAAAGTTTTTCTAGTAGGCATCACATTTCTGCTATTTGACCTAGAAATTGCCCTCCTCTTCCCCTTACGTTGAGCATGCAAACTAAAAATCTAAAGACTATACTTAACCATGTCACTAGTTCTAATTTCTCTATTAGCCAATAGTCTAGCCTACAAATGATCTCAAAAGGGCTAGAATGAACTGAATAATGATAATTAGTTTAAATAAAATGAATGATTTCGACTCATTAAATTATGGTCATACTCATAATTATCGAGGGACCCTAATCTACATTGACACTATATTAGCATTTACAGTATCTCTTAGAGGTTTACTATTATATCAGTCCCACCTGACATCTTCACTCCTATGCTTAGAAGGCATAATACTATCAATATTTGTTATAGCAGCAGTAGTAATTCTAAACACACATCTGACATCCAGCATAATGCCGATTGTATTACTAGTATTGGCAGCCTGTGAGCCTGCTCTAGGACTGTCTTTGCTTGTCATGGTATCCAACACCTTGATGTTGACTACGTATAAAACCTAAATTTTCTATAATGCTAAAAATCATTATTCCCACTGTCATGTTAATACCACTTGTATGACTTTCAAAATATAGTATAATCTGAATTAGCTCTACAGTATATAGCATAATAATTAGCCTTATGGCCTATTTATACTAAATCCTTTCAACAATAACAGTCTGTGCTCCTCTGTAATATTTTTCTCTGACTCACGATCAACACCCCTACTAATACTAACAACATGATACTAACCTATGATTACCAAAAGCAAATGTAGGAGCCCCTATGGCTGGGTTCATAGTTCTTGCATCTGTCTTACTATTAATAAAACTAGGGTGCCTATGGCATACTGCGAATCACAGTGATACTAAATTCCCTAATGAGCTGCATAGCATATCCATTCCTAATGCTATCCCTCCCTATGAGGAATAATCATAACAGACTCTCTCTGCTTACGCCAAACAGGTCTAAAATCACTCATTGCATATTCCCTGTCAGTCATATAGTATTAGTTATTGTGGCACACAATTTTGTCAGCAATTAAATACCAATTCATTCTTCAGGTTAAAAATATTTACTAAAAATTCTCCATACTTCCCACTCCTTTTTACAAATGGATGTTATCTTCCAAGTTTGTGTTTTTTGCTAAAGAAACAGGGTGAGCCACCCAGGTGAATGAGCATTCTTCAAATTCCATAATTAACTTAAGTCAGGGTATTTATAATACATATAATGAAAGATAAGCATTTGCTGGTACTGTTCTATTCTTTGTTTGTTTGTTTTTGTTCTATTCTTCATGTCTAAATTTAAATCTAAAATTATCTCAGCAGGCAGAACTTATATTGATGAAGAATTTTGAGAGACTAGGGTATCACTTATATCTTTGCCCCAAAAGCAGGCATCATTTGATACTTTAAAGAAAAATGAAGATGCTACTTTTAATTTTGGGAGATTTAGAATTAGAATACAAACAAAAATTGGATATTTAAAAATTAATTGAAGCTCTGTTTTGTTGAACTGAATATGTCAGTTCATATTAAAATTTCCAGTTCATTATAATGACAGGAATAGCAAAAGAATTAAGTCACCAAAGGAAGATTTATAAGCAAATATTGGGTGCTCAATTCTATGTATCAGATACTGTTTCTGTGAAAAGTTGAGATAATTGCAGCCATTTTAAAATAGAACTAGGGCAGCCGTTCCAGAGCCACTGCCTTGTATATCCTACTCTGTGAACCTTTGGAATGTTTTAACTGGGCAAAATAACCTTTCTACTGGGCCAAACCAATGTTGTATTCCAAACAACAGTAAAGCTGCTAGGAAAGAAACATCCTGACTACAAAGACTAAAAATCAAGGACATTCTGTAGAATCAATAATCGGTCATATGTAGCTAAAGAATAACAGCTTATTAGCACCAATAGAAATTCCTTCTATCGATTTATGTAATTGTTTCCCGCCCCTTTCTTATAAAAAACCCTTGCCTTCCCTGCATAATTGACATAAGTTGGGTTTCTGCCTGAATCTATGCCCCTGGATTGAAATTATTTTTAGGATAACATCTCTATGATAGAAGAAATGCAATACCCTTTAGTGAGACAAATAATGTATGTATTATACCTTTACAGAAGAATGTATGTGGCTATATATATAATGAAGGGATGAACTGTAGTTCTGGTTATATATTACCTTTTTTAAAAAAATGGTTACTATACATCAAATATTTTCTCAGTTCTTTTTCATGGAGATATTAGCTACTAATGCCTATAATATTTATGAGTACAAAGATGTTGCATCTCCGTAAATCAAACAAAATTTCTGAATGACATGAAATAGTGTCACAGCTTTTTTTTTAATACACTAATATTTAGATTGTTACTTAAGGTTTACTTCTAGAATAGTCAAGAAGTCTATGGCTATTTATGGGATTGTTATCTAACATCTCTGATAAATACAGTAAAATAATACTTTCCTGTATACTTTCTACTTTACTTCCAAATGGAGAAATACATTTTGTGTGCTTTTAGTGGAAAGCAAAATAAACTTGATGTCAAGAGATTATAAATTCCTCTCACCCTAGTGGTGTGGTTTTCTTTAGAAAAGTCACTGTTTTTCTGGAACTAATTTGAATTATTTATAAAATGAAGTCTCAGATTAGATGACCTCAAAAGTAATTTTTAGCTTCATATAAACTATTGGAAGTGTGAAGTGGATTTTTTAAATTACATGATGCAAAACCTAAACATATTCAAACTACAGATAAGAAAAGATAAAGAAAACATCTTGAAAGAAGAAAATGGAAGGAGGAGACCCACCTTATGAATAGAGGAACAAAAATAAAAGTAATATCTGACTTCTCAGAAACCATGCAAGAAAGAAGAGTTGAGTGAAATATTTAAAGGATTGAGAGAAAAAAACCCAAAACACCAGCCTACATTTCTGTATCCCATGAAATTATTCTTCAGAATTGAAGGAGATATGAAGACTTTCTCAGAAAAAGAAAAGAAAAAAAAAAAAGGAAGGAATTTGTTGCCAGTACATCTGCTTTGAGAGGAATGTTAAAATAATTTCTTGAGAGAGGAAAATGATATAGGTCAGAAACTAGGCTCTACATAAAGTAAAATCATCTGAGAAGAAATAAGTGAAGGTAAAATAGCAACAATGTATTTAATTACGTATGCTTATGCACAACTATATACTTATACATAAGTCAAATAAAAAATAGTAGTAATACAGGGACAGGAAAGAGAAAATTAGGAATATGTTGTTATTATAAAGTACTTACACTACCTGTAATGCAGTATGTTCTTTAAAAATGGACATGGATTAGTTGTAAACGTGTACTACAAACCCTAGGGAAGCTACTAAAAAAAGGTTTAAAAAGAAATAGAATTTGTATGCTATGGAAAGAGAAATGCATGTAAAATGCCCAATTAAAGCCACAAAAGGCTGAAAGATAAAAATATTAACAAAGGAAAAGGACAACAAATAGAAAGAAGTAACAAATATGGTACTTATTAATCCAAAAATACAATAATCAATTTATTTTTTATTTTTTAAATTTATTGTGTAATATTATTTAATAAAATTACACAGACTTTAAGTGTACAGTTCTATGATACATCATCTGTATATTGCATTGTGTGTTCACCACGCAGTCAAAACTCTATCACTGTATATTTGACACTTTTTACCCTTTCTTATCTCCATCCTCCCTTTCTTTTTGGTAACCTTCACACTGTTGTGTGTGTGTCTATGAGTATTTGATTGTCTTGTTTGTTGCTTTCAGTTTTATATCCCACATATGAGTGAAATCATATGGTTTTGACTTTTTCTGTCTGACTTATTTCACGTAGCATGCTATTCTCAAGATAAGTCTATATTCAAATATCATATGATCTCACTTATACGTGGATTCTAAGGAACGGAATGGATGGGAGAAGTGGATGGAGATAGTCTCAGAGACACAGTGGAAGAACTGAGGGTTGTTAGTTGGGAGGGGGTGGGGATGAAGGAGAGGGGAAGGGATGAGACAATACAAATTGGTAATTGCAATATGGCCTCAGGGATAGAAAAAGACAGTCCGAGGAATACAATCAATAATGTTGTAAATATTTCTTAGGGGGCCAGAGGGACCCATGTCCTTTTGGGGAGTCCACTTCATAGTCAATGTAGAGGCCTGACCACCGCATTGTATTTCTGAAACTGATGTTGAATAATACTGTATGTCAACTATAATTATATATATATATATACATATAGTCTCGGGACATGGAGTAGAGAGCGGGAACGGATTCAATGGAATTGTAATAGATAAGCATGATATCGGGGGTGGGAGGGCAATAGATGGGGGGGGGGTTGTTACCTGGTGAGGGTGAAAAAGGGTAACTATTGCATTGTTCTGTACACCTGAAACTAACAATAAAAAAAAAAAAAGATAAGTCTATATTGTTGAAAATGGCAGTATTTTATCTTTTATGGCTGAGTAGTATTCCATTGTATATATGTGCCACATCTTCCTTATCCAATCATTTATTGAAGGGCACTTCAGTTGTGCCCATGTCTTGCCCACTGTAAATAATGCTGCAGTGAATATAGGGGTACATATACCTTTATGAATAAATATTTTCAAATTTAGAGGGTAAATACCCAGAAAAGGGATTGCTGGGTCATATGGTAATTCTATTCTTAATTTCTTGCAGAACCTCCATACTGTTTTCCATAGTGGCTGTACCAATTTGCATTCCCACCAGCAGTGCATGAGGGTTCCTTTTTCTCTGTAGCCTCTCCAACACTTGTTATTACATGTCTTGTTGGTAATAGCAATTCTAACAGGTGTGAGGTGTCTCACTGTGGTTTTGATTTGCATTTCCCTAATATTAATAGGTAGTGAAGTCATACATTTGTTGACCATTTGTATATTTTCTTAGAAGTATATGTTCAGGTCCTCTGCCCATTTTTAATTGGTTTGTTTTTTTTGTTGTTTAGTTGTATGAGTTCTTTATATATTTTGGATATTAACCCCGCACCAGAGGTGTTATTTGCAAATACCTTCTCCCATTTGGTTGACTGCCTCTTTGTTTTGTTGATGGCTTCTTTTGCTTTGCAGAAGCTTTTTAGTTTGATATTATTAGTCTCATTATTTTTTATTTTACTTCCCTTACCTTTGAGACCACGTTCATAAAATCCTGTCTAAGACCAAGGTCCATAAGTTTAGTACGTATTTTTTTTCTATGTATTTTATTGCTTCAGGTCTTATATTTAGGTTTTTGGTCCATTTTAAGTTAATTTATGTCTGTAGTGACAGATAGCAGTCCAGTTTCATACTTTTGCTTGTGGCTTTCCAATTTCCCAGCATCATTTATTGAATAGGCTTTCTTTCCTCTACCGTATGTTTTTGGCTCCTTTGCTGAAAGTGTATGCTTATATATATGTAGGGTTTTTTTTCTGTGTTCTCTTAAAACTCAACAATAAGTGAACAAACAACCCCATTGAAACATAGGCCAAAGACCTTAAAAGACACCTTGCCTCACTTTCACTTAATAAAATCAAAATACCTAATATTTTTGGGGGGAGGACAGCATCAAAGTAATTTAAAAAATACAACTGAAAATGCCAACATTAGTAATTAAAAAACAAAGTGAAGTGGAAAATATTCATTTTTGTTAAATATTAATATTTAGCCAGAGACATTGAATTAGTAACTTGAACTCTGCTGGTATGTGTGCAAATTGATTTAAGAAAAGGGGTCTGTAGGGCCAGCCAAGTGGTGCATTTGTTAAGAGCTGGCTTGGGACACCAGTTCTGAGCAGCAGGGCCCCAGTTCGGATCCCACATGGGGGCCAGTGACACTGCCCTATACAACTAAGATGGTGAACAACAGCTCGACCTGGAGCTGGGCTTCCATGAGTCGCCTGCGATGGTGGAGGCTGTAGTCCCCACTGCAGTGAGCTGCCATGGGCTACCATGTGTGGCCGGCAGCCAACGTGAGCAGCTGGCAGCCAGTGTGAGCTGTGAAGAGCAGCCGTGAGCGGCAGTCCAGAGGCCAGCAACCTATCTGCCTCACCCAGGAAGAGCTCAATGATATACCAACATGAGCCATTGAAGTGACATCCTCCACAACTAAACTGAAGAACAAAAGGACAGCAACTTGTCTGTTCCCCTTCCCCAATTCTCCAATGCTGTTCCCATCCCCCAATTCCCCAATAAAATCTTAAAAAAAAAAAAAGAAAATGGTTCTGTATAGCTATTTGGCCGGATGTCTGAAATTCTTTAAAAATCTTTCTCTTAAACCCATTAATTCTAAGAATATATTCATAAAAAATTCAGAGTTTTAGACAAGAATTTATGAATAAAGTTGTACATGGCTCTTTATTATGAAAAAAAAATAAAATAGCAACAATCCCATCTCACTAAGACCAACTCTGACCACCAAACCTTACTTCAACCTCACATGTAATCCTTTATACAGTTCTCTTTTTTTCCATGACAAACTGTCTTCTAACATACTGTTACAATTTAGTCATTTACTGTGTTTATTATTTAATGGCTA
The DNA here is from genome assembly GCA_031876335.1 of Hipposideros larvatus. Lineage (NCBI taxonomy): Eukaryota > Metazoa > Chordata > Mammalia > Chiroptera > Hipposideridae > Hipposideros > Hipposideros larvatus. Next base: position 68,467,661 of record CM063088.1, on the reverse strand, counting down.
TTTCATAGCATAGCAATATGAACTCTGTGTGCAGAGGTTTTTATTTTTATTTTTTTTGTTAATTGATGTAACCCATGCCAAGAATAGGCTCTTTCTACAGTAAGCATTCAGTCAATATTTGGTGAATAAAGTAGTTAATATTAAAAATAACTGCATGGTACAAAAACATAACTAAGTATTATAAATCAGTTTTCTTTTTGAAAACAAAATGTGAGGTATTTAAATATAAATAGGCATACATAAATATATACATATGTGTGCGCAAAAACCAGAACCCATTGTATATTTAGAGTTATGAAAGTCATACAAATATGTACATGCAGAGGAAAAGGGTGCTAATGACTAGATAGAAGAATTAAAGATGGTCTTCATTTTTCTTTTATTTCTGTCTGTAAATATTCTATAATTATTACATATTTAACATTTAGAAATAATATAATGAAAAATTATAGGCTAAATGTGGCTTGACTTATATAGTTGTTTATGACAATAATGTATTTCAACATTAGATATTTCAGTAATTACATAGAGAGGCAGAAATATCCCAGTATATAGATTTGAAACAGGGAAGAAGAAAACACATGCGATGTAAAATGAGATGCTATAGTACAATAGTGTACAGTGAAGAACTGAGACTTTAAAAAAGTACACACAGGTACAAAATTCATAAGAGTACTGATCTTTCCAAGTTACCAGCATCCCTTGGCTGGACTATTTATCACAGTGGTCCCTGACTAGTTTCCTTGTTTGCCTATTCACCCTTATAGTCTGTTCTCCACACAGCAGCCAGAGGGCTTTTACACGCTGTGTCATATGTCTTCTTAAAACTCTCCAGTGATTTCCTATATTACATAGGACAGAATCCAAAGCCCTTAATGTTGTTCACATGAGCCTTCTATAGGATCTGAAACATCTCCCACCCAATTTTGACATAAAACCACAATATAACAAAGTTTTCTCTGACTTGTCTATGTAAACTACAAACCCCCAACCACAGAAAACTCACCATTTTTTTACCCTGCTTCATTTTCCTTCATTGAAATTGTTACTACTTGATGCATAAAATGACTTAGGTATGTATGCCTTATACATGTAAATCAAATATACATACATACATATGCACACATATGCATATATCACACACATATGTATATACACACACACACACACACACACACACACACCTAATACTATATATTCACACCCCTAATGTACCTGTACCTATGCATATCATATATTTAATATCTATGTAATACACCAGATGTGTGTGTTTGCACCATGTCTGTCTAGCATTTGCTTTCTCTGTCTTTTATCATGAGAATGTCATGTTCACGGGAGAATACATTTGGCTTCTGTAGTTCAACACTGCATTTTTTTTATCAAACAGAGGCCCTGGCACATGTATAGAAACTGATGACTATTTACTGAATAAGTCATTAAATACATTAATAAATTTTCTGTAGTCATTCATCCTACTTTAAAGAAAATTCAACCTACACATAACATGAGGACATTGTAAACCTACCTAGTTGCGCATATATATATATATATATATATATATATATATATATATATATATACACACACATATATATATATATATAAAATCTCCACTGATTTAATGAATTTGTTGTTCTGCCTGTCTGTATCTATGGCCTAGCTTTATGCTTAAGTCATTCAATAGCTTTAAGCTAGTGATTCTCTCTGTAGTTGCAGCCATTCCTGTAAGTTCTCTGCCCAGTGCTATATAAAACTTAGTAAGAAGGAAGTTGAAAAAATTGTCCCCAATAGCATTCTAATTTTAGCAATTCTAATAAATATCTGTATAACAGGGGTGACATAAAGAGAGGCTAGAATAGTCTGTACATGTTATTTCACACCCCTCAACAGATCCTGGCTTTTATATGATTTTAAGTGACAATGCCTCTAGGCCCCTTGAGACAAGATAGGAAATGACTGAGAGTCTCTCTCTTAACATGATTATGTGATTATCTTGAGATTCCCTTTTTATTGCTCTTCTTCCTACATCTCATCAACCGAGGAAGGGGATCTTTAGAATTGTACATGTTGGTCTATAGCATTTTGTGAATATTGAGCACATCAGCCTTTGAGACAAGAATTTTAGGACATAGTCATGAAGATAAACATTGATCCTGTCTAACCATGTATGTGTTTCATAGTCTGTACATACCTAAATTTTAGTGAGTGATTATTTTAAAAAATATTATGACTGTTATGTTTATGACTGATATTTCTATGGTCTAGAAAAAGTACCTGACCTGTGTCATAATGGCAGGATTGTAAACCAGCACATCTATAAGAAACAGGCCCAGGCAATCCTATTATTAACTTAATTTGCCAAGTCCTTGATTGCTTAGAGAGCTAAGGAAATAAATTTGATAACATTACAATAATTATCTAGAGATTATTCCTCATGCTTATGAGATTGAAAAATCAGTTCAGAATACCATTACATCTGTAATTGTCTCTTAAAAAGTTAAATAGAATTCCCATGACATTGGACTTAGCTTAGGTTACTTATACTTTAGATCGTCATATATGTCTATCAAAATACCAAGTATTTGAATGAGTATTACAAAATGAAGTCAAATATCTGAATTTTCCAAAGGTTGACTCTTTTCCCATTCAAGCAAAGAAGTATGGTCTTGAATGTAATTTCTCTCCTAAGAAATACATTATTTTTTGTTATCTTATTTGCTTAAAAAAATTATTTCAAGTGAATATTTGTTTTTGGGTTAGGGAAACTGAAACAAAGCTATTTCTGTTAATCAAGTAGATTCGTTAGCAGCCCTCATTCAGAACTTCTTTGCAAAACAGCTCCACTCCTGAAGAATCTATTCCTTCCTGACTTGCAAATTAGTGAGAATGTTGCTCAAGTGAAAGACAAGAAGGTAGGGGATAAATAAGTATATTCATCTTTTAGAATTGGAAACATCATTTTTATTAGGGATCAAGTAAAACTAAAGTGTGCCAAAATGTTCAACCATATTTGGTTTCAGAATATTTAAACAGTTTATCTTAACTATATGGCTGACATAAAAGTAACAGTGTGGCAGCAAGCATTGATTAATGTTTCCAGAGTTATTTATTGACATTCAATAAGACTAAGAGGTTGGTTGCAGTAACTGGTTGTGAGATAATGAGAGTTGCCAACTCAGAGAATCTATTGATGTAGTTGCAGAACTTGGAGAGATATTTCAAGCAGGGGGAAAAAAAGACAAACTAATCCTGGCCAAAATAGAATTATAGGAATATCTGTAGGGAACAGAAGGGGCTAACATTGGAGCATAAGAAACTGTTGAATTTTCACTTAGAACTATGCATTTAAATTTTGTCCATGTATTTTCATGGCTCGATAGCTCATTTCTTTTTAGCACTGAGTAATATTCCATTTTCTAAGTGTACCACAGCTTATTTGTCCATTCACCTACTGAAGGGCATCTTGGTTGATTCAACGCTTGGCAATTACGAACAAAGCTACTGTAAACATCTGTGCAGTAAGTTGTATGGCCATAAGTTTTCAAATCCCTTCGATAAGCACCAAGGAGCATAATTGCTGTATTGCATGCGAAGAGTATGTTTAATTTTATAAGTAACTACCCAACTGTCTTCCAAATGACTGTACCATTTTGCATTCCTATCATCAATTAATGAGAGTTTCTGTTTCTCCATTTTCTCGACAGTATTTGGTATTGTCAGTATTCTAGATTTGTGTTGTTCTAAGAGGTATGTAGCGGTATTTTATTGTTGTTGTTGTCTTTTTTTTTTTTTAATCATTGGTGAATTTTATGTCAGAGGACATCATGAATCCAAGTCAACTGATGAACTGGATTTTTGTTGGGTAGGATTATATCACATTTTAGGGACCAGTTAAAAGACAATGATGTTAATTCCCACTGCAAACTGAAATTTTCTTATTGACCAAGGGAGGGACTATCAATGGCATGCTACCATTTTAGAAAGATTTAGTACAGAGTTTGAAGGTATTAGATATTTTGTTAATGTTTGTTGAATGGATAAATGGCCAGATGCATTGTTGAATGAGGGAGTGTTCTGGTCTTAAAATTTATCCATACATTCTGTGTTATTCCACTGTTCAAAGGATGGAGTTTGATTTCCCTCTCCTTGAATATGCTTGGATTTAATGGCACTTTTAATGGATAGAATCTGGGGAAAGTAATGCAATATTATTTTGAAAGCCAGATCATAAAGAGAATAGCCTCTCTCTGCTTCGTGTCTCTCTCTCTTCCCTCATTTCAAGGAAGTCAGCTGCCAGGAGATAAAGACAATGAAGCAGCTTGTTTGGGAGGAACTGAGGCCTCCCACCAATAATCATCTATCAATTATTCAGTCATGTGAGTGAGTCACCTGAGAAATAGATCCTATTGCTCCTTTCAAGGTTCAGCTGACTATATGTAGCCTTATTTGATATTTTGACTGCAACCTACAAGAGACCCTGAGTCAGAATCACCTAGCTAAGCCACTCCTAGATGACCTACAGAAACTAAGAATAATAAATTCTGTTTCAAGTAATCTTAAAAGAGAAAGTTGAAAGTATACCAGCCATGTTATACCATCCCCTACACCTACTCTTTAGATTGGAGTGCAATTAAGGATATTTCTCTGCCACGTGCTAAAGTATTTTGTGTCTCTGGGTCCTGGGAGGTTTCCCTATGCATTGTGATGTAGGATACTTACTGACATCTGGTTACTTGTTGCCAAATGCCTTGCAACATCCTTCCCTCCCCATAATAGCCTGTTGTCATCCATTTTTCTGACCTCTATGTCTTTTTAGTGTTGACTTCTTGTTAGTATCGAACTTCTAACTTCTAGTATAAGCAAGTATGGCAACTGTAAAATGTTCTTCCACAGTTCTTTGGGGCATTTTGTTACAAAGAGGCGGGCCCAGTTTCTGGGCTTTCGTTTAATAGTATGAAATGAGAAAATGATGAATTGAGAAAATGCTTGTTTTGAAGCTTGGTTAGATGCAATACTTCATTGTAATTAGCAAAGAACATTTTCTATAAATATCTAAGGGACTGGTGTTGTGCTTAACTGTATTTGTTGAGTCCTTTAATTTCCATCCTGCCACTGCCCTGTTTCTATCACTAAAGATACATTAGAGATTACAGGAGGTTACCCAGGTAAACTAATTATCACATGTCATGGAAAGAAGTATAGTGGATATTCCTGAGTTAGGGAGACATAAGTTAGCCATTAACTTACTACCGTCTTTGTATTTTGGTAGGAACTAGAACTGAGAATTCATGCCTTAGAGTAAGTTTTGCTACAAAAGAAGGGTTAATAAGTTGTGGTGGGTATGCACTACATTTTTTTTTTTTTTTTTACATTTAGATAGAATGTCTTGAGGAGTAAACAAAAGATAGTGTTTAATGCTACCCAACTCTCTTTTCTGATTTTCCTTCTCATGTAGGCACCACCTCATCCCAGGGCTTCCTTGAAGCCTCTTCTCATAAGGAATGAATTACAACATAGTTAAGTACTAGAGAGATAATATATTGTCTTAAAAGGAACATATACCTTCTAAGAAGGTCTTCCTGAATGAGGAATGATATCCTAATGATGAAATGTAAGACACTGAGGAATCATTGTAGCAGGATATTTGGAGATTAGAGACACATCAAATTTTGCTGGATTGGCTACTCCACACTTACTCTATCTATTTTTATAACTGACCCTACATGCCTATATTATGTACTACTCTTTTCAAATTATAGCTATTAGCATTTTTTTTCTCAGCATGACATTTACAATTACTTGTGAATTATTTTGGTGTATCTTCTTTTTAAAAGCATGAAAATAGGAGTTAAACCATTATTGTGTTTGAATATGACTTCCACTTAAGCTATGTAAACATGGATAAGCCACTGAAACTGCCTGACTTTCAGTTTCTTTCTCATCCAAAAAAAGTGGGATAGATGACATAGATGACACATCGTTGGAACTCGGATACAATTAAATGACATAAGACATATATAAGGTCGGACAATTAAGTTTGTGAACTTTCCACTGTGTAAGCACACCTTGTGTGTGCAGACACACACAGACAAGGTGCCAAAAAAATGTATACTTATTTTAAGAAAGGAAAACTGTATTAAAATTGTAATAATATATACTGATAACAAAAGATGAATACAAGCCAAGTATAGCTTCTACAATTACAAGAGGTGCTCAAAGTGGTTACCATCAGTGTCCAGACACTTCTGATTACAGCAAACTACTGCTTGAGAAATGTTGACCAAAGTGTCCACTTGTATACATTTTTTGGAATCCCTGGTGTGTGTGTATGTGTGTGTGTGTGTGTGTGTGTGTGTGTGTGTGTGTGTGTGTGTGTGTATGTGTATATATATATATATATATATATATATATATATATATATATATATAATTTAAAAATATTGAGGCACATCATTTTTTTTTTTTTAAGATTTTATTGGGGAATTGGGGGAGGGGAAAAGACAAGTTGCTGTCCTTTTGTTTTTCAGTCTAGTTGTGGAGGACGTTCCTTCACTGGCCCATGTTGGTATTATCATTGCGCTCTTCCTGGATGAGGCAGATCTGTCGACGGCCTCTGGATGGCCACTCACGGCAGCTCTTGTGAGGTGCATCATTTTGATCATTGACTCACATATTGTATAGCAATGACCCCCTTACACGTCCTACAATATGTTCATTTTGGCTTTTTTCCTGAAATAAAAGAAAAAATTAAATTTTTTTACTTAATTGCAAGTATATACATTTTAACTCACATTAGAAAAATGAGTGATTTCCTTCAGGTAAAAAATGTCAATAAAAATTACTTTAAAAAGTGAAAGTAAAACTAAATAGGTAAAAACTAAATTTTTACCTATGTTGATCCATTAGAGGTCTCCCATGTACTTCATCTGAAATATGTATATGTGTGAGAACTTTGTGTAGTTCTGTCTTAATTAAAGCTACTAGATAAATACATAAATAAGTAAATTATCTCTTTAAATAATACAATCTTATATATACCTTCTTTAATGTTTTTCATTTTCAAAAAAAAAATTCTAATGACATAATTAAAATTTATCCCAAAGAGAAGTCTTTTTTTTGGGGGGGGGAGTGTGTGGGGGGGTAAAGTGCCATTTCCTGTATAGGTTGTATGAAACATTTTGTTTTTCGTTGCTTTTATTAACTGCTGTATGGTAAGTGAAAAGAAGTGTACCTTAGAAAAATGCAGTAAAATGTGGCCAAACAGTGCATGTGTTGTTTTTCATATAATGTAATATTTTTTAAGCCTACCCTCATCAGAAAGTAACTTTAAATATGTTTTAATATTTTGGCTGGTAATATGGTTAGGATAAAAAATCTTCTACAACAGATGTGTTTGTCAGTTTCTGGATAAGTCAGAAGGAAGATGTTATTTGATATTTACTGTTTTGAATATGAATTATTTAAATGTCTGTCCTTTCCTTATTTCATAGTCCAACAGAATGTATGCAGACATGAGAAAATATGACATTGATGGAAAAAAAAATTTGTTAATGAACTCTCATTGATCACAAATTTATAATTTAAGGGCAAATATCAAGAAATATAGAAATATTAGAAAAAATGAAAAAAATAAATAAGAAAGGGGCAAAAAGTATATATGAGTAGAAGCAAAAAACAATGACTGGGATTCAGGATAAAAACATGCAGTAACTATATTGGAAATTGGAGTCACACAGAATAGATAAGATTCATATGAAATGAGGAAATGGAAAAGATATTGGAGGGTAAGGGATCTTTAAGTATGTGTGTAATGGGTATGAGGTGAATTATTTAACTAATAAATTAATTATTTTCATGAGTTTTAATTAATTCCATGAGTTTTTAAGAAGGTATAAGACAACATGTAATATTCACCATGAAGGACTATACACTCAGTACTAGTTTTACTAATACATCCGTACTTATATATTCTAATTATTTCCTGTTTTAAGTAATATCTTGTCATGCCTTTTATTTTTAATTAAAATTTTTTTTCAATTATAGTTGACATCCTATATTATATTAGTTTCTGGTGTACGGCGTGGTAGTTAGTCATGTCATGCCTTTTGTAAAATAAATAACATTACTGAGTAGCTATTTTGTATTTGGACTTCTAAAAGTTGTAAAATTAAGGAGTTTGGATTTTTTTAAATGACAAACATAGTTTTAATCTGCCATTTGAGAGAAAAATGCATAAAATTGAAAATTAAAATCCATATTAATTTACTAGATTGCAGATGTTCAATGCTGGTGATTAAGAAGAGAATCAAATAATTTTGATTATGTAACTTAAGTGTTTTCTTTCAAATTATTTTTGAAAAAGGGCAACTCTATTTTGGTATTCAGAAGATACGAACTAATAACATGTTTTTATGCTTTTGACTGATTATTCTTTGACTGCAAAAGTATATTTAAAATAATTAATTAAGGGCCGGCTGAGTGGCTCAGTTGGTTAAGAGCTTGCTCAAGACTTTGAGCTCTGAGCAACAGTGATTCAATTGCTGGCCCAAGCTGAGCTGCCCGCTAAGCTGCCAATAGGTAGCAGGACGGCGCAGCTAAAAAAAAAAAAAAAAAATTAATTCAACCAGGCTTTGATGATTACTATTAATATAAAAATGCAGTTTTCTTTACCAATGTTTCAAATATCAGAACATCATGAGAACTTTCATTTAGGTAAAATGGGAATTCACAGAAATCACATATCAATTTAATAAAGTTAATATTTTTACTTTTATGGATATTCACCTACTTACATATTTGGCCATACTTCTTTTTTTCTAGTTAGGATAAATTATTGGTGATTGAATCCAAACAGTAGAATCATTAGTCCAGTGGGTATGCAGAAGCCCCGAGCGAGGCATGTGTCTTACAAGATGATGATTGTTCTTAACGTTTACCCGCCCCCTCCCCTCACAGCCACAGCAGTAGCATGTGCTAATCCCCGTGTTGCAGCCTAGCGATGGACAGATTTGCTAACGAATAAAGAGACTGAACCTTAAGTGAGTTGAAGGGTCTAGTTTGTGTCTATCAGCATGATCTGGGAGATTATGCATAGCAATTGATTCAGAGGTAGTTAGATCAACAGGGAGAGAACATAAAGTTGAATATTGGAAATGTTTGTCACATGGAAACATTCTTCCATGATGCAGATTGTATACCCTGGCAAGTGCCATGTGAGATGGCACTAACATAGTGCCAGGGTAGGTCTTAAAAGCTTGGAAAAATAGTTGGCTCACAACAAGTACAGCTGAAAGTCAGGACTTTCAGGGAAGATGGTGGAGGAAGAGATCAAAAGGCTCAGAGAAATTGGCATGTCTTAGTATATTAGTAAATACTATGTATAATCAGAAAACGCAGCACTGTAGACCTCAGTGGTGGCTTTTCTCTCTAGTCCAGAGCTGATTAGAGGAGATTGCTTTGCAGACCTGGATGCTCTGACAGCAACGTAGATAACAGTATCCAAAATAATAGAAGCCAGGTGGTTAATATTTAACCATAAGGAGCAATATGAGCACAATTATCACAATAAACAGTAATATTAGAGTGGCATTCCTGGATAAGAGAGGGAGCTATCTTTCTCAGAGTTGTAGAGTTTAGTACTGTGTTTAGTGAACAACAGTTGAAGTATTCCAGGAAAATAGAGATACTCTCTGGAGTCTCTGTGGCAAGCACATATAGAAGAATCAAAGCTCTGGCTTCTATGATTTTGGAGTAAGTCTTTGCCTTCTTTTTTCAGATTAACTGTTCTCCTTTTAAGAAATGATTTTAGTTGGGCTTTTTATCAAATGTCTCAAGCCCTAAAATTTCCTTCTTTGCCCATGGACCAGTGTATGGGTTAGAAAGCACCTTCAAATTTCAACCCATCTCAATTCTCCCTTGGCCTTTACTTTCCACCAGGCTCTCTCAGGAATGGAACTACACTTGACCATAATTTTTCTTCCAGCCAGAAAACTGTGGAGAATCATCTGGCCCTCTGTTCTCCTCTAATTTCCAGGACCTTTTGTGATCAAGAGTGGCTGAAGTTTCCCTTCATCTAGACTAAATTTCTTCCTGACTCTAAGCCTCTGACCTCTTGTTTTCATGGAGCATTTACTGTAGAAAACTTGTCACTATAATTTTCTCTACACTTTAGATATGTAAATATTTCAAAAGTCCCTTCTAAGTGTTAAATGGTAGAAATGTCTTTCTCAAGGACCTAGGAGTCATTCCTTTGCAATGTAACCATCGAAGAAGATAGGGCCCTTATCACCCAATTTCTGTGAGAGGGCACTTTGAGCAGGCACTTTGCTCCAAGATGTAAAACTACCCCTGATGTAAATGTATAAGAAGTTTATTTTTCCTTTGGATAAATCATGTTAGCAAACAAAGACAGCCTGAAAACTCCCCACCCTTCTCTTTCCTCAGCTCTCAAAAATTCTCCAAAACTTTGTTTCAGCAGAGTTTAGCTCACAATGAGTTCTGGCCTGTCTACGTATTATAGGCTGTATTGTGTTCCCCCAAAATTCATATGTTAAAGTCCTAACCCCCAGTACCTCAGAATGTGGCTGAATTTGGAAAAAAGGCCTTTAAAGAAGTGACTATGCACAAGAGAAAGACCGTGTGAGGACATTGCAAGAAGAAGGCTTATGTAAACCAAGAAGAAAGGCCCCAGAACCAAACATACCTGCCAACACCCTGACCTTGAACTTCTAGTCTCCAGAATTTTAGGCAAATAAGTTTCTGTTCTTTAAGTCACCGAGTCTGTAACATGGCAGCCCTAGGAAACGTATACACTGCCCTGTTGCAGTAGCCTTGCATAGTCTCCCTTGCCTGTTTAACTTTGTCTACTGCAGTCTTTTCTTGACAATTGTCTCATTTCTTGCTGGACTACCTCTTATTTCAATTAGAACCACCATCTCCAGCAAGCAAAAGAGCAGGATTTTCTCCATTTGTTTTCCACTGACAGCCTCTTTTAGTTGCACATTTACTCTTTTCCACTCACTCTCCCACTCTAAACTGAAAGCACCTTCCCTGGAAGCCAGAAACAAGGAAAGTCATTGTCATGCCATGTCCCAAGATATGTGAGGCACACATGCTCAATTTGGACCATGCCCACACCCAGGGCCTGCCCACCCCCAGTTTTTGAGAGCGACAGTGTATCATGGGCCTTCTTTATGCTGATACTACCAATCCATCCCAAGAATAGAGGTGATGGGGGCCCCAAGACCACAGGCAAGTGCTTTGTTTCCCATTGTAGTTACTTACAAAACACAAATTCAAAGATAAAATTATTAAGCGTTTCAATACAGTAACCACAAAAATATGACACATCAACCATGGGGAAATTCTGAGTTCCCCTCTATGACTACACTAGTCACATTTTTTAGGCCTATTCCCCAATCCTGACGTAGCAAAATGAATCACGCTGCCTGATTATGCGTAACAGACTGGCTGAAGAAAGGGTATTAGGATCTTACTGTAATCAGAGAGAGACTCTGGCCCAAGTGCATGCAGAAGATGTAGGGAGAAGTGGTTATATGCTAATACACTTTAGGCCATTTTGCTAGTGCCAGTTACGCAAGAAGGTTTTAAAAAAATTTTGGATATTTGCCTAAGTAGTTGATGAATTGAAGAGCTCATGTTTTAAATTTTATTTGACTGTTACAACCAATTAATGGAACAATAATATAGAAACTCAAATATAGTAAAAAAAAAAAAGGGATGTTTTTAATAAATTGATGTCTACATAATCAGATACAAATAAGGAATAATCCATTTATGCAGCTGGTTTCTTAGGATATAGCTACACACGGAAGTGACAGGTTACTGGTTGTTATTAGTTTCTAATGGTGAAAAACCAAAGAGCTGATTACTAAAGAACTAATATAAGGGTAATTCCTTTTAGGCATAATCCCAGTGGAACCTTCCCAGTGGTTTGGTATGGATATCATTTTTATGAATTTATAGGCAATTCACTTAAGGAAAATGGACAGAGAGAGCAATGTTTGGCCATTTTGTTTTTAGGTTTTAATTTTCTTTGGAAACAACACATGGTTTTGTACCAAATATCAATAGATATTTTAGACATATTAAAAATGGAAATACATGTTAACGGAGCTGAGTGTCTATAGGAATTCTTTCTTTGTATGTTTCTTAAACTTATACAGGTTTTAAAATAATACATATGTAACATATTTATTTGAGCATAAAAACCAGTGAAGATTGTTTATTGAAAAAGCTTGGTGAGTAGCCACAGTGAGCGGCTGTTCAGAAGCCAGTGACTGATCTGCCTCACCCGGGAAGAGCGCAATGATGGTGCCAACTTGGGCCAGCGAAGCAACATCCTTCACAACTACACTGAAGAACAAAAGGACAGCAACTTGTCTGTTCCCCTTCCCCCAATTCCCCTCCAAAAAAATCTTTAAAAAAAAAAAAAGAAACAAAAAAAGAGCTTGGTATCTCATAACAATGTCATTTTTAATTGCCTTTATTCATAAAATATTTTCCTTCCTAGTACCGTATTTCCCCATGTATAAGACACACCTAAATTTGGGGCCGAAAGTTTGAAAGTAAAATGTATTACATAAAGTTATTGAACTCAAGTTTTTCTGTTTTTTAAATTATTTTTTATTATGAAATACACATTTTTTAGAATTAGTTTCAGCTGTACAACATAGTGCAATAGTTATACTTTTTACCCCTCGAAGTGACAACCCTCCTCCCCCAATCCGCCACCCCACTTCCCCCCAATATCATATATATCTATTACAATTCCCTTGACTCCACTCCCACACTATACTCCACGTTCCATGACTATATATATATATATATATATATATATATATATATATTCACTTATAGTTGACATACAATATTATGCAACATCAGCTTCAGGTGTACAGTGCAGTGATCAAGACTCTTCCCCATCCATGATGCAGTCTCCCCAGCAGGACATGTGCCCACAACTCAAGTTTTATTCATTATAAAATTCATACAACTTCTCACAACTGTCAAAAAGATCTACAACCACTGTATAAGACGCACCCAGTTTTTAGACCCCAAATTTTTCAAAAAAGGGTGCGTCTTATACATGGGGAAATATGGTAATTTTCCCCCAAACTTTTCAAACTAAATTAACAAAATAATTTATATGCCACAAGCATTTTGGAATGTGTCCATTATATTTTTCCCTATGCCATTGTGTTCTACCTTTTGAGATAATACATAAGTGATATTTCTTGTTATAATGATTCCTTTATTATAAACAAGATAAATACAAATATATTCTACAAATTTTAGAAAATGATCATTTGATGTTTAAAAAATCAACAATGTTTTGGTTGATATTAAAAAGTGTTGTATTTCTGTTCAGCACATTTGTATAGATATATACATTGTCTTGCAGAACTACTGTAACTCTTTCTGCAGACTAGGGCTCTGCTGTCTACACGGACATTCATAATGACATGGAAGTTGACTCATATTCCCCTAAATCCACTGAGCTCATGCATAGCCAATGGCTCACAATCATGGCAGTATCCATTTCAATATCTGACATTTTACATATTTCAGACTAATAAATTAAAACAGATGTATAATAAAATGCTAAGTTGAAAAAAATTATCTTTCATCTAAAGACAATTTTTTCCTTAATTATATTTTATTTTGGGGACATTGATCAGTGTATTAAAAGTTAACACACTACATTCATATCTGGACTAAAATTCTATCTAAGTCAAATGTTTTTTATCATAAATAGAATATTTATGAGAAAAAATAGTCTAATTAGATTATGCTCTGATACTACTTTATTATTTCAAAATTATTCTGGAAATCAACTTGCCTCCATTTAACAACTCTGTTTAAGACAGACATCAAATTGACTATTTGATTACTTTTATAACCATGTATGTGTATGCCCCTTTCTATGTCATACTTATTTTCAGACAACTAGCACAAGTAATTATCCTTCCTCCTAACTCTTGATCTCCCTGACACATTCCAAAATAATGTTGACATTACATTCTTTATTGGTAAACTAGCTTTCTGTTTTGCTAAATGTATAATCATCTTCTTTCTCCTTTCTCCCTTTCTCCCTTTCTTTCTCCCTTTCTCCCTTTCTTTCTCCCTTCCTTCCTTCCTTCCTTCCTTCCTTCCTTCCTTCCTTCCTTCCTTCCTTCCTTCCTTCCTTCCTTCCTTCCTTCTTTCTTTCTTTCTTTCTTTCTTTCTTTCTTTCTTTCTTTCTTTCTTTCTTTCTTTCTTTCTTTCATTTACTAGTAATATTGGTAATGCATACCATTAATTTTCAAGACAGCTAAGGTTGGATATTCCTAGCCTTATTTCTCTCAGGCCTACCAGCTTCTCTACAAACCATTTTTTTGTTGAGCCTTTTCTCATATTCTCTCTCTAGTTCTTCTTTCTTTATTTCCGCATATTACCAATTAGTCCACTCTGAGATTGTACTCTGGCAATAGCTGTATCATCTGGTTTCCAGCCTCCAAGAGAAATGAACTTTTGTTCACTTTTGAATATTGTAAGTTAGAAAATATAAAACAAGACAATGACCAAAAATGGTCTCAGGAGAATGTATCTTCTAGGACGTTATTTTACTCTTCTTTTAAATCTGTGGAAATCTCATTATAGATTTTGATTCTTATATTTCTAGTAACACATAAAAAAGAATCGAAAACATAATCTTGATTGATGATATCGGCTGGACCCTAGACTCTGACCTGTTTTCCAAACGACTCTAATTACTTGTATGGTATGTATTGACCTAGTCCTACAAACTCAATTTTAATTCAAAGGAAGATCTAATGAGGACTACAGTAGAGGCTCTGTGACATTTTCAATTACACATGTAGCTTAGCTTTCTAAACAGTAATTCCTATAGCCCATTTCTCAAAAATCAATGCTAAAATCTATACTAAATTTGAAGTGTTGCACACACCATAAATGCACATTTACACATAAACATAATTTAAGAATAGAAAAACTATTCCTGCTATACCATCTCAGCTGACGTAAAAACTGAAAAAGCAAAATAAACCGATCAGCCAAAATTGTCTGCATTTTTCATGAATAGGAACAAAGAAACCAAATAAAAACTTGAATATGCAATAAGTCTCTTACCTTACTTTATAGTCTCTTAACAGTTCAGCTACTTTTTAAAAAAATATTTATTAATTACCTATTTTATGCATGACACTATGGTAGTTGTTTGATGTTGATGAAGAAAACAGAGCCCTTGATAAGAAGGAGCTAATTATGTAATACTGTACAAATTTGGTCTCCTCCTTCTTAATCAGATGGAGCGTTATATTTCTTCAAAAATGGCATTTAAGTTGTGATGATATCTGTTCCCTCTTTAATCTGTAAGCTCCATGACAACCTGCACTCTGTCTGCTTTGCTTATTCTTTATCCCTATAGTCAGTCAGGCTTAATTTTTGTCAGATGTCAAGGTTTTATAAATATTGTTTGAGTGAATGGATGATGAAAGTGTATAATATAGAGCTGAATAAGTCTGCTAAAGAGATACAATTCAAAGGGTTATTGTTTCACATCCAGCTGACAGGATGAGGAAAATAGCACTTGAGAATGGATTTTATAAATGCATAGGATTGAGGCAGGCTGGTATGGATAGAGATATCCAAGGAGAAAGACTTGTAGGGAGAAAGGGCATGCAATTGATGAAGCATAATTCTAGTACCTCGGTACTTTTAGTTTGTGAATATGTATGTCATTTGTATGCAGCTTTCAATATTTTGGTAAAGAGAGAATAAATGACTTCTGAGCCTGTCTTCCTTAAGCTTTTTATTGTCTCCACATATTAATCTATTTTCTTGTGTGTATATATGCTGGGTTTTGAGTATGCTGTATGAAAGTACTTTTCTGGAAGTTGATATCAAGAAATGGAAATGAGTCAATGGGGAGAGTCAGTCAGGCAAGAGGGAAAACAATAAAGATTGTGTTAATGAGCTGTTTATTCTGTAGGCAACTGGGGCAAAATGCCACTGGGGACTATAGAATACACTTCAGGATTATCAAGGCGTTATTTCTGCTTGCTTCCTTCAACTCTCTTTAAGAAAAATCCCATGAAATCCATTCTCACTTTGATCACTTTCTTTTTAGTTTTCTTTTCTATGCTTTGGTTTTCTTTCATTTTATATCATCTAGGCTTTTATGAGGGGGATATTTTAAGTTTCTAAGCATTATGTAGGTAAAAGTTTGTATATCAAATTCAGTCTTTTGTTTTCCTGAGAACATGTAAACAGATACTCTGTTCAGATTTCAATATATGTATGAGTAACGATTGGTACTTCTACATACACTTATCTGCTTTGTTATTACAAACTTTAATCAGTCACAAATATTTTTTTTGTTTATCAGATTGATATTAAGTTTTTCAACTTGTTACTAAAAGGGAAAAATTGCTTTGGATTTCTATTTGTTTGTTTTTAGTGTGCTTGAGCACCACCATAGAGCAGGAAAAAATCTTGACTTCTTTTTAGATTTTATTTTATTATATTATTAATTTTATTAAATTGGGGTGACATTAGTTAATAAAATTATATAGGTTTCAAGTGTACAATTCTATAATACATCATCAGTATATTACATTGTGTGTTCACCACCCCAAATCAAATCTCCTTCTGTCACTGTATATTTGACCCCCTTTACTCTTTTCTATCTTATCCCCACCCCTCCATCCCTCTGGCAACTACCATACTTTTGTCTGTGTTAATGAGGTTTTGTTTGTTTGTCTGTTGCTTTCAGTTTTATATCCAACATATAAGTGATATCATATGGTCCTCAACTTTTTCCATCTGACTTATTTTTCTTTGCATGATATTCTCAAGACCCATCCATGTTGTCACAAATGACACTATTTTATCTTTTCTTATGGCAGACTAGTATTCCACTGTGTATATATACCACATCTTCTTTACCCAATCATCTATTGAAGGACAGACACTTCAGTTGTTTCCATGTCTTGGCCACCATGGATAATGCTGCAATGAACTTAGGGGTACATATATCTTTACAAATAAATGTTTCAAATTTTGGGGGTAGATACCCAGAAGAGGGATTCCTGGGTCACATTGTAATTCTACTGTTAATTTTTTGAAGAATTTCCATACTGTTTTCCATAGTGGCTGTACCAATTTACACTGCTACCAGCAGTATATGAGGGTTTCTTTTTCTCCACAACCTCTGCAACACTTATTATTACTTGCCTTGTTGATAATAGCAATTCTAACAGGTTTGAGGTGGTATCTCATTGTGGTTTTGATTTTCATTTTCCTAATATCTAGTAAAGTTGAGCATCTTTTCATATATCTGTTGGCCATTTGTATATCTTCTTGGGAGAAGTGTCTGTTCAGGTCCTCTGCCCATTTTTTAATTGGATTGCTTCTTTTTTGTTGTTGTTGAGTTGTATGAGTTCCTTATATATTTTGAATATTAGCCCCTCATCTAAGGTGTTCTTTTCAAATACCTTCTCCCATTTGGTTGGTTGCTACTTTGTTTTGTTGATGGTTTCTCTTGCTATGCAGAAGTTCTTTAGTTTGATATAGTCTCATTCCTTTAATTTTGCTTTTACTTCCTTTGTCTTTGAGGTCAAATTCATAAAATCCTCTTTGACCCAAGGTCCATAAGTTTAGTATCTATGTTTTCTTCTATGTTGTTTATTGTTTCAGGTGTTATGTTTAGGTCTTTGATCCATTTTGAGTTAATTTTGTGTGGTGACAAATAGCTGTCTGGTTTCGTACTTTTGCATGTTGCTTTCTAATTTTCCCAGCAGCATTTATTGAAGAAACTTTCTTGTCTCCATTGTATGTTTTTGTATTTTTTGTTGAAAATTACTAGTTAATATCTGAAAGTAGCTAAATGTCAAAATAAATCATTGACTGGATAGTTACTGTTAAACAAAAAATATGAGAACATTACTCCTTTCAAATTCAGGAAATTTAAACTCTTCATTTTTACCATCTATGATGGCGTTTTCCACTTTTTTCTGTAAAAATACAGGATTTTATTTGCAGTTTTAAATTAGCAAGGGAATTTTGTTTTGTAGTTCAGCTATTAGAATGGGCTCTAAATCATCCACGATTAGAAAAATGCAAAGTTATCAATTCAAAGTAACAGAATATTATCTACCATTTAAAACAGTTGAGTAATATAGTACAGTTCTCTTTCTCCTTCACTTCATTCTCAATTAAAAGTTTTGAAAACAATGATTCAAAATTAGATTGCTTAACAGATAATAGTGATTATTGTTATTTATAAAACTGTCTAGAGGACCCTAACATAAACCTCGTTGGAGTGTTTTGCACCAACTAAAGATCTTTTACCAGCCATGCTCTTAGGTCATTCTCTAATATTCTCGAAGAGAATACACATTCTCAGATAGTTAGACAAGTGCCCGCTAAACTTTGACTTGATTTGGCAACCAAGGTGTTGCTGATCTGTCTAATTTTGACTGTGATAGCCCTGGACAGGGACTGAAAGGAATTCTATTCTCTGAAAAGAACATAGCCACTTTTGGCACTCTATAAATATGCGATAACAGAACCTTGGGGCTAGAAGGGACCTTGAGAGGTCCTCTAAGGGTCCTCACTCCTTACATCATTGCACACTGAATGTATCTTATAAAGGCCTCAGAAAGGAGGTACCTTAACTTTCACAAATGAGGTTTGCCAATAGTCACTGGTTACTGTCAGGAACTATTTCCCTAAACTAAACTGAAATCGATGGTACTATAGTTACACTTTCAGTAGAGACCAACCACAGGTGCTCACCATACTTGGCGTAACAGTTCCTCACAGACTCGAAGACACTTAAAAACCCCACAACTTTCCATCCAGGGAAAATGACCCCGAGGTCTTCCTTCGTCTGTCTAATTTTCCAACCCTTTAATCATCGGAGGGGCCCACCCTTGAGTTTTCCCTGAATTATCTTTAGGCATAGTAGCCCCAGTTGCACTCAGAGATGGACATTAGTAGATTCTAACGGAGTCCCACACTAACCAAAGTGTGCCCAGTCTTACTCATGGGACGTCAAGTTGAGGAGGTCATGCCTTTCCTGTTCATTCTTATTTCTGCTCTGAATACATTTAATATTACATATACACATTAATTTTTATTTGTGTTTTGGGGCTAGTTTCTATTACTCTTATTTTCTTGTCCTTGCAAGAAAAACTATGATAAACTAGAAAGGCCTCCAACTTGGGCATCTGATGAGCCTGGATCCAAATGTCAGCTTTGTCCTTTTCTAGTTATGATTAATAAGCAAGTTTTTGAATCCTTATGTGCCTCAGGTCTAGCCGAGGTAAAGTTTATAAAACAGCTAATACAATGCTTAGCATGTACCTAGAACTAAACAAAAATAACTGCCCTGATGATAACTATTATTATTATATATGAGGGTTTATTTCTGGGCTCCCAATTCTGTTCCATTGGTCTTTTTTTTTTCTGTCAATACCATGCTGTTTTGATTATTGTTCCTTTGTAGTATAATTTGAAGTTAAGGTATGTGATACCTGTGACTCTGTTCTTTTTTCCCAGAATTGCTTTGGCTATTGGGATTTTTTGTGGTTCCATACAACTCTGATAATTTTGGTTCTATTTCTTATTTTTAAAATGCCATTGGCATTTTAATGGGGATTGTGTGACATCCATATATCACTTTGAGTAATATGACCATTTTAAGCATATTGATTGTTCCAGTCCATGAACATGGAATGTTTTCCATTACTTTCTTTTTTTCTTTTTGAAGTTTAGAATGTGATATCTAACACAATCGTGGTTAAACCATAAGAAATCAGGAAAAAAATGGATAATTACTGGGTCTTTAAAATCAGGTATTTTTCTAAATTCTTTAAAATGTTTCAAGAAGGTAGAAAACACTATTTTTGACTCTTCTTTAAAATGTGGATGTTCCCTATTTGCCTTAATATATTAATTCTATTAATGTATGTATGAGTAAAAATGTAGCTTTATGTAACAATTTAGTGTGAAGTACTTGTTTTAATATATGCAAAAAATTCAGTTATTTCGCATATACTAGGTTGAAAGGTTGTGAATTACATGAAAATTTATTGAAAATGTCATGATTGACAGGCAACGTAGTACCTGATTCATATAGGAAAGGTAACATGAGGTAGCAATGAACAGGTTTATGGGACATTCTGTATTGCTGGAATTTGGGCAGGTTTACAATTGTCATTCCACAAGTTTGCAAAAATTTCTGCCAATATTGTATATGTGGCACACACTCTAAAAAATATATACCAACTGAGTAACAGTACAACACCTGAGAGTAACTAGAAAAGTTTCTAGTAGAATATCATTCTGAGTGTATAATGTGATGCTATGTTGAACCAAGGACCAGGCACAAGACAGCCAGGGCACAAAGCACTTGTAGTAATATGTGCACAAATCCATAATTTTTTAGGGATAAACTGGAATTCCCCTTTTGAGAGATTATTCACATTCTGGACATTGGGTTAAAATGTTTTACATAAATTGTTTTTAAGCCTCAGAACTATTCTATGTGATTCATTGTGTTATTTTATGGAAATTAAATATAGAAATTTAAAAAAAATTGAGTAATCAATTATCTTCCAAAAATGAAAGATGATGTGACACAGACAGAATTTGAACTGACTCCAAGGCCTTTCTTAGAAACCCTACATGCTGCCTTATCATACAATCTTCCTGGTATGAGTTTCCATTGATACAAACTTCCTAGGGAGCTATTTGATAAAAACAAACAAGATCTTTAAAATAGTCATATTTCAATAGAATAGTTCTGAATTTAACCAGTTATTGCAAGTTATCATTTATTCTATGATAAAGAATATACATAATGGGGACGGCCGAGTGGCACGTTGGTTAAGAGCTGGCTTGGGATGCCAGAGGGCCCCGGTTAGGATCCCACATATGAGGACCAGTGACACTGCCCTCTACACCTAAGATGCTGAACAACAGCTCAACCTGGAGCTCGGCTGCCGTGAGTCGCCGGCATAGACTGCAGCCTGCTGCAGTGGGTTGCCATGGGCTGCCATGTGTAGCCAGCAGCCGCAGTGAGCGGCCGTCCAGAAGATGGCGACTGATCTGCCTCACCTTGGAAGAGCACAATGATGGTGCCAACTTGGGCCAGTGAAACAATGTCCTCCACAGCTAGACTGAATAACAAAAGGACAGCAACTTGTCTGTTCCCGTTCCCCCAATTCCCCAGTGCTATTCCCATCCCCCAATTCCCCAATAAAAATCTTAAAAAAAAAAAAGAATATAAATAATGAGTTATATACAAGGGTACACCACAGTATTTTTTATAACAAAGTACTGCTGGATAAAACTAAATTTCAATACTAGAGAATTAACTAAATATAGTTCCAGTCCAAGTCTGAAGGCCTAAGAACCAGGAAAGTCAGAGGTGTAAGTTCCAGCCCAAAGGCCAATAAACTTGAGTCCCAAGAAGAGCTAATGTTTTAGTTTGAATCCAAAGGTAGGAAAAGAATAGTGTCCCAGATCAAAGCAGTCAAATGGGAGTCACTCTTACTCATGAGAGGGACAGGCTTTTTGTTCAATTCAGGCCTTTAGCTGATTGGATGAGGACCCACACAGTAGGGAGGACACTCCACTCTGCTTTACTTAATCGACCTATTCAAATGGTAATTTCATTCTAAAATGTCCTCGCACACATATGCAGAATAAAGTTTACCCAAATAATTGGGCATCTCATAGCCCAGTTAATATATTTTTGTTTATAAAACACCTACCTGTAGAATTAGCGATCACACTAGCAATGAACAGTAAGGGAATCGTAACAATAGAGGTGCAGTTAAAAAATGGACTGTTAGCATTTTCCAGAGAGCCTCAATGGAATTTGCAGAACAGTTAGTTAAACGAAGCTTGCTGGAGGGAATGGTTCTATTAGTTCATATAAGAATTTAGGAAAAGAATGAAGGCCCAGGAAGGCAATCATTACATTTTTTAACAAATGAAAACTTGTTGAAATGATTTGAGATGTAAAATTGTAGCAGCTAAGGGATCTATATCAAAGGAATAGGCCCTGGACTAGTGATAGCGATAAACACAGTAATTAATCAGAGGGGTCAAGGAAATACACTTGCTTAAACTAACATTAAATTGAAAAGAGTGAACTTAGACCTGAGACCATAAAACTCATAGAAGAAAGTACAGGGTCTAAATTTGCAGACATCATCCGGAGCAATATTTTTACTGATACATCCCCGCGGGCTACGGAAGTAAAAGAAAAAATGAACATATGGGACTACATCAAACTTAAAAGTTTTTTCACAACAAAAGAAACCATCAATAAAACAAAACGGAAGCCTACTGAATGGGAGAAGATATTTGATAATGATATATCAGATAAGGGATTAATATCCCAAATATATAAAAAGCTCATGGAACTCAACACCAAAAAAACAAACAACCCAATTAAAAAATGGGCAGAGGATATGAAGAGACATTTCTCCAAAGAGGACATACAGATGGCCAACAGGCATATGAAAAAATGTTCAACATCACTTAGCATTAGGGAAATGCAAATTAAAACCACAATGAGATACCACCTCACCCCGGTCAGAATGGCTATCATCAATAAATCAACAAACAACAAATGCTGGCGAGGCTGTGGGGAAAAGGGAACCCTGGTGCACTGCTGGTGGGACTGCAGGCTGGTGCAGCCATTATGGAAATCAGTATGGAGGCACCTCAAAAATCTGAAAATGGAACTACCTTACGACCCAGCAATCCCACTCTTAGGTATTTATCCAAAAAATCCCAAGACATTAATCCAAAAAAATATATGCACCCCTATGTTCATTGCGGCGTTATTCACAATAGCTAAGACTTGGAAACAACCAAAATGCCCATCGGTAGATGACTGGATTAAGAAACTTTGGTACATTTACACAATGGAGTATTATTCAGCTATAAAGAAGAAGGAAGTAGTACCTTTTGCAACAATATGGATG
This sequence comes from Hipposideros larvatus, assembly GCA_031876335.1. Taxonomy (NCBI): domain Eukaryota; kingdom Metazoa; phylum Chordata; class Mammalia; order Chiroptera; family Hipposideridae; genus Hipposideros; species Hipposideros larvatus. Next base: position 68,444,634 of record CM063088.1, on the reverse strand, counting down.
GAACTAGAGAACATTATGCTAAGTGAAATAAGTCAGTCAGAGAAAGACAAATATCATATGATCTCACTTATACGTGGATTCTAAGGAACTGAATGGATGGGAGAAGTGGATGGAGATAGTCTCAGAGACACAGAGGAAGAACTGAGGGTTGTTAGTTGGGAGGGGGCGGGGATGAAGGAGAGGGGAAGGGATGAGACAATACAAATTGGTAATTGCAATATGGCCTCAGGGATAGAAAAAGATAGTCCGAGGAATACAATCAATAACGTTGTAAGCATTTCTTAGGGGGCCAGATGGACCAATGCCCTTTTGGGGAGTCCACTTCATAGTAGATGTAGAAGCCTGACCACCGCATTGTATTTCTGAAACTGATGTTGAATAATACTGTATGTCAACTATAATTATATATACATATAACCTTGGGACACGGAGTAGAGTGCGGGAACGGATTCAATGGAATTGTAATAGATAAGCATGATATCGGGGGGTGGGAGGGCAGTGGATGGGGGGAGGGGGGTTGTTACTTTGTGAGGGTGAAAAGAGTAACTATTGCATTGTTTTGTACACCTGAAACTAACAATAAAAAAAAAAAAAAAAAAAAAAAAAAAAAAAGAAAAGAGTGAACTTAAGGCCATTGGATGATACCTTATGCCATGTATGACTTCTGGGTAAGCAATTTCTGGGAACTGAAAAAGTTGTTGTGAAATTGGGTTATTTGTACAGTAGTCTTACAAAACAGCCTCCCTCATGTTCATATTAGTTATTTTTATGTAATATAGTCATAGAACAATTTAAAATGTAGTATAATGAGTCATAACACACTATAAATATGTGGGTGTTGTTATCTTTAGAAATTGCAGGGTTTTGTTTGTTTGTTTGTTTGTTTGTTTGTTTGTTTGTTTGTTTTACTTAGAAGGGAGTGACTCTCCACTCATCAGTAAAATAGAATAAAGCTCATTCTATTAAAAGTAATTCATTTTATACAACAGGTATTTTTTCTCAGTTAATTTGAAAAGCTTGCTCCGGGGCTGGTCTAATACAAATACTGCCAGGTTATCTTTAGTATGCATCTTAAAGTAAAACCAAATAGACATATTCAGCTCCTTATTTGTAAAGATATCACAAGGGATTAAAACAATCAAAACTAACAGAATTTTTAAGGAAATCAAATGCCTTTTTCTGTGTCTGTTTCTCTGATAGAACCAAAGTGAAGCAAACCTTAGAAGACTAGCTCCATGTAAAATGAAACCCCCCTCCACACACACACACACACACACACACACACACACACACACACACACACGCGCGCGCGCGCGCGCACGCGCGCGCGCACACGTTTCTGTGAGTGAGGCATCTAACACCACTGTGTGCAGTGTGTCATTGTTGACTGAATACTGCTAGTTTGAAATGACCACTTAAATTCCTTTTTCCCAAGGAGCACACATAGAGCTCTATATTTTCCATATTAATCTGATTTTAAAATGGTCAGCTATAACAGCATAAGTGTCTAAAAATAATTAGTATTTTGTATATAAAAACATTTGACTATCAGGTAAGGATATGCCTTTTTTGAATACAAAAGTGTGGTACTCCATGTGTAGTATAATATGGAGACATAAACACATTTAAAATTTTGATTTACTGTAGAAGCAGTAACATGCAAATTCAGTTAGCACTGATGTTGAGACTATTGCAGACACTTTAATTTCTCAGTAAATCAGCCAATCTTACTGGGGACAGACATGATGAGGTGTAAAAATGTTTAGGATCAAGTGTACTGTTTTAAAGACTCACATATGTTTCTTTAAATCTGTAAAAAATATTGCCATTTGTTTTCATGGGTTTAAAGTGATCAATGCACACTTCATTTTGAAGATGCTCATGACTGAGGAGGCTGAGCCAGCAAGGGACATTGGAGACCCTCTCCTTATTTCTCTCCTTAGCAACCGTAATCTCAAATGAAGTCAGGTGTTCAATGTGGAGAATAATCTCTTGAATTCTGGATTCTCTATAAATTCTCACTAGAGACATGTTTTTTGAAACTATGGCTGAAAGTTTTCCTCCCTTTCTGGGTAGTAGAAATTTTAATAAATAGCTATACTTCCGCATGAAGCACTTTTAGAATTCAGGGGAGTAATGGACCTTGTTTCTTCCAATAGGTTAGGTGGATGGGATAGAGAGAAAGCACACCCTTTGTCTTGCTCACCAAGGTAGGCCACTTCTCACAACACATTAAATTTTGTGCCATTCCTCCTTGTTTTCACATCAATTCTTATCATCTCATTTTTGTCTCTTGAGTTCTGAGAAAAAGTAAAATATAAACTATTTGATTAATCTTTATTAGCTACAAATATTATTTAAATATAGCTTTGGTATAGTTATAAATGAAACAAAAATTATATGTGTACATATATATTCTAAATAGATATTATTGCTAATTTCTGAAAATAAATCTCTTCATTGTTATATTTTAAAATGTATTTTCAGATATACTGCACAAAGAAAATGGTTTTCTGAGGGACTTAAAAATAGAGATGCATCTAATGGAGTTTAGATTATGAAAAGAACATATATATTTGTAAAAATACATAGTGTACTCTAAAAGTTTTTTTACCAAGTTCTCATGGGAGAGTAATGCCCACATCTTAGTATGTTTCTCATCAAGTGTAATGTACTAGAGGCAAAAGTAAGTCCATTATATTTTACTGTGCATGTGTGTGTGTATATCTATGTGTTTGGATAGGAAGATAGAAGTCCTTTTAGGGAAAAACATGAAATGTAAGTCAATAATGCTATAGTTTTAGACTTCAGGCCATTTTTACTGCTTTTCTGTTAAAGTTAACCTTGGTAGTATAAGGAAATCCCCACTTCAAACAAATCACTTTTTTTTCAGGCTTTCAAATGTGAGTAAATATGCTACCAAACTTGTATTTGGCTTGACTTCAGTCATTGTAACATTTCAATGTAATACTTTTAGGAAAAAAAACATAGTTTTAAAATAACATGGACCAAGACCAATTATTCCTATTTTATATGAGAGAAACATGATCCCTACGCAATATGAGGCCTTAAATAAATATTCTTCTACATCTTAGATTATATCCTAAAGAAGTTGTAACAATGCAGACATTTATAAAAAAATTTGCAGAGACTTGACTTATATAACAAATACTCTTAGCAACTCATAGGCATTTCTTTGTTAACAGATTCAACAAAATATGTGATGGATTATGATTAATTGTCATTTATGTGAAAATTTAAACTACTCCTTTTGTTCTAGATCAGCGGTTCTCAACCTGTGGGTCGCGACCCCTTTGGGGGTCGAACGACCCTTTCACAGGGGTCGCCTAAGACCATCGGAAAACAAAAAGATATTTATATTACGATTCATCACAGTAGCAAAATTACAGTTATAGAGTAACAACGAAAATAATTTTATGGTTGGGGGTCACCACAACATGAGGAACTGTACTAAGGGGTCGCGGCATTAGGCAGGTTGAGAACCGCTAGATCATTGATGGCCATTTTCAAGCAATCTGCTTTCTAGAACACAGACACATAACTTTTCCTCTGTCTCTCATTTCTAAATGAAAAGACATAATATAAACCACAAATACAAACATACATCAACAAAGGAAATCTAAGAAGGTTTTGAAATGTGTAAAAACTGGAGAGATTTTTACTTGACACAGAATGCTCATTGTTAAATTGTTCGGTAGTGTGTTGAGAAATTAATCCATTTGCAAAACTGAAATCAAGATATCTCTTCATTTCCAGATTTTAAAAAGGACAATTAAATTCAATGCACAATCCTAGGATCCTGGATCAGATAGGGAAAATGTTATAAAGGACATTATTGGAGCAATTGACTAAATAAAGAAATAAAAGCATATAGAGTGTATTAGGTAATAGTATTGTATCAATGTTAAATTGCCTGAAGTGAATCATTGCAGTGTAGTTATTTAAGATAGTGCCCTTGTTCTTAGGAATTATACACCGTAATATTTAAGGTTAAAGAAGCATGATGTCTAAAATGTACTTTCAAGTGGTTCAGAAACCTAACAGGGATTATGTGTTTATATCTTTATGCAAATCTGTATCTCTATATTTCTCTAGATCTGTATTGATACATATACTTATACCATACCTATACTCATATCCATATCTATATCTATCTATCTATCTATCTATCTACTATCTATCTATCTATCATATATATATATATATATATATACATATATATATATATATATATGTATATATATAGCTATAGCTGTAGATACAGATACAGAAACAGATACAGGTACAGATACAGACACAGACACAGATATAGATACAGATATAGATATAGATATAGATATAGATGTATCTAGACAGAAGTAAAGGTAAAGGGAGAGAGGTACTAATGATATCCTCTCCGCCTCTCTCCCAGTAGCCAAATATTCTGTGCTACCTATTTTCTAATTGCTCCTCCAGAAACAATCTTTTTCCTTCCCACTCTACCCTCTGCCCCTAGCGGACTGACATGTGTGGACCGTACCATCAGGGTTCCCATTACCTCTGGATTCCATTTGGGTTCCACTAATTGGGAACCCTGGCAAGGAATCCAAAGGAAGAAAGAGCTTGAGGTTAAAATATTTATTACCTGTTCGAGATACTTACTTTTTCCAGGTTTAAGTAACCTCTGCTTTTCTTCATGCCTTAATGGCAAGGAATGGTAAAAGCTTTGGGCTATTAGACCCAATTTCCCTTGTGGTTTTCCTTATACTTCACTAACACCATTGCAGTTATCCCTTTGTAAATAAGCCTCCTTAAATTAACCTCTAGTTTGTCTTCTATTCCTTTTGTGATACTAATTTAGTGGCTAATACTCACTGAGCACTAAGTCAAGGTCACAATGTTGAAAGAAAACATTGCATACATTTTTTTAATTTCTGCACATATACCTTGCAGCTTGTATTACATCATCTGCATTTTAGAGATGAGAAAATTGAGACTCATGTGTTTGAGTAATTTATAATTATGAATCGAATAGTTTTCCCCCAAAATTAATACATTGAATTCATAATCCTCAGTACCTCAAAATGTGACTTTATTTGGAGATAAGGACTTTAAAGAATGATTGTTAAAATGAGGCCATTAGGGTGGGCCCCAGTATATCTGACAAATGTTGTGATAAAAAGAGGCCATTAGGACATAGAGACACAGACCAAGGGATGACCATTTGTGGACACAGGAAGAAAATGTCTACTTGCAAGCCAAGGAGATAGACCTCAGCACAGACCACCCTGTCAACACCTTGATCTTGGACTGTCAGCTTCAAGAAGATAAATTTCTGTTTTGTAAGCCACCCATTCTATGATACTTTGCTGTGGCAACCCAAAAAAAACCCAGCAACAACAAAAAAACAAATATGGTTGCTTAAACCATATGTAAAATAACCATACCTAAAAATTATAGGATATATCACAGTTCCATCAATTTGGTACTGTGTTTACCATATTATTTTTCTCTTCTAGCTAATTTTGGCAATGACTTATCATTTACTGATCACTTCAGAATATTTGTATTGATTTCTCAATTAGATTATACAATCATTGAAAGCAGTTTTACAGTTTTGTATTCTCAAATGATAAGAACAGCTAATATCGTTTAAAAGTTGCCATGTACCAAGCTAGGTATAATTGTATACCCTGTATTATGTCACTTAATCCTTGAAAATATCTATTATTTTTTTATTAATTTTATCTATATTTTATAATAGGAAAGTAAAGTGCACAGAACTTAAGAACCTTGCCTAAGTTTAAAGAATCGGTAAACTGCAGAGCCAGGATTCTTACTCAGGCTCTGGTACACAACTATATAGATTATGATTAATTGTGATCCCTTATCCATAGCACATACAATGACCTACCATAATCCAGGGCACATACATATAGTAAATGCTTTAGAAAAAGTCCTCGGGTAATAATTAATTTTAAATAGCAGAGTAATCAAAAAACAAGATTCAGTTAAATATTACATTTAAAAATTGACACTATGTTTATAAATTGTGAAATATAGCCTCACTGTTTTTCTTCTCAAATTACAATCCTTAAGATTTTGTGAATATGTTCAGCTAAAATAGTAAAATACAGTAAGGAAGGACTTTTGATGCATGCGCGTCTTTCAGAGCTGAAAAGCTGTTCTATCATCATTGAATGGTGGCCATTTTTTCCATGTGTCATTAAAGGTTATTGGAAGATGACTCTACCTTTCTTCAAAGTCTTTACCACTATCTGACACATCGTATAATTATTAGATTATATGTTTATTTCCTTTCTCTTGCAACTAAACCATAAGCTCCATGAGAACAAAAGCTTTTCCTGGTTTGCCTACTGCTGTTTATCTAGAGCCTACAATGGTAACTGACAGAATGTAGGAAGAATAGATATTAGCGAGATACATGTGTAGCATGAATGAATATAAATTAGATCCAAGGATAGCTGTTGTCACTGAAGTAAGGGACAGGTGGATACAGAGCCCTCAGGATACATTTGTTCCTCTCATAAAACACAATTGGTAAGCCACCAGCAAGCAACCAGCTGAAAAACAGAAATAATAGGAAATAGGAATAGGGGTTTTAAAATACCTTGTTGATATTCTGTTACATTAACATAAACATGCTTTTTAGTTTCAACTAAATGTCTTCAACATTGTCATTCAGAGCAATAGTTTCCAAACATGAATATCTACGTATTGAAGTATTTAGGAAACCTTTCCAAAATACTCATTCCTGAGCTTTACCTTGTAACTGATAAAGTCAATTGTGGTAAACAATGACTTAAAATTTTAGAAGCTGATAGTTATGATTTAGGCAACAGTGTTAATGACACCAAAGGCAGAAATTATATGTATTATATAATTTCTAATTATAATTATTTTCATATAAGAGAGGTGTAAAGATGTCAGTGATTTAGAGGAATAGAAGAACTCTACATTATAATAACGTAAAAATGCTGATTAGAAAGAAGAATTATATCATTAAATAGATTCATATCTCCTGTGTGAGTGTTCTTAAAGACACCTTGAATTTATACACCAACTTTCATTATCAGAAGGTTTACAAATCATTTGAATTAGAAGGTACCCGACTGTTTTATACTAAAATGATAAAAATCTCTCTCCCAGGACTGTGAATGGTCACTGTTCTCATCTGGAAGAAACTGTTAACGCGATAACTATAAATTTGGGGAAAATTGAAGCGACTGTTGTAAATTATGGATGAAACATCATCACAAACTGATTTTGTAAAAGTAATTTTAGTATATTCTCCATAAAGATTAAAAGCAAAGGCTTGGGTCCTTCAGATAATATACATACTTGTATGTTAGGGGAAAAAAACTCTATTCATTTTAAGATCAGTCATTCACATGCTCAGCATTCATTAAATATAAAATATTAGGTCACAACTTTGTAAACACACATATACACACAAACACACTCTGCCAGTTGATATAAGGCATTAATCATAGGAAATGGACTGTCTGAAGTTTTTTCACTCCTTTTTGAAAACTCTTTAAACTTTCAATATAGTGTCTTTTTGTTGGAGAAATTTGTGTTGAAAAATGTTATTTTTTAATGGAATTTGTCTTTGAATTATGATTTTTAAGTTTTCCTCCAAATTAAGATTGTGTATATATTCAAATATGTATTTTCCTCTACTTATCTAACTCTTTATCCACCTCATTTATTTTTTGAATAGTGTTAAGTTAAACAACATGTGTTTTCCACATAGTCATTTTTCTTGCCCTTTTGGTTTCAATGATTTTTCAAAATCCTTTGTATTTTAGATTGAGTACATGCATTATACTGAGGCTTATTCCTTGGCAATTAATTCTAATAAACTATTTTCTTACCTGAAGGTTATAATTTGTTTAAATGTACATCAAGGTGAGTTCTTAATGTTGGTGAGAGATTTGAAATAAAGATGCTTTGGTTATATTTGTAAGTTGAAAAAAATACATAAGAAAAAAGAGATTTTAAGATACAGAAGAGAGGATAAATTATAGGAAACATCTTAATGAGGTATAAAAATTATATTAGTTTAAAAAAAAAGTGTTTTGACTCCTCCATTTGAGACAAGATGTGAGGAGATAGAGATGGCTTTGATAGTATATGTATATATGAACAGAAATTGGACTTCAAGTTGATTATCTCACTTTATCTGTAAAGTAGGAGGAAAGATTGCCTGTTTGTTGTAAACAGTCAAAAAGACAAGATTTAAAGAATAATTAAATTGCTGTTTTAAGTGAGTTGCATTTTAGAGAAGAAATTTATGCTGTTGAGAGGAAAAAATCAATTCAGTATATCAAGTCTCCTATTTTGGCCTGAACAAAGTTCAAATTTGATTACATATTATTTAACAAATGCAAAATTGTGCTATGAGATAGTTAACGCTCTCGTAATTAGCAAAAGGACTAAAAAAATCAATATTACTTTAAACTAACACATATCACAATAGTGGGGCAGAGAGTATAATAAGCCATCAGGGATACTTTGCCCTGGTTCTTGTGTTTTCTAGAAAAGTAGGAACTTAATTGTATAATCAGTGGAGTCAGAAAAAAAAAATTATACCAAACATCACCCAACTTAGTTGGAAAAGCATATAAGGCTATTTTGTAATATTCTGTGCAGAAGAAGAATCAATTATCATCTATATTTTTAAGATTAAGAAATTTGGCCTACACTCTGTGAGGTAGAGCCAGAATCTGTATTTGTCTGCAAATTGCTTTACGTGATGGTGGTGGCGGCAGCAGTGGTGATGATATGTCATCTTTAGTTCTTCATATTTATGTGATTTCAGTTATTTTAGGTTCACTTGACCCTGGGCAAAACTAAGGAATAGAAGGTTGCATTTAATACAATAATTAAATTAATCCATCTACAAATATTTGGGCTTTTTTGTCCTTGCAGTAACCTAAAGCAGTGTAAATGGCAAATATATATATATTATGCCCAAAGCATAGTGAAGAATTACTGTAACTATTTGGGAGTTATTTATTTGGGATATAGGAGTAAATACAGGGTGTCCAGATCATCAAGGTCATATAGATTTACTGACATCTAGATTTATTGTAAAGATATATTAACAAGGTAGTGCGAGGCATTTGAAGCATCATTCCTTGAGTACCAGAAAGGGAAAAGCTTTAGTTCAGAAGATGTAACACAATTGTCATGTGAAGGCTTCCACTAGTACATTGTCTTTCTCTGCCTATGTGGTCTAAAAATCCCAGACAGTATTTCTTCGCCCGTGGCCTGTCTCTTATATCTTGCTGTTGCACTAGTAGAGTTTAGCATTCTGCCTGTGTTCCCCACTGGCACTATTCTTATCAAGTTGGCTCTCCTCTCTGCCTGGCTCTAATTTTTGCAAGTTATGTAATCCTCCATCTGCTTCCTTTTGTGGTGGCAAAATGGCTCTCCCTATCTGTAACTTAGCATTCTACCATCTTTCTAGTTTTGCTGTTGCTTTAACTATATTTTAAACATGTATCACAGTTGATTCAAAACTGAAGAAATGCCTAGTACTTGTTTAGATTCTTTGCAGAGAACAGTTAATCTTTTCCACCAACTAAACTGTGCTTTAAACCAAGGTGCAGAAACTTCTTGCAATATGTTCTAAGTAACCAAAATGGAACATCCAAGCAAACTGTTGCCTGTGTTTAGCCTTGTGATTTTCAGACAGCTGGTAGATATAAGCCCTAACATAAATCTGGTCTGAATCTCCCAAGCTCAGCATATGAATTGTGAACACTTTATAGCCTTTTTTTGGATGTTTAACCATTAATGGTAGTGATAAAGCAGAAAGGACAATGAATTTTGATTTAGAAAATCTAGGTTCAGAGGCTTACTCATTTGCTAGTTATTTAACCTAAAGGAAATAACCCTCCCCTCCAATTTTGGAGGTGGGGAAACAGGCTGAAAGAAAATATGCAATTTCCTGAAGTTTTCAAAGCTAGGAAGTATAAGAGAGTGATACCAAAGTAGGTCTTTTGACCTCAAACCTATGCTCAATCACCACATAGAGTGTCCACGATTTTTGTTTGTTTGTTCATTTTAATGATATGTTATAATAATGTAGTTTTAAAGTGATGCTCATTGCTAGCGCTCACAAGCTCATCCATATTTGAAAACCTACCACTTCAATTACTACCTACTGCTTATGACCCAGTTTCACATTAGGCTGCAGTTGAATTCTTTGAGTCTTGATTATCCTTTTGCTTTCTAGGCATCTTTCGTGACTGAATCTGCAAAGACTGCTTTTCTGCAGTCAAAACAGAGTGCCTTCCCACATATTTCATACTGAGAGTCCTCTTTTCTTTTTCTCTTCTGAGTCATTCTTCTTTCCTTTCTTCCAAAACTCAATCCTGATTCGTAGTTAATAAAGTACCTTCTGTTTCAGCCTTTTGACTAAATATTCTCTTTGTCGTCCTGGGTTATCTGAAACTTGATCATCAATTGAACATCCTACTTCTGTTGTACCAGCCTCCATTCGAAATGTCAATTCTCTCCCACTACATGAATCTTATGATACCTGGTGTGTTTGAAATCCTCATACTTCCCTACAACAAATTTAGAACATTGAAATTCTACACTCTTGTGAAGCCCTCTCTTCCTTGTGAGTCACAAAATTTGCCTATATCACCCTTCCTTTCACCTCATTCATAGAACTCTTTTATGTATTCATTATTCTTCAAAACATTTGGCATATGGTTCCTAGTCTTCATCCCATGGAAATTCTGACCAGTGTGAGTGGCTACAAAATTTGTATGAAGTCTCATGAAAAACCTGGCCTCTCAGTTTTCACAACATTTGAAATACCATGACTTATTATCTCTACACATTGGCCAGACAATTGATGGATACATACTGAGTGAGCCTTACTGTTATACCTAATTCAACCTGGAAAAAAAAATCACAATTTGGACATTGAATTTTGTGACCTTAGCTTCAATTGCATTCTAAATTTCTTGATTAACCTATACCCATTGCAACTATACACAAAATTCATGTGGATCACTTTTGACTTCTGTTGTGTTTACAGTTCTGATACGTTCACTGTCATGTCACTCACTCTCCTATCAAAATTCTAGATAGACTTGCCCTTTGTCCTTGCACTACATCGTATAAAAATATTTTTTAAAAAACAACAAACAACAATCTAATCCTGTATAACCTAACTATCTGTATTGTCTTGCTCACAGCTGGGGTGCAGAGAATTTCTGGGGGTGGAGGGGTGATGGGAAATATAATATATATATTTTTTTTAATTGAGGATATTTACTATTTACAATGGTAAATTGTCAACAGTGTCAACTAGATCTTCAATATTCAGTCTCACCAAGCAATTCATTTACTCTGTTTCTTTAGATGTTTCATTTTTCACTTTCCACGAGTATTTCAATCTCTTTCCACTATCATCAAATATCCAATAAGTAATCTTCTTACTGTTTTATTTTCGACAAATGATTTCTCATCCCACTTGACAGAGAAAAAAACCAAAACTGAATAGATGGCAACCACTTAAAAATCCAAGAAGAATGACACAAATCTGTCAATATATATAACTATTGTTTTTCTTTTTTCTTCATTTTTTTTCCTTTCCTCCTTTTTTTTTTAATGAAAGTTTATTGGGGGGACAATGATTACTTTTATTTATTTATTTTTTTACCTTTCTGTTACAAAGTTACATAATTGTGAAGGAACAGGAATTTGAAACTGATCGTCCTGCCTTCAAAGCCCATGTCCTTACTACCTCTGATATAGTCTAAATTCCATAGCTAGATGTTATTTGAATAGATATAGTACCTTTTATTGAATTTAAAATGGTCAGTTTTGCTGCATCCTCCAATTTTCTTACTCTGATAAAAACTAGGCTGTGAGTAATTTTATATAAATTATTGTGATTATGACAAATCTAACCGTAACACCAACTTCATAAAGGAATAAGGAAAACCCATAATTAAAAACGGGATAGATACTAATGCTAAATGTATCTTTGCTGCAGCCAGAAATCTAGGAAGGCATTTTCTTTCGTTGAAGCTCCAAAAGATCTAGTACCAAGTGATTTATTCCTGAAATAGTGTGAAATTAATGAATTTATTATTTGTGGGGAAACATGAGTTTACTTGCATTTGTAATAGGCTTTGCCTATAGCAGCAGTTGTGCCTGTCTCAAGAATATGCCATCCTTAAAAATGGAAGGCTGGGTCTGCTGAGTGGCGCGTTGGTTAAGAGCTGGCTTGGGACGCCAGAGGGCCCCGGTTCGGATCCCACATATGATGGCCAGTGACACTGCCCTCCACAGCTAAGATGCTGAACAACAGCTCAACCTGGAGCTGGGCTGCCATGAGTCGCCGGCCATGGCGACGGCGTAGGCTGCAGCCCCTGTGGCAGTGGGTTGCCATGGGCTACCGTGTGTAGCCAGCAACCAGCGTGAGCGGCCGTCCAGAAGCCAGCGACTGATCTGCCTCGCCTGGGAAGAGCGCAATGATGGTGCCAAATTGGGCCAGTGAATCAACATCCTCCACAACTAGACTGAAGAACAAAAGGACAGCAACTTGTCTGTTCCCCTTCCCCCAATTCCCCAGCACTGTTCCCATCCCCCCAATTCCCCAATAAAAATCTTAAAAAAAAAAATTGGAAGGCTGATTTCTGTTGTTTGCCCTTTCTTTTCTCTTACATTTGTTGTTTATCATCTTGAAGAAAATGAGAATAATTTTTAATTATTTTATTATACTCTGAGGGAAGAATACTAGTGTGACTGGAAATTCAGCCATGCCCAACTCTCTCTCAACATTTAGGTGATTTTCTCAAGCGCTTAAGTTTGCTCAAATGCTATTAAGTGCAAGAGATTAATCAAGTCTATCAAAATCACATGAAAATCAGTTTTACCTCTTCCAGAAGGAAGGAAGTCAGAATTTTATTAGGCAAGCGGGTTGTATAAATCGTTTACTTGAACATTGGGATTCATTCTTCCCCTGAGGTATTTCAGACTTACAGGGTGGGTACAAGGATGGACCCTGGAGGCAGGTTCTAGGATGCTTAATGCAGGTTGTCTTCACTGCTTTACTCAGTACTGCCTGGGAATGACAGTTGAACCAGCTTCATATTAGCCACAAAAGTATATTGATTATTAAATGCCTGTTTTGCATTCATTATATGTATAACACTTCCCCACCCCAAGCAAAAAAAAAAAAAAAAAAAAAAAAGACTATATAGGTAGAATAATAAAATTGGATAATATTTAGAAGATTTGCCTTTTATTTTAAATAAAACAACATTAGGTAACTTTGCTCTAATATTGTATGCTAATGCCATCAGAGCAACTGTTCACCAGTGCTTTTTGAATCCAGGCGGGACTTGGCATCAAACTTACCAGCTTTATTTTTTTTTTTCCTTTTCATTATCTAACTCTTTCTCCTTTTGAACATGAGTACACAGACTGAATCTAGTATATTTGTGCCACACCCACTTTTCATTATTTTTTAGTTTTTCTTTCTCAGATGTGTTCCTAAGCATACATTTGTAGGTTCTCCTGTCTCACAGGAAGGTGTCTAAATTTGGATTCAATAGGCCTGGCTTTAAGTCTTGGATCTCCTCTTTAGCTCATGCAGGTTTTAAGGTAAGTCAAGTATGGCTGCTGCTCTCACCTGTAGAATAGAAATAAGAATACATTCCTCAGACCACTATTTAAACAGTTAAATGGGGTAAGGTCCAGGTAATGTCATAATACTTCAAAAAATAGAGTGGAGCATGTGGATAACAGTAAATCACTGTATACATATAACTGATTGTGTGAACTAGAATTTATTAGTATCCTTGAACACCAAACATCTAAACTGAGTGCGTTGGCTTATGTTATTAGTCAGTGACGTCATGTTGTAGTTTCATTTAGCTTGAGCTCAACTTGCTTTTAGTTGAGACTTGATTTATTTATTCAGTTTGAAGGTGATTCTCCCTTCCTTCCTCCTTCCTTGTCTTTCTCTCTCTCACTCTCTCTCAGTTGTTGTCTAAGACAGACAACACTTAGGAACAGATTTTTTTTACACTGCAATAAGCTTTAAGATTAGCTATTATTTATTCTATTTTTTGATTGAAAAGCAGCCTAGAGCCTATCTGTGACTTGATACCTTGTGCAAACCTCATTTCATAATGAAATTCAACTTTTCTTGAATTATGTCGACAGGCCGTGACTCTTTTTTAGGTAACCCTTCTTTTCCAATATTTATGCTAGTTAGCTTGAAAGTTACCTAAACAGAGAGATTCTTATGCAGCTACACTAGTTTCATTAAAAATCCAATTATGTCCTTTTTAATTAAGATTACTAAAAATTATTTTTCTTCCATTTAAAAAGTGGCCTCTTATGTGCCTGAGATTGATGCTATGGAGATAATGCATAGTTTTGAAACAGTTTCAGTAGATGACAATCCAATGGAAAAGAAAGAAAGAAATAGCTGCTGTGATTTATGATGTAGAAGCAGAGGAGAAGGACACAGTTCAGATTGGGGAAGTCTGGGTCAGTTGCGGAATATTTTCTAGAAGAACTGATACCTGAGCTGGGTGTGGGAGGAAGAACAGAAGAAAAAATATTTTTGAAATGGAGTAGAGACAGCTACCAAAACATAGCATGGAAGAGGAGCAATGTTTCTAAGCCTAGATAAGAGAGATGGGGCATCAAAAAGTCCTACGCCTTTGATTCCAACCCCGACCTCCAGCCTGCACGTCAGTATTGGCAAGAGTGAGGAGGAAGCTTCAGGCTTCCTGTCAGCATGGCTTTCTCCCTGCTTGTGTCTGTCCTTCAAAGAATCCCATGATTCTCATATACATGACCTAATCTTCTCTTTCTCCTAGGCCTTCTCCTCTTCCTCTCTAATACATGACCTATTATCAAAGCACACTGTATCTCAACATTTTCTCAGAGAATTCCTTCCACCAGCTTGCTGTTACTGAAATCTGCCTCTCCCTGGAGGACACCACTCCCTATGTCTTATACAAGTGATGACTGTTTTATCTTAATATATATATATATATATATATATATATATATATATATATATATGCCATTCTTATCACAGAAATTAGCTGAGATACACCTATCTGGGAACATTAGATGTGTATTATCAATCATTCCTTGTTGAAGCGCTTTCTTTGTTAAACTTGCCCTCAGGTCACTGACTCTGTCTCAGTCTCCTAAGCATGCTCTCTGCCATTTACACATCCTTTTATTTGAGTGTTTATGTGGCATCCTAGAACCAGTATGTCAAAATCCAAGACCCTTGTATTTTCACCCCAACTCTCTCTTCTTATTTCAGTTAATGACAGCAAATCTAGTTGATCAGAGATACTTATGTCTAGATACATGGGATGCGTTCACATTTTTGTATGTAACTATAGTTTATATATTTCAATGTTATATTTTATTCAAAGGGTATACAATTATCTACCTATTCTAATGTTGATGCACATTTTTATGATTTCCAGTTGTTGATCTATCGTTAATAATAATGTTATAGTCATTCTTGTACATGCTATTCACTACCCAGTCACCCAGTATATATATATATATATATATATATATATATATATATATATATATATATATATTTTAAAATCTGTTGTGTGTCAGGCACTGTTCTAGGTGCCGGAGATATAAAAAGAACAAAACATATAAAGTTCAGCCTTGTAGAACTTGTGATCAACTGAGGGAGACAGATAATATTTCAGATAGTATTGGTTGCATAACAAACTACTCCACAATGTAGTGGGATTTAACTCAATTTTGCAAGGCATTTTGTTTTGCAAATACACACATGTATTTTTTGGGGAAAAAATATTACTGGACTATATTATACATGCAGGACACTGGTTCAAAAAAGATCATTAAGTATGATTTTTTTAAGAAGCTAAAATTATACTGGTAGAGATGGACACTTAAATACATTGCTATAACATTATACATATTTTTAATTATAATGATATTCTAAGATTAGTTATAAATCAATCACCAGAGTTATCAGTTTCACCAGACTTCATCGAGTCTTTCCTGCAATGAATGCAGCAAAAAAAAATTCATTCCACCCTTGATGAAATATAGAAGCTCGTGCTCTCCTTCAAAATGAAATGCTTAGAAAAATAAAGTGGGAAATCATCTGTTGCTTAGCTTGTCACTAACATTAAAGAGTCACTGCAGTTGATACAAGCACAGCCTATTACAAATGTCATAGAAGTTTTTCTTACAAATTTTATCATTAATTTAAAAATCCCCCAAGCATACATTTTATATATTATATATATGTATAGAGTTGAAAAGAGTTCATTTTCTATGCTAAGTGAGTGCAGGAACTTCATAATTTTAATGTATCTATCACTAGTGAGTGATGTTTTCTTTTCAGTTCACTGATGAAAACATTCCCTTTCTTCAAGAGTCAGTAAGAAATAACAAGCACAAGGCGTAGTGTTCCTTTACTCACATTTACACAACATATTGAAGAGCTGACAACAACTTGCAGAAAGTAGAAAGTCCTTGATGTAGTCAGTACAACCACTGACCTAGAATACACAGGTTGTTCTCTAAATTAGCAATGATGAGGATGTCCTGAAAGTTCTAGGGCCTTAACTTCCTCATTCCTACAATGAGAGTGGTTAAAATAATTAAAAATAGTAATGTATGCTCTGAGGAGTACCAAATCTTTTCTTTAATTTTCCAGATTACTTTAGAAATTTGTACCACATTCAACATTAGATTCACTGAATCTAAGCAATTAACATTGAGAATTACAAATTCCCAGAAACATCATTACTTCCTGGACCGTATATGCTCATGCAGAGAATCTCAAAGATTTAATTTGTTAGCAACATGGAGGAAGGCCAATATCAACCAAATTTCATTTACAAGAATATCATGCAACTGGGAATATTCAGTGAATTTATCACGTGAAGGAAATATGTGCAAAGAACTTTCTAAGTAAGGCTTTGATGTGAGTGTAATAGAAAATATAGTAATACATTTGAAGTTCTGGTTATTCTAGAAAACAAAAAAACTGTTTTCCTCGTAACCTATATTTCAAGGTATGATAAAAAGAAGACTGAATTGGGACTCAGAAGATTTGGATGCTGACATAAGCTTGGTAATAATATATGCCATTAGTTAAATTACATCACTTCTATCAAACACAATTTTCTTGATTTCTTTCCTCTGAGTGCCAATTTTTCTACTCGCAAAATGAGTAGGCTAAACTAAATACAATCATAGGTACCTTATACTTGCTTTTTTGTGAATCTAGCATCTCTTCAATTTTTTTTCTAGAAGGAGACAACAGCAGTGACCTGTCATCCCTAGCGTTAGAGAAATAATTTAACTGCCATTTGTTTACTCTGCTTAAATTATTAGCCCAGCTCAGGGGTAACAAATTGTAAAGAAGACATGGATATTTGGGGGGAAAAAAATTTAGGCTTTCAATAACTCAGCATGGCTTTGGGTATTTGCTGAGTGTTCTTTGAGATAATCTGCATTTTTTTCTTATTTATTTATTTTTTAGCTGAGCCATCCTGCCACATATTGGCAGCTCAGCGGCAGCTCAGCTCGGGCCAGGCATCGAACCGCTGTTGCTCAGAGCTCACAGTCTTGAGTGAGCTCTTAACCAACTGAGCCACTCAGCCCGCCCCAACATAACCTGCTTTTAATATCTGTTTCTAAAGTAACAACCATCAAAGCCAGTTATTTCCTACCCAGTATTTTACTTAATGGATATCTAGAATTGAAGACATGCTTTCTAGCATTGTTTCTCAGCATCTTGATGTCAGAGGAGCTTCCTCATGTTGCTTGGTTGCTCATATTCTTTGTTTTCTCTCCATTCATAAGCAAATTCACCAAGCATCTAGAAGTATATGCTGTGTGTGTAGATATTTGTGTGGGTGTTGTGTATTCTTGTCAAATTAGCATTTATGTAGAGCTTCAGACAGTCCTGTTAGATGGTGAGCCGTGGTTCAACAGAAGAACCAAAGAGAAAATGAAATAGAGAAGCTTATTACTCATCAGACCTAGAGAAGGCCCAGAGCATACCTTGAGGAGTCACATGGAGGAATCAAGAAGGACGGGTGCGGCAAAGAGCATACAGCAGGACTTGGGGCACATACCTTTATTAGGGTCCCTGAGTGGGGGAATGCTTTGGGGTAAACAGGCCAAAGCTGAATTGGTCAGTTCAAAGCAGAAAGAGTGGGGTTGTTGTATGCTCTCTGAGGGTCTTATGTAAGGGCTCATGAGGTAAAGGAGCTGGGAGGCTGGGGAGACTATTTATCATCATTAGGGGCGTTGGAGTAGTCATATCAGGAACCTCCACTTAACTTTGACTCTGAGGGCTGTTGTCTCAAGCATGCTCTTGAAGGAGGGGCTACTGTAAATTAAAGGCCCCTACAGGCCACCAAGCCACACAAAATGGATGACACAGCAGAGATATTGTGGATGAATTTAGCTAAACTCTCATCAGTGAGAGAGATTGCTTCTGCCAATTGCTCTTTTCAAGTTAACCTGAAATGAAGTTGGGGGACTAACTAAAGGAAAAAGTATTATAATGACACTGTTGTTAGTACTTTTTCCAGTCATGCTATCCCACTGCAGGTGTCAACTGTATGGGAATTGAGTGAATCTGTCTGATGATACACATCAAAATAAATTGTATTTTTCAGTCAACTCATAGTAACTTTCTGACTCCCTTTTTTTTTGGCCCCTTTATTGTGTTCCGCTTAATGTTTCCATAGTTCTTCACTGTACAGTTTTAACCAACTTTATTGAGAGATGATTTGTGTACAATAAATGCACTCATTTTAAGTATAAAGTTCAATTGATTTTGACAGTTGTAATCACCTATATAACCACAATCATGATCAAGGTATAGAATATTTGTATCACCACATGTGCCTCTGATTGTTTTCTATCAATTCAACCTCACTCTGGCTCCTGGCAACTGCTGATTTCCTGTCACGATAAATTAGGTTAGCATGTCCTATAATTTGATATAAATGAAATTATACGGTTTTACTCTAATGTATTCAGCTTCTTTCACTCAACGTAATGTTTTTGAGATTCATTCACATTGTCACATATGTCGGTATTTTGTTATTTTATGTCACCGAACAGTATCATATTCTTTAGCTATACCAGAAATTGTTTATCCATTCACCTATTGAGGGGCATTTGAGCTGTTCCAGTTCTGAACTAAGAATAAAGCTGCTAGGAAAATCCATGATAAAGTCTTTGTGTAGACCTATATTTTTAGTTCTCTAGGATAAAAACCTTGAAGTTGAATGGCTGGGATGTATGGCAAGTGTATTTTCAAATAACAAAAAAATGCCACATGGTTTTCCAAAGTAGCTATGTCACTTTATATTTCCATCAACAATATTTGAGAGTTTCAGTTGTTCCACATCTTTGCCAATATAGATATTGTAATTCTTTTTAATTTTATCCATTCTAATAGGTATACAGCTGTTTAAATTTGCATTCTCCCAATGAATAATAATGTTAAGCAGTCTTCAGATATATTCATATATGGCTATTTTAATATTTTGTTTTGTAAAATGGCTATACAGGCCTTTTCCCATATTTAAGATATTGTGTCCCATTAATTATTGTATGTCTATATCTGTATCTATATCTATAATATATGCTGGATACAAGTCCTTTGTCATATAATTTATAAATAATAGTAATATATATTTAATAATTTATAATAACATATAAATAATATTTTTTCAGTCTGTGCCTTGTATTTTTCTTGAACATATCTTACAAAAGTCAGGATTTTAAAATTTTGATGAATTGCAATATCATATATGTCACTATTATTTATAAATTATGTATGACAACTTCTAGTTCATTAATTTTCTTCTTTTATTATTAGTGCTAATTGTATACCATTAGGAAATCTTCACCTACCCTAAGGCCATGAAGATGCTTTATAAATTTAGCTTTTCATTTAGGTTCATGATCAATTTCAAGTTAATGTTTTGTATGGTGTGAGGTAAGGGATGACGTAAGTATTCTCCATAAAGATGTCCAGGTGTTTCAATATCATTTGTTGAATAGACTATCTTTTATATACAAAATTACTTTGCATAATGGTTAAAAATCAATTGAGAGTGAAAGTGTGCCACTGTTCATGAGTTCTCTAGTTTATTTCATTGATCTACATCTCTGTACTCACAATACCACACAGCCTTGTTTACAGCGGCATTATAATAAACTCTGAAGTAAGGTCCTTCAACTTCGATTTTCTTTAGAAAATTACTTTGCCTAGCCCATTTCCTTTGTAGATTCAGATGAATTTTGAAACCAACTTATCAATTTGTTTAACAAAACCTGCTGAGATTTTAATTGAGATAGAACTGAATCTATAGAAAAAAATCAGAAAGTGCTAGATCCCATTATAAAGTACTTCTTTAGATAATTAGAAAATTCTTCACTCTGGAAGTTTCTAAATCCTAAATAGATGTATATGGCATTTAGAGTGTGGTATCCTGTTTTAGAGTATAGCCCTGAGAGAGAGTTTCTGAGTTCATTCTCATTGTACTGCCTATTATTTAGATGAACTTGAGCAAGTTACTCAGCCTCTCTGTGCCTTAGTTTCCTGTTTGTCCAATTGGAATAATAATAGTGACTATCTTGAAGGGATTTCATAAAAATTAATTTAATCGATATTTGGAAAGTGCTTAGAACAGATCTTGTCAAATATTATGTGTCATATAGATGTGTGGGGATAATTTTTTATTTTGCTTTTGCTATTGAAATAATTGCTGTGCTCATTGCCATTCCTCCAAGAAGGCCAGGGAAAATATATTTTTTAACTTAACGATAGGCTGCAGGCTAAGGTAAACTTTTTGTTTTTCGGTGTAAAGTAAATACCATTGTGGGCTCTATATCGCACTGGTGGATCTGAAAGTAGTTATAAAGCATAAGAGAAGGTGTTATATATAAGACCATAAAATGGGGTTAATAATGCTGGACTGTGTAGAACCAATATAAAGACAGAATAAAATTAAAAATAGTTAAAGTGACAGTCCTTTGAGAAGTATTGAGAAAACCAACCTCATGTTCTTAAAATACGTATTTTAATTTGTTAGTGCCCCACCTTATCCATCTTTCCTTAGATCCAGATGTCGCATAAGAGTATAGCCTTATTTACGGAAAGATTTAATGCAACTTACGAATCTGGACAGATTGCCTTTATTCTTTTTTTTTTTATTTTTTATTTTTATTTTTTTTTATTGTTAGTTTCAGGTGTACAGAACAATGCAATAGTTACCCTTTTCACCCTCACAAAGTAACAACCCCCCTCCCCCCATCTACTGCCCTCCCACCCCCAATATCATGCTTATCTATTACAATTCCATTGAATCCGTTTCCGCACTCTACTCCATGTCCCGAGGTTATATGTATATATAATTATAGTTGACATACAGTATTATTCAACATCAGTTTCAGAAATACAATGCGGTGGTCAGGCCTCTACATCAACTATGAAGTGGACTCCCCAAAAGGACATTGGTCCATCTGGCCCCCTAAGAAATGCTTACAACATTATTGATTGTATTCCTCGGACTGTCTTTTTCTATGCCTGAGGCCATATTGCAATTACCAATTTGTATTGTCTCATCCCTTCCCCTCTCCTTCATCCCCAACCCCTCCCAACTAACAACCCTCAGTTCTTCCTCTGTGTCTCTGAGACTATCTCCATCCACTTCTCCCATCCATTCAGTTCCTTAGAATCCACGTATAAGTGAGATCATATATTTGTCTTTCTCTGACTGACTTATTTCACTTAGCATAATGTTCTTTAGTTCCATCCATATTGTTGCAAAGGGTACTATTTCCTTCTTCTTTATAGCTGAATAATACTCCATTGTATAAATGTACCAAAGTTTCTTAATCCAGTCATCTACCGATGGGCATTTTGGTTGTTTCCAAGTCTTAGCTATTGTGAATAACGCCGCAATGAACATAGGGGTACATATATTTTTTTGGATTAATGTCTTGGGATTTTTTGGATAAATACCTAAGAGTGGGATTGCTGGGTCATAAGGTAGCTCCATTTTCAGATTTTTGAGGTGCCTCCATACTGATTTCCATAATGGCTGCACCAGCCTGCAGTCCCACCAGCAGTGCACCAGGGTTCCCTTTTCCCCACAGCCTCGCCAGCATTTGTTGTTTGTTGATTTATTGATGATAGCCATTCTTTAAGAAGTAGAATATTTGGTGCTAAGGTGGACCTGTCCGATGTGGAATATCTTTTGGTCACATGCACAGGCGTGCACCTCGCTTTTCTGATGACAGGTTGCTATGCTTGGAGGCCATCGATGTTCCTCCGTAAGTCAGGAACTTAGGATGCAGTGGAGGAAGTATACAGCTTGTTTCGATATCAAGAAACAAGATAAAAAGGACCTTCATTTAAATTTTCTCTTTGTAGTCTATTCTAGTTACTAAAGGAAAAATGTGTATAGGTAACACTTAAGCTTTTTTGTGTTTCTCAGCTCCAAGGAGGATTTGTTCAGGAGGAGAAGCCTCCAACCATACACAACTCTGATTCATCAAAGGAAAATTGACCTGAACGTTGCTACTATTCTTTATTATCAAAATGTTAAATAGCTTATTAATAGGAATAACTTGAAGTAATTGGACCAAACAAATCAGATTGTGTTTGCGAGACAAACAGGTAGCCGGTGTTTTGTGGTATTATGATTTTTCTAATACCACAGGTCAACAAAGAAGGGCGCCATCTATTGTAATCTGAAAGAACAAGACTGTACTCGAGACAGCTGCTACATCCAGATACTGAAATGTTTTAACAGCTTCTTTGTATTAGAAAATGTTCTCATTATAAATCCAGTTATCTGTGATTGCCCCATAAAAAAGATTGATGACAGAAGCACTGAAAATATAATGGAGATAAACAATAGGAAATTCGTGACATACTTTCTGACATCACTGAACAAAGTTGTCTAGTGTTTGTTAGCTGTGATAAAGGCAAGCAAGGTAGTACAGAAGAAAAAAGTTGGAATGGGCTCAGAAGGCTTAGGCTTATATTCTAAATCATTCTTTGCTTGTGAAGGAAACCGAGATATTACATATGCCATTTATTGAGCTCTGGTTAAAGTAAAAATAATAAAGCCTGAAAGTGTTTGGTCTCTACCTCCACAATGTTATTTTAAGGTGTAAATAATATAATGAGTATAAAAGAATTATGTAACCCATTAGTCCAGAGGAGTTTCTACCTTCAAAGCTAGCACAACTACACTTGGTAAAATGATCTCTTTGCCTGAGGATCAGTCAGGTTTGCCCCAAATGAACAGACTTTGCTGATAATAGCAGTAGCTGGTAACTAAGGGTTTGGCTATATATATTCTTACATAAAGATAAATGGGTGGTCTTATTGTAACGTTCTCTGGCACCTTTACACATCTGCCAATGGAGGATCTCAGACCCCAGAATGGAATTATGTAAGTTATTTGGAATTTCAAATAGGCCAAAAGCTGCGCATGTCAATTTGTATTCAGCGAAACTGTTTAGCAATATTAGTCCATCATTAGTAATCTAGACATAGCTTAATTATTCACGACCCTGGATTCATTATTTTTCCATGTGACACAAAAGATTATTAATAGTCTAATACTGTTTTGACTGTCGCCAATATTCAGTTGCTAGTTTGGAAGCAGGAAACATTTCCTTGGGACTATATAAAGCAGCATTTATTTGTGCCTGTGCGTTTTTCTTCCAAATTAAATTTATTAGATTACATATGCTTGCATTTCATTATGAGAGCATAAAATGCAATATACTCTATAAATATTGACATGATACAGTGCCTAAATTACATTTAGACTGTGCTGAAGACAACCACAAAGCAATGAAAAATTAAGTCTCATGATAACAGAGGTATTCAGAGGGAAAAAAAAAACCAACAACGACACCACAACTTCTTTTGAATATAGCACAAGTAAGACATCTGCCTATCAATAACAGAAAACTTAACAAGAATATTTAATTTAAAAGTATAATAAAATATGTTTAAGCTAAATAGAATTAAGAAAGCAATTATGCTAAAGCTAAAATAACACTAAGTTCCTTCCCATAAAGAAAGCATACTCAACTACTATAATTTCTAAATGAAACACTCTTCTTACCACAGTCTACCATTTATTGAGTTTTCTATATACCAGCCATTATGTTAAATGGTTTTCACAGAATATTTTATTTATTCCTCACAACTAATGTATGATGTATTAGTCTTCTTAATTTATACTGAAGACACAAAGAACCAATGAGAATAAAATAATTTTACTGACATCACAGGCAAGAAAGAAGTAGAGTGCCAACTCTACCCAGGTCAAAGCCATTGCATTACATTGATGCACAACTTTATACGCTATATAATCCTTACCCTAAAGTGTGTGAGTTTCTCATCAATTTAGCTTATCAAAGAGGATGCTTCCACATGGCTCCTAACTCACTGTGTTTAGGTTGTGTAAAGTTCTGGAAGTAGGCCTTCTTGTAATGAGCTCATCATTCCTTTTTCTGTTTTAAGTAATATCACTTTGTCATTATTGCTTTAGCTTATGAGGAGATCAGAATATGCCTACATATTTCTGAACCTCAATTTTATTAGAATTCACATTGATCCTAGAACATGTTTTCTATACTTCTTTTCTCATGAGATTAGAATATAGTTTTATCTGAATGTGACTTTTTCAACATGAAACTAGAATTGGCTTACTCAGAGTTTAGGAATTAAGCTTCAAAAATGGAAATATCTTTAAATATCAAGAAAAATTAATTTTCTTAATAGATTTGGTCACTTAGCTGGCTATTCAAGACTTGAGAAGATCACAAATATTTGCAAGGAGGGTGGTTAGTTACTTGGTGGCAAACTGTAATCTCCCACCATATCTAAAATGATACAAAAATGAAAAAAATATAATATTCAATAAAAATATAACTTCTATGTCTCTTTGAAATTTGGACATTAAGTGTGCATATGATTCACACTTTCTATAGAAAATAGAAAAATGACTATTTTGAAAATTTTAGCAATAGTCTCCAAGTAAGAAAATTTGAACAATTCTTCAAAATTATTTTATTTTTCAAGAAAAGTCAGTTGAACTACTCCAACAAATAGCTGTTTTATTGGTTTTACTAAAGTAAATTAACATTTGATATTTAGGAAGTACTCTTACAAAATATATAGTCTATAGAATGCAGTTAATATCCAATTTTTAATATAAAATTTTAAGTAGGATAATTATATATGTAAGACTGGAATCTATATTCTTTCATTTATTAATAATTATGCCAGCTGTTTAAGAAAAACAACTCTATGTCTCTGATGGTTTCAGAAAGTTTATATATCTGACTACATATAATTATAAGTAGTCCATGACTCCACTGATGCCCTAGACATTGGTAATACGTGGTTTTATCTGCTTGTCATGTTGACATGTATGGTTATAAAAAATGTGTAGAGGTTTGGATTTGAGTGCCCATCATTATATTATGGAAAATGAGACCATTTTTCTTTCAAATTTTAATTTCATAACCCTATTTTATTTTTGTACACGAGGGCACAAAATATGTTCCAATATGCTGTTTCTCTTAATACTTAGGTTACAATTCAGTTTACAGGGAATGAATTTTGAAAATTATAAAGAATATTACCGAGAATTATAAACTTTTATGGCCATATAAAAATGTATATGAATTAACATCACTCTCCAGCAAAATCTACCATAGCAAAGATAAGCCATCATTATTACAATGTTCTAGAAAATGCTAAGAGAGTGCTTTGTATGAGTCACTTCTTTAATTCTTTACCTCAACCTTTTTTTTTTTTTTTTGAGAATTGGTGATATGTAGTTAATTATGGCATAGCTTTAGTAATGACTCTGAAGTTTAGCTCATTTGTTGGGTCATTTCTGTATTTCTAGAAGTAATTTTCTTATGACGCAGCCTAGCACCCACTCTTCAGAGCTCTTCTAACAATTTTGTAAGCATCTAATTTCTGTTTTACAATATTCCCTGCCTTGACTACCTGTAGATGTTTCTCTTTTCTACACTATGCTGGATTGACATGATCATCAAGCTTTGCTGGGTCTTAGGAGGACAAAAGACAAAACAGAGACCAGTTATGTAGCCCAATTGAGAGCCAATAGTGACATGAATGGTCTGTCCTCTCAGAGATATTGAGAAATGGTTTGACTTGTGATATGATATGTTTTGTTGTTGTGCTCAATTTGCTCATCATGAATTTAATACATGGAGTTGGGATGGGAAAGAAAATGAAAGGAGCGGTAGCTGGCCAAGTATAATAATGAGTCTAAATCTAGTTTTGATTTTTGACTACTGATAATTTCAAGCCCAATGACTCCCCTGTTTTTTTCAGCCCCAAATCTGGCAAGCTGATAAGAAAACCCAGGTTCTCCCTCCTTTGGTGCCAGCAGGAAGTTTAACCCATGTAAGCCTCAGTTAGAGTGGGAACCCTCATACGAGTCCCATGTCCTAACCACCATGGAAACCAAGACATTCTCCTTACCCAGATCTCTCAAGCCATTTCCTGACCAGCATGAGAGCCAGCACTGTTCTCCCTAGAAAATCTCATTCTGTGAGTAATGAACTTTTCCGTACCCTCTTGATAGAAATATAGCATCATCAGGCTTGACGTCTGAACCAAATTTAGGACGGTGCTCATGCACAGTATTGTTGCGACCACACAATCAGCACAGTGAACAGGGTAGCAGGATGTCTAGATGATGACCACCCCTGGGATCTTCTCTGCCATGGCTTGCTAACTGGCACTGCTTTCCGTTGACAAGCTTGCAATTTCAACTCTGTTGTTTTGTGTTGCATTGACTGAGTCCTTTTGAGCCTCTGTTACAGATTTAACCTATGTTAAGTCAGAAGTTTTGATAATTGGTGAAGAGGAACAATAGTAAGACAGGGGACCCCTTTCTAAAGTGGCTTTGATTGTGAGTCTTGACCCAGAAGTATCTATACATCTCAGATTGAATTGTATGTCTCAATTCTAGTGTAAATTGTGAAATATGCTAACCTCCGGAAAAACTCTCTTACCCTGTGACAACTGGTAGTGTCTAACAGAAATTGATCCCCATTTTATGGTGTGCTCTGAGAAAAGACAATATATGCAATATGTATACTGCAAAATATATTGACCAGTTGGGTGGCTGCACCTGTGAAAAAGCAGTTACCATGTGGTATGCTGAAGTCACAGTTTTTTAAGCAGATGGCTTGCTAGAATCCTATGAAATGCTTGCCACTGCTGCTGCTTATGTGTCTATCATAACAAAGATCCTGATAATTCAGTATCGTAGGGAAAAACACGATTGGCACACCCATAGGAGAGGAAACCTAACTCAAGCCCAGGCTCCTTCAAGGCAACAAAGCAACTAGAGCTATGAGAGAGACCCTTAACCCTGACCATACTGACCTGAGACCTTGTGGAGGACGGAGCATATAAACATGAGCAGAACAGTGAGGAACTCACTGAATTCTATCCATAACAAACAAGCAAACACACAAAGACAGAAAAAACAAATAAACAAAGGAAAAACCTAGATACAGGGGGAGGAAGCACAAAACTGCTGAAAAGAAGTCCACAATTTGACTCAAGAAGAAATCCAAAATTTACTGAAAGAAATTTGTACACCAAAAAGAAATAAGGGCTCTGATTGGCGTTTGCACTGCAGCATAGATTCTGAATTACTTTAACATCTGCTAAAATGTACCAATTGGAAAATTTTCACGCTTTTAATTGAATTGAACTCAAGTTAAAGTTCTACTTGGATATCCTATAAAATTTAAAAGAGCTACCTTCTATACTCTTAAATGAACATAAAATAGAGGACAAACAGGTATGTCTCATTTTAACCACTGGCAATATTGCCTTGCCCAAATTTCTTATAGTCCCATTGCCCTAAAAATGCTTCACAGTGGGCATGAGCACTCAGACCTAATATGTACAAAATTTAAATTAAGTCTTTAGCATTTATCATCAGCTTGACAAAATAGAATCCCATGGACACTGGCTCTGCCTCGCCCTTGTTATTTTTACAGGTAATTAAAGATGTTATGGAAAGCTAATACAGGAATTTCTGGAATGTATTTTCCCCCACTAGCTAGGAAAATTCAAACATAAGTGGTTAGAAAGATCAGACTGAAGTTCAACTTCAGAGTTGTCACTGTTTTAATCAGATCAGGAATAGAATATTGGACTGAATTGAATTAACTAATTTTGTGCATTTAAGCTTTGTGCATATACTGCAACAGTGATTTCCTAGACTCTAATCAACACAATTGTTTAAATCAGAACAATTTCAACAAATTGTGTTTTAATATTGTTTAATTAAGCTTCACTTTTCTAGATTCACCTAAATATGTTTATTAGCCTGTGAATTATTAGTCAAGTAAATATATGTATATATATATTTATACATATATAGATGATATATACACATTTATATACATATATATGACAATTTAAAATGCTGTGAAATATAATGAAGACCAAGGACTGTGATACTTTTCAGGCAGTTGCATATTATTGGAAAACAAGGGGATGAATTTCACTTTGGGGTCTCAAATACACTCCATGTCACCACTCAGTTTCTGGATATCAGAATTGATCATTTTACTTGGATAAAAGGTGTGTCATCTTTACCATGGCTATGAAGTTGTATGTGTGAGGTGACCTGCTATTTAGAAGGGAGAGTCATACTAGGAAGACAGAGATTTTTGAAGTTTTCTAGACTCTAACATCCTCTCCTATAATAGACATTATTAGTCAATAGTTTTTGTCATCATTTTGTAAGAACATCTCTTGGCAGCTGCTTAAGATCTAATGAAATGTCAGAAACAAAAGCACTGTGAATAGAAGAGAGAAAAATAAAATCGCTTATTCCACTAATAACTTGTCATAAGCAAATGAGTAATTCCCTATTGTGCAGTGGTCTCTACTATCAACAAGCTATCTCAGTATGCCTGGCTGCTTCAAGCTTGTTCCTTTTCCCACAGAGATATCTACTTAGAATCATTTACACAGCCATGCCAGATCAAAAACTATTTTTGATTTCTAGTTATAGCTGTGGTATTTACAGTTCATTATTTTAATGGTTAAAAAAAATTACCCTAGAGTAACATTAAGATAAAGCCTATGTGATGTTTTCTGCTCTGGGCAGGGCACAGACCTCTCTCCCGCAGGATGCACAGTGAGTTTCTCTGTTTGTCTAGTAGACTGTCTTTCCTCCAAAGGCATTGTAACATTGAGAAAGTATTCTCTCTTGCTAATGGCCCCAAACTCATATATAGGGCACTTGGCAAGCATTCTTAATTTCTCATTCATCTCATTTTCTCTAGCCTCCTCTCCCATCAGTATTCACCATGGTTGATAGTACAACCATACAAATCAAGTTCTAGAAAAGGCTTTGGCCCTTCTGTCATCCCCAAAGCTAATAAACATTCTAAATCACAAATGTGATCTAGCATTATAAACATATGGATAGTCTTCAGTGGAAACTAAAAAAAATGGAATGGTTTAATGGTAGTGTTCTGTGAAAAACCATTCTTGACTACAACAGAGAAATAATTATAATCTGGCAATTAATAGTTACTGAATATCTAATCTATTCATTCAGCAAACACTTATTTTTTGAGAACTTACTGTGTGCAAGATACTCATTTAGCTGCTAACTGCAAAAATGAGAAAAACAGACAAAAATCCCTCACCGCATAGACCTAGGTAATGCTGCCCTATTAAATAACTCCAAAATCTTTGAAGTTTAAAACAATAAAGGTTTATTTTTTACATGTTGAATCTTTTTACAGCTTGGCTGGGGACTCTGCTCTATATGTCTTCACTTTGCAGTCAAGACTGCTGGTGTAGCCAGTTATTTCTTCCAGTCACAGGGAGAGAAGGAAAGAGAACTATAAAGGGCATCGTACCATTGAGCAAATGCTCTGTAACAGAAATGACACACCACACTAGTGCTCTCACCTTATTAGCCAAACCCAGCCACATGATCCCACCCAAAAATAAAAGGGTCAGGAAGAGGAATCCTCCCATGTACCCAGAAGACAGAGCTAGGTGTATTTCATGAGCAGCATAAATTACTACCACATGGGCATTGGCTTACAATAGGAAATCAAATAAACAGAATATATAGATTTATATGTGTTATGGAGTAAAATAAAACAGGAAAGTTGAATAGAAAAGTTAGGTCTAGGGGTGAAATTTTCAATAGAAAATCAGGCAAGGTCTAACTGAGATGTTGGCAGCAAATAAAGGCATGATGTAGGTAGGCGGGTAAGACAGAGAGTCATCTGTGAGGAAGAGAATTCTAGACAGAGGGCAGAGAAAATGCAAAGGCCTGAGACTGGAGATCTACTTTGTGTGTTCCTGGAACAGCAAGAGAACAACATGTCCCTGGAGGGGGGTGCCCTGAGGGAGTGTAGAGAGAACTAAGCTAAAGATGTAACTGTGAAACAGATAATATAAAGCCACTTTAAAGGTTTAAGCAAAAGGTAAAATGATCTTTCCTACAGATTACCAGTATCTTCCCGTTGTTTTGTTGGCAATATATGATACGGATGAAAGGGCAGAAATGCAATGACCAGTTAGGAGGCATTCATCCAGGCAAAAGACACTGAAATCTTGAACCATGTTAGCAGCAACGAAGCAAGTGAGACAGCTGTATTCTGATTTTCTTGGGAAGGTTGAACCAATATAGCCTGCTGATGAAAAGTGTGTGGGGAGAGAGAGAAATTAAGAAATCAAAGATCAAAGCCTTATCCTGGGAAATAAAAGGCTAGCTTATCCTGGAAGCTCTAATGTTAAATACAGTTGCTTGGCCCTTAATGCTACCATCACCACTGTACCACCTGTTAACCTAAAAATAGACACTCAAAATGAGAGGCAACAAGCATTTATTTGGAATCAAAAAGAATTGCAAATTGGGAAGCACAGATTCAGACAGAAACCCAAATAGCGTCCTGATTACAGTGAAGGCAAGGGGGTTTTATGGGAAAAAGAAGGGAATAATACATAAATGGAAGAAAGGAATTTCTGTTGGTGTTAACAAGCTGAGTTACTCTTTAACTATATATGGCTGGTTTCTGATTCTATCTTCAGAAAGAATAGCCATAATTATCAGTCCTTGTGGTCAAGATATCTGCTTTTCCTGTTGGGTTTGCAAACAGCTGTTTATAAGATATTGTTGGTTTGGCCCAACCCAAAGGTTATTTTGCTCACTTCAAGCATTCCAAACGTTCAAGGAGGAAAGCGTGCAAGGTAGTTCCTCTGGGATGGATGTTCTCCACTTAGGTCTACTTTACACACACCTGTGTCCATATATAATCTCAACCTTTCCAGATTCAACAGCCTCCAACTAGCATAATTCTTTCCACTCTTCCACTAATACGTCCATTTTCCTTATAGTAGCCTAAGTGATGTTTTTGAAAACAAAACATTTCCTTTGACAGAAACTAAATTTCAAAGTATTTGCTTTGAATTTCAAAGGCCCCACATGCCATGACATTTGGCAACCTCTACCTCACTATAAGCAAGCACCTCCTTTGCTCTCTCAGCTCCATTCGGCCAACATTTTTGCTCTTTGAAAATAAAAAATATAGTTCCTCTTTTAGGTGCTTCTCCTATTTTCTGTGCCTAGAACAGCCTTTCCCCCAAAATATTTGCCAACATCCTCACTCACCTGATTCGGGTTTCTTCTCAAAAGTCATCTCTCTGTGAGACATTTCTGAACATTCCGTTCACGGTGCTTTCCCTCTCACCCACTCATGCCACTTTTTACTTCACTCCTTTTCATTTTCCTTGCAATACTTACGACTGACCTCACAGAATATATTTATTCAGATACATATTTAGTTTTGTATTTCTCCCCCAACTAAATTTAAGAGTTGATGAGGGCAGAGAATTATCTGACTCACTCATACACCTCTGTCTCCAGCACCTGAGTTAGTGCCTCGCATAGAGTGGGCACTCAAGATACATTTGTGTTGTGTGGAAGAATAAATAAATGGATAAAATACAGAGGTGTGAAATTTAGCCTTTTACAGTGCTCCACTTTTTGAAGTTCAAGTTAAGCAGTTATCTGGTGAACTGCCAGAAACTAGAGATGTCATAATGTAGCCAACACCATGAATGAAAAGGGAAAAAGATTCAATTACTGATACTGTTAATATCTTGACAAAAGCAATTGAGTTCTGCTGACACTCTGAAACAATTTGCAGAGTTCAAATATTGTTGTCTAGAAAATGGAATAAGGGTAAAGATAAATCCTCAGCATAAGGCTTAAAGAATGTTTATCTATTTTCTGTATGAAAATAATGTGCTTAGGGCATGCTGTTAATTTCTAAAAATGAATGTGGGAGGTAGAAGTCCTTCCAGAACATAATCCTATGAGAAAATGTAATGAACAGTTTGGGAAGGAAAATTGAAACTTGTAGTCTTATTAATTGCAAACAGTATTTAAAGTAGCATTTAAATCAGGAATGACATTTTCTTTTCATTCAAACCTGTACATTGAGTCAGAATACTGAACATTATGACCTGGTTTGGGGAAAAGTTCCCCAAGGGTACTGGCAGTTGCAGCCTCATCAGCTGTGTAAGTATAGCCAGATGGTTAAAAATATGGAGCCTGGGCGATTTGATTCTTGGTCCTATGCTAAAGAGAGAGCTGAATTTTTAAATAACTCTTGAAAAAAAGTATATCTGTTATTAATAGTTTTATGATATGCTGAGGAATGTTCTTAGGTTTCAAATATATTTATATTTTCATAAGTGCATCCTAAATTTTAGTAAATTAACTGAATGAAAAGTTGTAAAGGCTTAGAGTAATGATTAGAACATTTTGGAAACAACTATTTTAATATTGATGTGGGACAATAATTCCAGATGACAATTAAAAATAAATAATACAGTTGATAGAAAGAGCAAATTTGACATGATGTGCTTTAAAAAATGAAACATGGACCAGTGACTACCAAAATCTGAGCCTCGTGAGTAACATTTAAGTTGGCTTCATTTTATTACATCAAGTATGATGTTAAAATCTAACTTAGAAAATGAAGGCTGATTTACCTCTATTTTAGTGACAAGATCTCAGGAAGTCAAGGTAAGAACTAACAGTAGAACAAAATATATTTATAGTTTGGGATTTCATATACTTTAAAGGGGTATCGTCAAGGACGACAGGGCTCAATTTTAACCTACCCTGTATATAAATGATTGTGTTTGGCTTCTTCAGTACTCAGGGTCCTAGGATTTGTGACCCAACAAACCAGGCTGGAAACATCTTATTGTTAATAGAGAGGCTTAGGCATCGAGCTGTTATGAGCCAAGTGGCAGCTTTGTTTCCTGTGTTCAAATCATGCTGCAGATCCATAGTGACTGCGGATGTCGGGTATCTGAGGAAGTCCTGTGTTCTGTGTTCAATAATATTATTACCTAAAGGTATTTATACCTATATCCGTATCTCTATATCTATCTATAGCTATATATCTATATCTATATTTATATATCTATCTACCTATATCTATACTTGCTATATGTTAACTTCTGAAATATTTTATACTCTTAGTTCCCAATTTTGGGAGAGATTAAATATGTTGCTCAAAAACACCAATTTGGTCACTGTAATCTTTGAACTCACATTTGTCTGATTAAAATACCTATATTCTTTCCACTGTACAACACAGCCTCTCAAAGCAAAGATTCAAGTGAATTTAACCTTTTGGAGATAACCTTCCTATAGAAACCTTTTCCTTTCTGGTTGCCACCCACAATTCCTCTCTCCCCTCCTCTCTCCCAAAAAATAAATAAATAAAACCTCACAAAATGCACATATGAAAATGTATAATTTCAAGTTTTTATTAAATGTTTTCTTAAATGCTAAGAATTAAATATTAAAAATACTGTAACTCGTGAGTTTTTAGGTACTGCATAGACATACAATCTTAAATTACTAGTATTAATTTCATTTACATTCATAAATCCTAAGGACTTTTAAATTCACATTTTATATGTACCCTTTATATTTGTGCCCATGTTATTACTCAGCAATGGTGCAGAATATGTTAGTTCTAATATATTTATATTTAGTTGGACTCATGATTGATTGCATTTTGTTCAATAAGAACAGACAATATAGTTGTGTTTCTTGCTTGTCCCTTGACACCGGAATTAGCCTCAATCACTTGGCATGTGTCTCCTTTGAAAATGAGGGCAGCATTTCAATTGGTATTTATTGGTGCCAAATTCTGGCTAAACTGTTTAATTCACATGGACCTGGAGAAATGGTAGCTGTGGGCTTTGTTTGTTCCCATTCCTGTAAATCACAGGACAGGACAGGTTTTAGGGCACTGTTTGAATCAGTCCCCCTGATCTCCCTTAACAAATGGGTGTCACTCACAAATGCTGACGATGATGACTTCCTGATTTCAATTGCACTTTTAGAGGGCCCGGGAAGTGACCTATGGCCTTTCTTGCAGTCGGCCCCAGGAAGATGGGAAATAGTAATTATAGTGTAATAAAGCACACGAGAACTCTATTTAAATGGCAGAATTTGCATTTAAATGGAAATTTCAAAATGAAAACATGTAAAAGCTTGATAGGTACAATATTTAGTAGACAGCGCATGCCAGCAGTTAGAAGACCGCTTCACCGCATGCCATGGGTGGATGTGCACAGGTGGGCTGCTGGGTATGTTCTAAGGGCAGGGGCAGAGCAGCTGAGCAAGACTGAAATGGAAAAGGTGAAATTAGCCATAGATATAACATAGTTCATCAAATTGAATTAATATGCTTTTTTTTTTAAGAGGGAATGAATTCTTTTGAGAGCACTCCAGTTTTATGACCTACAGCTAATGAAAATGACTAATTGATTAACACTTAGGGGATGTGTGGAGTATAACTCTCTGAGCTGCTCACAGTAACTCTGCATTAATCCATTTCTTGAAAGTGTTTATTTATATCCTGGGTAGGAAATTAACGTATACATAAGTTTAAATACATTTAACAATCCCCAGGTACTTTGAAATTGACATAAAAATCTACCATGAAAGTGGTTTTCTTTTTCTTTCTTTTTCTTCTTCTTTTTTTTTTTTTTTTTAATAAAGGAGATGGTCATGAACCTACCTTTGCCAGTTGTAAGAAGGCAAATGAACTCACTTCAGTGTAATGCGGCAAATAATGTGGTGAAGGAAAAATGATGTTTAAAAATCATATGTTAAATAGAGTGTTTTTTTCTTGCTTAGGTAGTGATTTTATTGAATAACTCAATCAATATAACCTATCTAAAAGGAATTATAAAAGGTCGTTTTTTCAAAGATCCCCCATTTATAAAATGTTCTGTCAGAAGTATATGGTCACTGCTTAATTAGTTAATGAATAGCTATAGGCAATTAATTTTCTAATCACGAGACAAAGTAAAAATGTATATTGTGTTTCAAATCTTGTCATATAAAAATCTTATCCTTTGGCAGCTGAATGATAAAATATACTGGGCAGCTTGTTTCTTAGGTTTTACATACTTAAAGGCAGATGTCAACCATCTATTTTTTAATAGATAGTTGTCATCTACATGAAAACAATTTCTAAATGTATTTCCCCTGAAGGCAATTAGGTCATATAGTGTTTCATGTACATGGGTGTTTCTCACCCTTTCGTGTTCTGTTCTTTGTGTTTAATACTGAAAGCACAAATGCCAGTGTTACCACAGACAGACTTACCTTATCATTTGGATTTCCTTTAGCATATCTATTTCCAGAGTATTGAGCTGTTGGCAAGAAAGGAGATC
Organism: Hipposideros larvatus; assembly: GCA_031876335.1. Taxonomy (NCBI): domain Eukaryota; kingdom Metazoa; phylum Chordata; class Mammalia; order Chiroptera; family Hipposideridae; genus Hipposideros; species Hipposideros larvatus. The sequence goes on along the minus strand of CM063088.1, from coordinate 68,408,726 downwards.
AAACATACAGACAAATTTCTGCTGTCTAAATGTGCTTCTGGACTCATAAGTTTAGTGATTATATAAGTTATAAAATAGAAAAAGTCTGTACTTACGAGCCAGCGGTTACCAGGTTTACAGTTTACCTATTATAATTACCGAGTAGAAGCCTTTACAAACACAACAGTATCCATGTCAAAAAATAACAAGGGGGCTGGCCAAGTGGCTCAGTTGGTTAAGAGCTCGCTCAAGAGTTTGAGCTCTGAGCAACAGAGGTTCGATTCCCGGCCCGAGCTGAGCAGCCGCTGAGCTGCCAACAGGTGGCAGGATGACTCAGCTTAAAAAAAAAATGTAACAAGGTTGCTGATGAGTTTTAGTTTGATGCAAAATATCTTGGATGATGCTGGTTTTTTCTCAGAGGGATAAGTACATTTTAAAATAGGATTTGAACCCCATTTATGAGAATTGAGGGGTCTCAAATACCTAAAGATATAGGTCCCAAGTGTCAATAACCTTCAATGATGTTGAGCGTGTTCCCTTCTACCTACAATTATGTCCTCTAATTTTCATTTCATTTATTAACTCCTGAATTGGGCTTAGTACGGTTCTCTTCCTCTAGTAGTGATGGACGTTAATAAAAAATGAAGAAGGGGAGGCTCTGAAAACTTTCACTTATGTGTTTATGCATTCAGCAATTATTTATTGAATTCTTACTATAGTCTAGGTACCATTTTAGTTACTGGACATTTAGCAGTATATACAATAACAACATCCTTGCACTCAAGTTGTATCATATAATGTATATAACATAATGATAGGTAACAAAAGCTAGTTAAGCAATGTTGAGACACAAAAAGGTGATGAGGTGTGAGGGGAGTGCTATTTTATCTATGATTGTAGGAGACCTGGATACATTGAAACATTTAACTATGCTGGAGAAGCCTCCTGAGCAGCAGCTGTGTGGATGGTGCTAAGTGTCCAGAGTCAATACGTCACTTGATACTTTAGGCAGTACCACTACCAGGTCAAGCTTCATTATTTTTTCTTAATATTTCTCAATTTACTTTGAGTAGAACCTTCTGTTCTCCTGCATCTCTGCATTCATAGTGTCCCTGGCTATTTTAGGTCCCTTGAGTCATACTGAAGTCTCCTCACCCATCGATTGCAATAACATCCAGCTGGGTTTTGTCTAATTGCCTAAAACTTTGGGTGGGAAGGATAAACAACAATGAATCAGTTTTGCCGGAATAAATTACTGCTGTTATTATGTTAGCTGGCAAATGTATTAGTACTCTCAAGGAATGTAATACATAACCAATTAAAATGCCAGTCTCCAAAGATAGCCAAAGGTATATATCTGCAGACAGATATCTGCATGAAGTATGGCAACTTTAGTAAAGAGTTACTTGGATTGAACTCTCCCTATGACCTGTACATCTTGTAATTATTTTCCTAAATTTCTCAGTCCTGCCCCTAATTACTAGTTTAGCACCTGGGATTATAAAAACTGTCGTTTCATCATTCTTATCCATCATCTGCCTACTTGATGTCTGAAATTTTATTGAGACCTATTTACTTAATAAATGTTGATGACATGCAAACTATATGCCAAGCCCTGTGGTTGGCTCATTGATACCACATTCCATTTGCCTTCTGCAACAATAATAATCCCTATTGTGGTTCTTCACTAGAGCAATCTGTTAAGAATCCTACAAGGAAAATTCCTTTATCCATTAAATATCCAACTATTAAAGATATGTAATTTTGAATACTCACTATGGGCCAGTTGCCATTCCAATGTTTGAAGACACAAGAATAAATATGTTAATTCATTTTTTCATTCATTCATTTGCGATCCAGATTTTGACATGCCCTTTGTATCATTTTAGGAAGGTTGGCTTTTATTCTGAAGATAATGAGGACTCATTGAAGGTTATTTGGCAGTGGTGAGAAATAATTTTTTGCTTTGCACTTCAGAAAAATATTACTCTACAATGAAGTGCAGAATAAATTGGAATTAATGAAGACTGGAGCCAGGGAGAGTAGTTAATAAGCCATGGCAATGATACAGGATGAGATTAGAGTGCTATGAGCTACGCCAATGGCTGTTGAGTAACAGACAACTGAGTGAATTTGAGAGATACTAAAGAAATAAGTATGGTCTTATGTTTTTTCCATTTGACTTTCGAGATTAAACATATTTTTTCTGTCTGTTTTTATGTAAATCTATATTAAATGCAGAAATTAGCTCCTCCAATTGTTTGAGAATGTTAATTTATTCTCTTGTTACATGAAATCTAATCGAGTGGAGTAAAGGGAAGTAGTTGCAGGAAAGGTTTATCATCAAAATATTTATGGTGGTTATCTTAGATACATTATTTCAAAGGTTCCTATATATTAAGATATTAAGTACTGTTCAAAGTGTCATTAATTATATATATATATATATATATATATATAAAATCAGGGAAGTCATTTTTTCTATTGTGAATTATAATTATCAATTTCTCAGCAAGGCCTTTACTAGCTCTGCCAGAAGTGGTTAGGCACCCTGATATATACATATATTCCAATGGCATCTTGCATAATCCTATGTTAACATTTTTATACTTTTCCCAGTTTATTGTTTTGAAGCTAAGTAGCAGAGAGGAGAAACCCAAATGTAGCCAGAGAATATCCCTCACAGGGGGAGATGAAGCTGAGAGTCTGGAGAGGTCAATGAAGCCACAATTAGCAGGCCCAAGAATCAGAGAAGGAAGAATTTCTCACAGAGATAGCTCTGGACATTTTCAGAGGATACTCCTTGAGGAATCATCTCAGTGCCCATCAGCCCATTAATGTGAAGGAACTACCCAAACTTGGATGAAAAAACACCCAAGAGGATGATAGGAACAATATCTGAAGCTCCTGTAGGTTGGGAATTTTTCCTGTTCCCACCAGGCAGAAGCTAAGCCCTTAAAATTTATAGAGCATCAAGTGTCATATTCAGAAGGGTCTTAGGAGTAGAGGAAAATTGGACATTGAATAAATCCTGCTGTGTCCTATCTAACAAAGAGAAAAAGAAGTTACAAAAGGATCAAACTGTTTCTAAGTAACTGAAATGTATCCTAGAACAAAGCTGAATAACTTTTATGTGAATACAAAAATATCCAGAATTCAACAAGGTAAACCTCACAATGTTTTGTCCCATCAATAGTGGCCAGAAAAATACAAACTGTTATGAGGATAAAATCAATTTATCAAAACTGACACAAATGATGAACATGATAGAATTAGTGTAAAATAAATTAAAAATAAATATAACTTTTCCTTAGATTCACAAAGCTAGAGAGAAAATTAAGGACATAAATTCAAGAAATGGAGAAATATGAAAAAATACCAAATAAACTTTTAAAGATGGAAATCATAAGGACTGAGATGAAAACTACAGTAGATAGCATTAATAGATGATTAGTTATTGAAGCAGAAAAATATAGTGAACATGAAAGACAAAGAAATAAAATGTATCCAAAAGAATGATGAGAAATCAAAGATGCAAAGCGCAGAGCATAGGTAACATGTGAGACATGTATATTAGCAGCCTAACACATTTGTAGTTGGATTTCCCCCAAAAGGGTCGAGGGCCAAATAAATGTTTGAAGTAATAATAGCCAATAATCTTCCAAAATTGAAGATAATTACAAAACACACAAATTAAACAGTGATTATAAACACTAAGAAACAAGAAGAAAACACCAAATTTCTATCAAATTGGTGAATATCTGTGATAAAGAGAAAAACCCCAAAAGCAATGGGGGTAGAGGGAGAAGGAAGACTCATTATGTGCAAATAAACAAATATAAGAAAGACAGCAGACTTCTCCTTGAAAATAATGCAAACCAGAAAACAGTGAGGAGCATTTTTATAGTACAGAAAGGAGTTTTTAAAAAATATCACCAGTCTGCATTCTATGCCCAAGGAATATAATACCATTTAAAAATGAGAGGCAAGTAAAAAACTACTTGAGACTTACAACAGGAGAAATAATTGAGAGAATCTGTTACCAGCAGACATGCACTGAAAAAGGTAATGAAGACAGTCCTTAAAGTAGGAGCAAAATAATATTTAATGGAAACTTGCATCTATCCAAAGGAATGAAGAAAACCAGAAATAGTGATTATATATGTATATATAGAAGACATTTTAACAAATTAAATCTCTTCAAAACTTAATTTATTGTTTAAGGTAAAAATCATAATGCACTGTGGGGTTTCTGTAAAGAGTAAATAGTTTAGGCTTTGAGAAACACATTTGGTCTCTATTGTGTATTCTTAGTTTTGTTTTATTTTGTTTACAACCTTTTAAAAGGGCAAAATCATTTCTTTCTTTTCTTTTTTTTTGTTTTTGTTTTTGTACTGAGGCTACACAAAAATAGGCCATAGATCACATTTGGCAGAAAACAGGAAAAAGTATACAAAGAAAAGAGGGGATGAATAGAAAACAAAGAGGAAGATAATTTATTTAAAATAAACTATAACGCTTTAAATGGCCTATTTTAAATGGCCTAAACACAGGGATTATCAGATTGAATAAAAAATGCAACAACACTATATATTGCCCACAAGACAATACTATATGTTGTCCACTCACTTTATAAATGCAGACATAAATAGATTAAAATAATGGGAAAAGATATACCATGCTAACACGAATTGAACAAAAATGGGGATGGTTGATTCTAGAGGAAATAATATTATAAGGGATAGAAAGGATCATTTCATAACAATAATGAAGTTAATTCATCAAAAAGACCTAACAATATTAAACATGTATACATCTAATATTAGCACTTCAACATGTATGCAACAAATATTGATAAAACTATAAAGAGAAATCAATACAACCCCAATTATAGTTAGAAGAAGTAGACAATTTTAGTGGAATGTTCAGAATACCATGTGGTTCCAAACTACTTTGTGATTGATAAAGAAGACATGCAACAAATGTTAGTTTTCTAGGGCTGCCATAATCAAGCACCACAAACGGATGTCTTAATCAACAGAAATCTATTGCCTGATGGTTCTGAAGTCAGAAGTCCTAAGTCATGGTGTTGACAGTGCCATAGTCCCTCTGAAGTCTCAAAGGGACCATCTCTTCCCAGCTTCTGGAGGTGCCGTCAGTCCTTGGCATCCGTCGGCTTGCAGCTACATCACTCCAATCTCTGATACTGTCATCACATGGCATTTTCCCTGTGTACCTGTCTCTTCTCATAACACTAGTCATATTGGAATTGGGGCTCACCCTACTCAAGCATGACCTCATCTTAATTAATTATATCTGCAATAACCTTGTTTCCAAAGAAAAGTTCATAATTTTGAAGTACTAGAGGTTAGGACTTCAATATATCTTTTTTGGGGGGACATAATTCAACCCACTGAAGCAACAACAACATTTTCTTTAATGTAGGGTATGCATTTAGGGTAAACTGAATTCCAGTTCCATGAATAATTATTGAATATGACAGAAAAATAGAGGAGCTAAAAGGGACTCCAAACCTGAGTCACTAGGAAAAAATATAGAAGCCCTAACAAAAAGACAGAATTAGGTAGATAATGTATTCTATTTTGGATATGCTGAATTTGAGTCAGTAATAGGCCATTAATTGGTATTTATGTTGATTTTTTTCCTGCAGGAAAAGATAAGAGTCAGGGGGAAGTTGATTTAAACAACAACCTTTAAGGTCATTCATATTTGCATCTTACTTTCTGAAGGGCGGCAAAGCATCAGTCTTTTCTACACTAAATCACTCTATGACTCCATATCCTGTATCTCAGAATAGATCAGTGACACTCCAGTCCTTTGCATAGATGTGACAGATGAAGTTATAGAATGCTATGCAATGCACAGGGAAATAATGTGTTAAAATATAGAGTACTAAGTCCATAATCTTAGGGATGCTGCATTATACTTAGAGCTCCATAGGAGGAAAAAAAAGTCTGATACAATGAGAGAGAAAAGCAATCATAGTCACACGAAGAGAGACAGAATTGAACTATGACATAGACATAAACATTAGAAACATAGATGAGAATTGAACTATGACATGGACATAAATATTGGAAATATAGATGATCAAGATGAACTCTTGCCGAAGCCAACTCTTATGGATAAGTAAAAGATGAGAATAAAACAAAACTATAATAAAACTCAAAAATTTTCATTTGACTTTTGAGAAATAACTGATGAACTTGAATAACATAGTTTCAATAAATTGTTAAGGCTGAAAACAAGATTATTAGGAAGTAAAATGGAAAATTAGATATTGATCTTAATATTAATAATTTGTATTCCAAGCAAAGAAACAATGGTACCATGAAGAAGTACAGCCAATGGCATGTTTTGTTATGTGAGAAGATGGGGCCTACATGAATAAAGAGGCTGAAAATATGAAAGAAGAGATCACACACCAGATTATAGGATATTTGCAAAAATCATACTTCCTTAGCCCAATATATCAGCTTTTCCTTTTGCTATGAATTCAATCCACTCCCTCCATTACAATTAAATCAATCATTTAATGAATGACTGATATGCAAATATCCTATAATCCAGTAGTTTTGGATTTCTGTAATCTATGTAGCAATATAATAATATTACTATATTCAAAAGGGTTCATGTATTTTGAGAAATATTATTAGTTATTCTAAATTATTTTCAAAATCATGCATTTTGGTTTCTTGTCTACTTACTTTTTGTCCTTTAATCATTAGTAATTATTATCCATGATCAAAAAATGTTACATTAATTTTATCAATTTTTTTGGTAATGCACAATTAAATATAATTACAGATACCTTTTAGTAAGTGCCTACTATTTTCTAGGCAACTATCAACACATTGAATTATCACAACTGTATTAAACAGGTTTATTCTCATTTATATTTGTGGAAACCAACACACAGAAATGTTGTTATACTCTGAAGGCAACATGTTATTAAAAAGTGAAGCTAAGAAGGGAACTAAACAACCTGGTTTCTAGAACCCTGATTCATATTTGCTATAGTATGCTACCTTTTATTAGGGTTCAATTTACACATCTTCCTGTGATCCCCAAGAAAGAGTTTTGGAGTAGTATTTCTCTTCTTTTTATTGTCTTCTGTGAACTTTAAACATGGAGAATTTTAAAATAACATAACATAAGAGGATGCAGTACAAAGTGTGTTTGTGTGTGTGTGTGTGAGAGAGAGAGAGAGTGTGCTTTTGCTCCTCTTTGTCACTTTAGTCAACCTCAAGTTCAGGCATTAATTCCAGAAATCAAAATTGTACGGCACTTTAATATTGTCAGGTACCTGAACTATGAACTATCTGAAATAGTCAAGATATTACAAGAGAGACTTATAAAGGACATGCCAGTCACTTCTTGGCATATATAATGTTAGGGACCTTAGTAAAACAATGTCTCAGAGGTAACTGAAAGGTTAATGGAATTGGGATTTGTGTAGACATGACTGATTTTCCACCTGCAGGAATAGAAGGTGGGTCGGGGGAGAAGCCAATATGGACAAAGACCTTTAAGGTCATTCACATCTGCATCTTTCTTTCTTAAGGGCAGCAAAGTACCAGTCTCTTCTACACTAAATCATTCTAATCTTTTAGAGGAATCCAAAGCTTGTCAGAGAAAATGTTGTTCATCAAAGGATAAGCTAACAGACTGGATAAAATGGTCAGTGTGAGAAGAGCAAAAGCCAACCCTGTAAATCCAGAAAATATGAGTAGCGTTTCTGTTTTTAAGTCAGCGTCTTCCTGGTGGGAAACCATCATATTTAAGGGTACAACTTCTGGCTCTTCAATACCATATAACGATGATTTTTGGTGTACACTCCTGCAATCATCCTCCTATACGACATAGTTAAAACTTTGTTTTAAATAGAATCAAGATGACGCCCTAAATCAGTTTGCTACTCAAGGAAGTTTTTTCTTTTTACCTTATACACTAAAGAAACAATGTGGGGTGTTTGTTTGTTTTTTAAGCTTTAAGAAATCTTTGTTCTGCCTTTGGCTCTTTTTTAGGATGTCACTATTACCTCCTGGTGTGGCATGGTCTTATGGGGAAATGTGACCACAGCTGTCAGATCTAATCAAGCCAGATTTCAGACCATTCATTCAGCACAACATAGTTTTTTAAATTGTTTTAGGATCATATGTATAATATAAAGTTTGGGGAAATTAATATGCTCTATTACTTCATAATTTTATTGCCTTGGAGAAGAGACACGATAGAAAGTGAGGCTCTAAAATTAAAATGGGAAAATGTGGAAGATAGGTGATATTTTGGGTATGTTGTACACTTAAATGCAGGTATGTATATATCATGTTTTGGTATATATATATATATTAATAATAATATACAATAAATTATTATTATTACTATAATTTGTAGTTGTAACTTCAACCACATACTATATTTTGATTTTTTTCTTTGTTACATTCCTTTGCATTTTTTCTAGTGTTCATAAAAGCTTAATTTATTTTCACTTAGTTTTGTATGTGTTCTATGTAGGTTTTCTCCGAACTCTTATAAATTTTTTCTCAAAATAATCCAAAGCTTTAGCCTGGTTTTTGTTTTTGTTTGTCTCCTGGTAATAAGCATCCTAGAGTTATCCATCCTCCTGCTTTCAACAATATCAGTATACCTATAGGTGTGCCCAACAGACATCTTTCTGGGGATTTGTTTTTCTGTTATTCAGGAAAATTCCTTTGCCTTCTTTTCTATTGGATCTGTTTCCTGTATGTATTGTCTTCTTGTTTCTCAGCTGTTCTTCATTTTCATGGAACATATCTCCAGAAGCTTCTGGGGAAAGGTGCACAGGAGGAAGTTCTTAAATGCTACATGTCTGGAATATTTTAGATTTAATGGATAATTTAGTCTATATTTCTAAATTTCATTAGAATTTTAAAGGCATTATTTTTAATGCCTTTAAAAGTTAACATGGTTTTGATTTATGTTCCTTCATGTTGTGATCTTTGGTTATTCTTTCCACTCTATGGAATTTCTCAATAACTACTCTTTACTCTTATGTTCTGACATTTCTGGTTTATGCACTTTGGTGTATATCTTTTAAAATTCATCTTACTGAGCTCTAAGTTGGTCCATTCACTTCTGAAAAATAGTCTTCTCTTACGTTTTTAATAATCTGCTCCCCTCCTTTTCCTTTTTCTAGAAATCCTATAGATATTCAATCTCCAGGACTGAGCATTAATGTTTTTCACATTTTTCAGACATTTTAATCTCCTCTCCTCTACCTTTCATACTGTTTTGTAGAATTTTAGACATCTTTCTGTTACAAATTATGTTATGCTGGTAAATATCTAACAACTGGCCCCGTGGCAAAATGTATGCATGTAGATGTGCAGGCAGGTTTGATATAACCTTTACTGATATAAAGGACCTATATTATGAAACTTACAAATAATAAAATATAAAATACTCTTAATTTTGAATTCCAAATAACATCAATTCTCAGAGAAGGCTTTCAACTTGTTTTTGCAAATTCTTTTATCTATATCAAACCTATGATTGCCATTCATAGAACATTGTTCTGATATAAATGCTGTTTGATATATTCATTGACTTTGATCAGTTAAATGAAAGTGAAAGAGTGAAGACATATGTTGGGGACCTCACTCATTCATCAATGACATGAGTTACTTCTCTGTTAAATTGGGCAATTCTATTCAAATATTGGGAAAATAGTTCGTCAAATTTTCGTGGTATTCATAATGTAAAAACATGACAAATTTTAAGTGTAACCTACATTTTTAACATTTTATCAATCTTTTAAAAAAATCTAGTCATTCCACAAAATAATAAATTGGGCCAAGATTTAAATTGTTTGCTAATTTCTGTGATATATGTATTACCCCTGTGGCCAATTTCAAACTACCAACCTGAGATCAATGAATGGTTTTGTGGAAAGGGATGTGTAATAATTCACTATTCATAGAATTTCGTATATACTGATATAGTTGATATAAATAACATCAAGAATCTAGGTAACAGTACAATGTAATAAAATAATTAGGAAGTGATGAGTTTAGAATATTTTTTCTAATATGATTTATTTAACTGTAAGTTTACAACAATGTTTAACTACAGCTATAAAGTTTCATAGAGTTTTAAGAAGTGGCTCTCATGGGCTGGTATGGTTGCCTCAAACACAGCACTATTTTAAACATTTGAATTCAAGAGCTTTGAGGTGCTATCTATATGTTCCTTTATAATCGTATTATGTTCCATTTTTTGTACACATATTATATGTAATAATTAATTACATATAACATGTATTAGTTGTAGTATTTTACCACTGAATTTTTGCTTCTGACTGTTGCTTTTATTGTTTCATTTTACTTGTTCTTAGGAGTCTATATTAGAGATTTTTGCCATGTATCTGGGTATGCTGTGGGCTCATCCATATATAAAAAATGTAACTTTATAAAAGGGATCAGGCTCTCTTTGTTGCATGTATAGAGTTTGTTTTCTAGGTAATACTCAAAGGTAATAAGGTTTGGCAAATTGCCTTTTTCACATGAAAATCGATCTCACACAACACAATTCCTTTGAGATCCAAGTTGTTGTGTGTTATCAATAGTGTGTTCCTTCTTAGTGCTCTGTGCTGTTCCACGGCATGGATGTACCATAGTTTGTTTAACCATAGACTCATAGACTCATTGAGTTTGTTTCCACTTTTTAGCTCTAATAAATAAAACTGCTCTAAACATTTGTGCCCAGATTTTTGCTTGAATGTAGGTTTTTTTTATTTCTCTCAGATAAATACTCAGGAGTTTAATTGCTGGGCCATATGCTAATTCATATATATATATATATATATATATATATAAAACTATATATTACATATACACATATATAACTATATATTATATAAATACATATATAACTATATTATATATATATATATATATATATATATATATATATATATATATATACACATACACACACACACACACACACACACACACACACACACACACATATGAAAATACCAAATCAATTTCCAGAGTAGCTTTATCATTTGAGATTCCCACCACAATACGTGTGATCCAGTTTCTCAGTATCCTTACCAGCATTTGGTATTATTGATGTTTTTTAAGTTATTATTTTAGCTATTCTGATAGGCAAGCAATGATATCTCATTATGATCTTAATTTGCATTCCTTTAATGACTAATGATGTTGAACATCTTTTCATATGCTCATTTGCCCTCTGCATACCTTCTCCAGTGACATATTTGTTCAAGTGTATTGCCCCTTTTCTATTTGGACTTTTTATTTGTGTTTTAAAGGTTTACACTCTAGACACTAGTCCTTTATCATACATGTGGTGTGCAAATATTTTCTCCCAAGTCTGTAACTTGTCCTTTCATCCTCTTCAAAGGGCCTTTTGCAGAACCACTCTTTTTCAGCTGATAAATTTCCATCAGAAACAAACCAAAACATTGATTCCAGTTTCTCTTAAAGACAGGAAGACCTTGCAACGTTGAGCCTGTACTTATGCCTGGTATCAGCAGAAATATTTGACTAATGGCTGCTCTAAATATAAGGGGAGTTGACCCCATTCACCATAGAGCCCTGTGACCTGCTTGGATTCTAGCCATTTCAGTTGAGAACCCCTAATCAAGCAGTTTCCATGGCCTGTACACAGAGGGCAAAGGAACCGATAAAGTGTTCTGGTTCATGATCCTACCATTAGACATTTTCATGGGGATTCAAATAAGCTGTATTAATCTTGAAATAAAATAATTTAAATTATGGAAATTAAGCTTAATCAAATAATAAGAGTAAAATCAATATATTTTTTAAAAGAATAAAAATTTTTCATCTAAGCTACTCTGTAAAAGTTTTAACATTATCCAATGTAACACAATTACCACTGTTTGTTTTCACTTATAATATTTTATTCTTTTGTAATTTAATTTCTTATTCATTTTGTTATGTGGAGGTGATAACTTTTTAAATCCATTACTCCCATATAGCAGTGTTTCCAGGAGTGAAAACAAATGTGTGTGTATTGAATTTGCTATATTTAACAAAGAATGTCCAATTTCTCTTCTATTTGCTTTATTCCAGTTTTTATCAACACTACTTTAGTAAAACTGATTTTTTAAATCACAATAAACTGTCTGTTGTCAAACCCAGTTGACACTTCTTTGCCCTCAATTTCTTCAACATTCTGGCAATATTTAGCATGATGGACTATTTTTTCTCTCTTGAAATACATACCTGACTTATGAGACTTTTCCTTGCTGACTCCTTCTACTCTAAATGATGTCTAAATATTCTTCTTTAGGAAAGATTCTCCTCCTATTCTCTTCTTCTTTTTGGGGGATCAATTCACATCAAATACACTGCTGATGACTCTCAAATCCCCAGCCCTGTACCTCTTCCCTGAACTTACTTTATATATCCAAATTGTGCTCTGGAATTGCTCAACAACACTCTTTTATTTTCCATTCACCGTTATCCCAGTCAATGGGATTCACCTCTTAAATCTAAAACCTGACAATCCTGATTCCTCTCTCTTCATTAAATTCCACATTAGAATCATCAGCAGGTCCTGTTGATTCTCTCTCCAAATGCATAGCTCAAGTCTACTCATCTCTTACCCAGACTATTGCAGGCTATGACTAAGGATTTCCTATGATCCCCTTTTACTCCCATACCCACAATTTGTTTCTTCCATTATAGCACATATGATCCTGAAATGTATCTTAACATGACCTATAAGACTCAGAATGAGTTGTCTAATCTATAGGTTGCTCCCCAAACTCAGTTGTTTCCTCCTTAATTCCTCTGGCAGATTATCTTCATTTTATCTCTTAAACATGACGGGATATTTTCATAACGAGTCTGGAGTCTGTATATGGACTTTGCTTATTCTTCCCCTGTCTTTAATTCTCTTTTCATTACTCTTAGATTGGCTGTAATCATTTTATCTTTAATATTGAATTCTCTTAATCATAGAAATTATTCTCAAACACCATCTTTAAAAAAATTTTTGTAGCATTTATTGTAATGTATACTCACTTTATACATTATCATAATATACAATCAATAAATATAATAGTTAAAGTGATGTTTTTCCAATTAAAGGTCCATGGGTGGAGGAAGATTGTCTGCCTAATGTCTCATTAACTTTTTAACAATTAGCCCACTGCCTAACTCATAGTATGTTCTCATCACATATTAGTCAACTTAATGAATAATAGCATTGACTGTATTATTATAGATGAATGTGACATTTCATAATATCATATTTTGTATCTTAGCCATTAAAACAGAGTCATGTGATTTTAACAATTATTTATTCATATCACTGCTTCTTATTAAATAGGTTTTAAGTAGGGGAAAGCTATAATTGATGATATCACATTTTATGTATTACTTGAGCTTTCAGGAATCTGTGCTTGTGTTATACTTTTCATTGGTCTAAGTGGCCATAAATGGACATCAATAGCAGTTGAGAACAAATTAGTAATTGTATATATTGTATCTAGAAATGGAAACAAGCAAACAAATGCCTCAGAAAACTTCGCCTAGCATACTCAAGTGTATTGTGTCATTGTACAGTGTCTCTAGAGGAAAGTTGCCATTGCTTCTTTTCTCCAAGAAAACTTCAGTGAAGGTCATAGATTTGACTCTTGCAATTTTCATCATTAATTAGTGACTCTGAAAATGTAAAGAATATACACTACTATTTTGAGGCATCAATTTGAATCACATCCTTCAAGTTGGAATGCAACCTACAGAATGTCAAGATTCTGTCTTTCCCAATTTCCAGTCTCTGCATACCAGATACCAAATGTGCTTTATTGTTATCTATATATTAGTAAATATTTCATCACCTTTAGGATTATTCTCTGAAAGGATTGGTTTCCCATGTTATTAATACCTAGTGCAAATTCAAGTGGAAAGAGCAATATCTCAGAGTAGATCACACACAACTCTTAGAGCCAACTTCTGTGTACTCGTCCTTTACTTTAGAACTTTAATAATTGGAGCAGGAGAAAACCATGGCCCATAAGTCAAACCTGTTTCACGTGCAATAAATAAATAAATAAATAAATAAATAAATAAATAAATAAAGTTTTGTTGGGAAAAACAAAACAAAACCAAAAAAAACACCTTCATTTGTTTTCATTTTCTCTATGGCTGCTTCTGTGCTACAACAGCAGAGTTGAGAAGTTACAACACAAATCGTATGCCCCAGAACTTCTAAAACACTGTCTGGCCCTTTGCAGAAAAGGTTTGCTGATCCTTGGTGACCCTGGCACAGGCTCCTCACCTGTGTGAACTCTCAAGTCCCTGCCATCTTATGTTCCTTTATCTTATTTTCTTCATTAGTTTAGCTGTGTCTGGCTCTATAGATCCATACTGCATCAGCATTCATATCCACAGTATAAACTCATTTTTCTGCCTTTGCCTTTCCTCATTTGAACACATTAAGTAAACATGGTATCCTCAGCAGAGCAAATATTAACTGCAACAAGAATGAAGAATCAATATTTTCTGTCTCTAATTTATGTTTCATTCTTCACAGAAAGGTAAGGAGGGGCTCTTAGGTGATGACAATGAGTCAGAATTCAGGACATAGTAACAGACCTACGGTTACTGTGCATTTATTTTCTTAAACACCTTTTCCAAAACACACTGCAACTAAGATGGCACTCATTATCAATACCATTTCTTTGATTTCAATCTGTAAAGGAATTATCCTCATTTATTATGTATAATATGTTTTAGTTATTTAAGTATAGAAATTATTTTTGACAAACCTGTCCCTAAGAGGTTAGATTTTGTATACATTAAATAATAAATGATTGAAGTTGACCAGTGAAAAATGGAAGGGACACATAAGATTTCTCCATAAAATATTTTTTTTATTAATCAATTCCTCCCTCCTTCTTCAATTCAGGCAACAGTGTGAAAGTGTGCAGAAACACACACACACACACACACACACACACACACACACACACACACACACACACACCTATACAGGAAACATTTTTGCATGGATGTGTTTTAATTTTTCAGAGACAAATTATCCTTACTGGCCCTTATCTAGAAACTCCTTTAAGTGTCATGTAATTGTTCTTAATTATCTTAACAATTTTCCAAAATTGTTGAAGCTAGCCTTGGCAGGAAACATACTTTTAAATGTAATGTGACCAGGCTATATTTTCTCTAAATATTTTGATAAGAACAATTTTAAAAATCTTATATACAGAATTTATTCCCAGGAGTCACCCTGCCTATTACTAAATGAAATGGATGCATGATTGAAAAATAACCACTGGCATCATGGTTCCCTGTGGCCTCACAAGAGGGTAGCAGGTACATAGCTGTTTCTGTTTAGGGCCAATTTATTCAAAAGCTAGAGATGTTGTCAAATGTAAGTCTTTATAACTACTTAAGAAAAAACACTTTTTAGGTGTCTGTTATGTTTCTAAAACACAACTTTTGGGTGATATATTTCCAAAATACCAAGTCTCAGGTTGCTAATTTTACATGTACTTATTAAATGATTTTATTTATCCTAAATTTAGCTACATGAAGTAATCAAATTGCTTTCCTCCTATATACAGAAAGAAAAAAATAATGAAAACCATGACACTTGTCATTTTGTTCCAGTTTGCTAGGTTTCTCTTCAAATGTAAATTCCTGAAAGTGTTTGTGAAGCATAAAAGCCTGTCAATATGGGTTCCAAAAGGAAATCTTTTTTCATTTTTCAAATTAGAGCAAGAAGTCCTTGGTGTATCTTTTACTTATAAGTACATGGTAACTTACTTGTTTCTAAATTATCTAATAAAAAACCATTTTCCCAATCAGAATTAGTCCTACTCATAATTAATTAGTAAAGCTGCCTTGGTAATCACTTCATTATGCCTTTTTAATACTAATAATGTTGAACTTGAAAAAAATTAACCTCTTTTTAATTTGTTCATGCTTTAAATTGTTCACTTTTGTTAAAAGCATCTCTCCATCTTTCATAGTCTTTCTTACTGATTTTCATTATCTTGTACTAAAAGGCTCTTTCTTTCCTTCTGTACTTAGAATCCTTTCTTTTTCTCATTGTTTTCTTTTCTCTGGATCCATATTTTCCCCATCTTATTCTTCTGATCACTTAATTAATTTGAGTACTTACATGGCAAGCCTTTTTCCTAGTATATCACTAAATGTTGATCTTTGATATATAAGGACTTTATTTTTTTTCTTAATTTAACATAGAAACATCATTAAAAAGAATTAAAATTGTTTGAAAAGCATATGTGCTTGGAATAGTGGTAATACTCAAGTTTAGAATCTATATACAAGTGTAATTGACTTTGTAACCCTCTATACTAAAATGAGAGCCCAGATGGTAGGTCTTCCTGGCAAACATGGAGCTGATTCATTACCAAGAAACCAACTATTAGGAGTTATATAGATTTCATGAGGCCCAGTCATTTGCAAGAAAACATCCTGGCCTATCAATTGTCTAGAAACAGATGGCACCTCCAAGATGGATAACCTCAAGATAATTTTTTTAAGGACCTGTGCACTAAAGCTGTGGGCGAATGTGAGAAAACCTGAAAAGATAGTGCGGTGCCACTGGGCTGGGAGCAGCAGCTCAAAATGAACATGCTTCAGCCTCAAGGAAAGAAGGAAGGGGGATATGTGTGGAGAAGGCCATTTGGACAGGAGCAGTGGCCCTTTGACCTGGGAAGCAGCCACCCTGAGGCAACCTGAAGGGCACCTTTGGTTTCATTCTTCTTCCTTTTCTGATCGCCATTTGGTGTTACCTATGGTGCAGACACAAACTGAAGTCAGAGGGCCAGAGAGTGCAGGCAGTGCTCATAGCCAGCCTGTCAATAGTCCAGGACAGAATGGAGCATAGATCTGCAGGGGCAGGGAAGGTGCCAGACACACCTGGCATAGTTATTATTATTCTGGTTTATGTCCTCCTCTGTTAGGAGTTGTGTTAAACAAGTTATTATACTTTAATAATGGACATATAATTGATAATGCAATTTAACAAATAGGTTTGGTAAAATTAATGAAGTAAATAGTGTATGAAAAGTACTTTAAAAATCTACAAATACTAAAAGCATATGTAAATTTTTGAATAATGGATGAATATCAAGGAGAGTGTGAAAAAGAAATAACATAGGTGGGATTCAGCTACATGGTACGTGGCTTCTATTTTTGCCTACATTTTACTTTCATTTTTTTCATTATCTTTATATTTTACATGTATCTCTTATCCATAATATATAGATTTCCCCCAAGTAGATATGTCTTTAAGTTTCCAGTAAGCATTGATCAATTTTTATTTATTATTGTCAATGTGTTTATTTAAATTAAAAATAACTCATTTTGTGCTTTCTCTTTGTTTCTTTTTCTCTACCTTCTTACCTTCTTTCAAATTGATTACATTTTATGATTCCATTGCTTCCTCTTGTTATGAAAGTTATTTTGTAGTTTTAGTAATTACATAGTAACCCTAGAAATCACAACATGGCTTTTTAAATTATGAAAGTCATAGTTAATCAGCAACTTTATCCTCTTCCTGAACAATGAAAGATAGCAAGCAATTTAACTTCATTTGCCTTCCTCTCAAATTATATGTAAATTCTCTAATGTATATTAGCATGCAGCACTATTTTAAACTCCTAGCATACATTTTGATTGATAGATTTACCTTCATGTTTACCAGATTTTTTTTTTTTAAGATTTTATTGAGGGATTGGGAGAGGGGAACAGACAAGTTGCTGTCCTTTTAAAGTTCTTCAGTCTAGTTGTGGAGGACGTCGCTTCACTGGCCCATGTTGGTATTATCATTGCGCTCTTCCCGGATGAGGCAGTTGCTTGCCTGCCGTTGGAAGGCCGCTCAGGGCAGCTTACAAAAGCACATGTCCTCTGCTGGCCATCCCCACTGCAGCCTATGCCGTCCCCAGCGACTCACGACAGCCCAGCTCCAGGTTGAGCTGTGGTTCACCATCCTAGCTGTAGAGGGCTCAGCATCACTGGCCCATGTGGGATCTGAACCGGGGCCCTGCTGCTCAGAGCTGAGGCGCCCAAGCCAACTCTTAACCAATGCGCCACTCGACCGGCCCCATGTTTACCAGATTTTTGTTGTTCCCTTTTCATGTGAGATAAATTTAATTCTTCTTTAACTTTCTAGTTTCTGTGATTATCTTCCTTCTGTCTAAAACATAGTCACTATAATTTTTCTTAGTAATTATTTGCTTGTAATAAACTCAGTTCTGGTCTGAAAATGTCACTGTTTCTTTTCATTATATTGTCAACATTGCCTTTGTCCTATTTGCTCTCAACATTTGCAATACACACACACACACACACACACACACACACACACACACACACACACACACATACACTGGGGGTGCCAAAAATGTATAAAAGTGGACACTTGGGTCAACGTTGCTCAAGCAGTAGTTTGCCGTAATCAAAAGTGTCTGGACAGTGATCGGAACCACTTCGAGCACCTCTTGTAATTGCAGAAGTCAAACGTGACTTGTATTGATTTTTTGTTATCAGAATATATTGAGTATTACTATTTTAATACAGCTTTCTGTTCTTAAAATGTGTATACATTTTTTGGCACCCTGTGTATGTACCACACACACACACACACACACACACACACACACACACACACACACACAGATGCACAGACAATACATTTTATGATCCATATTTCTTAACATTTCTTCAATATTTTCTTTTTAAATCTCTCCCTGTGTGTCTGGGTAATTGCTTCTGACCTGTCTTCCAGCTTTCCAGTTGCCTCCTTAGCAATTCCTATACTGCTGTAAAACCTTGGCCTTTTATTTTACCTTCCATTAGTCTTTTGATGTCCTAGAAATTGATTCTTCTTCTCATCTATAAGCTAAATTTTCATAGTGTACTATTTCCGCAAAGTCAGTTTTATTTCTTTCATTATAGTATGGAATTTTTAAAAATTAATCTGTGACTGGTAGTCCAAATCCCTGAATAACATGTCAGACTGGTTCTGTCATCTTTTGTTACTGTTTGGTTTTGCAGTGGTGCCATGTTTATGTACATTCTTTTTTTTTTTAAATCAGGCTGCTGAAAAAAAAAAAAATGTTTGTAGGAATTTCACGGGTCCTAGAATAAAGGCATTTGTTTTTCCAGAGGGAATGCGCTTGCTTCTGTCAAGTAAATAGGGGCACATCCAGTCAGGTATCAGTTTAACCTAAGCATATTCGTATGACTTGAAACTTTAACTGGATCCACCAAATAATAAATTGCGTCTGCAAAGGCCAGCTTTTGGCTTCAGTTTCTCTGGGACATATTTTTGTTTGCTGTATTCAACAATACATAAATTGTCTTTTCAGTCTCTTGGGGTGTGTGTTTTGGAAGAACAGTGGGTAGACTCCTGCTTAGAGTTTTTAGCTATTTCTTTTGTACATCACAAGGTTTATCAGCACAGATGTTGTTGACTTTATCTTAGTTTGTATCATCATTACTTACTAACTTGTCATCTCTTCTATACATTAGAAAAAATTTTAATCCTGCATTTTAAATTGCTGTCAGCAGGAGGTTGGTTCCAATAACCTGCTGCATTTCCTGAATCATATATCACACTTTCCACATATGTATCTGGATTGGTAATTCCCTAGAACTGCTCTATCTCCACTCTTGTCTTCACATATGTTTATTGGGCTAAAATTGCTGAGACTTTGTTCCTCAACTCCTATATAATTGTATAAATATAACTATTCATAGCCTATTTTAATGCTGTTTTATTTGCCACTCTATGCCTTAGTATGTGTTTCTCTGATTCTGCTTCTCTCCAAACAAAACAAAACAAATTAAAACTTGCCTTTTCAATCTGATTTTCAACCTCACATATAAGGACTTAACTCAATATTCACAATCACTTCCACTTAAATCTATTGAGTCTTGAGAGAAAATCCTATAAACTTCTATAAATAACAACATTCAGAATAAAGGACACTGAGACTTTTTTTTTTCAACTTCTGTTTTCTTATATCTAAAGATCTCATATTTTTGACAAATTTTGTCAGCCCAAAGTTGAAAGTATTATGAATTTTTTGCAGTTAATATTTTTTGAGTATTTTCAAATATAATTACATAGAAGAAGCAGCTGGAGAGACATTGATTCTATGTGGCATAGTCTAATAAGTTGAATTATAACTTATGAATCTATATCAAAATTTTAAAATGTCAAGGCATGTATTATTTAATAGATAATGATTCTCTTTCAAAAAAGTTGTTTTACTAAATAATTTATATTTTACTTGGCACTCCTTAGAAGTAAGAATGCATACTATGGGTTGTAGGTTTTGAAATTCATGAACACATTTTTTTAATAACACTGTCGAGTATGATTACATGTGCTTCTCTCGTGGAAATGTATACTGTCTAGGTGAATCTTGGTGCTCCATTACTTACTTAACAACACCAAACAGTTACAATTGAATGCTTATTTTATCCAATTAATGATTGAATAAATGATGAATTACATGATGATTGTAATTAAAGGATATGATATGGTCAGAATATGTAGAAGAAATTTTATTTATTTAGTTGTTTTTGAAAATTAAATAAAGTTAATGTGCAGTTTTTTCAGTTCTAGATGATAGTCCAAATTATATACATTTACCCTGCTTTTCCCCTAAAATGTCAGTGAAATGAGAAAAATTCCTCATTAGCCAAATGTTAAACAATTTGAATATCCAAAACATTAAGCACAAAATTGAATTGTAATCCATTGTAAAGAAAAAAGTAATAAATTAATGAATCTATGCCAATATTACCAATGTTAATAATAAAGAAAGAAAGATAGATAGACAAAAATAGATGGAAAAATGGTGTAGAATATTGCAATAGTATGGAAATAAATTTAAATATAGTCACAGCTGCCCATAAGCCAAGAGTCTAACAATAGTGCTTTTATTGATTTATTTATTGATATCTATTTATTTAGGAGTGGGGACACAGGTGAGCATTTTTACCAACTTTCAAGAAGTAATGGTTGTTTCTTTGCTATTATAAGTGTCCAAAGTATAAAAAAGATCAAGTTTCCAGTAAAAAATGATACAGTGGGTTTATACTTTCATAATCTTCTTTAAACATATCAATGGGAGATAAAATATAAGATGGAAAAAGAAAAACAGACAAAATCAAAAAGTAACATTTCTGTGTATAAGAAATGGAACCATCATGGGCTCTGTGTGTGGTATTATGCTTCAGAGGCAGGAACTTTTATTTTCTGAATGATGAGGAGGGTTAGAAATTGCCAGATGAGAGGCAGAGAACGTGTGCACCCATGTTCACAATTTAAACCAGATCTAGTGTGCCCCTCCTCCCATCTTCCTGACCTCGTTACTCACATGCTACCTGTTAATCTGCTGTCAAGTCACAATACTTAATACAGACTTAGTGACATTACCTGTGATCACCCCAAGTCACAGGAAAGTAGTAATTCTAAAGAGATTATAAGAAATTTTTGGTAGACACAGAATTTGGAGGGCCAGGAGGAAGCAACTGAAAAAAGAGAGAGATGAGCATAGAGGAACAATAAAAGAGAGTAAGAGATTTAAAAACAAACAAAAACCCAAAATAATAAAAACAAATCTTCCTCTCAAAGTTATTCTGCATAACAATATTCAAAACATATAATCAAAATAAGTAGAGGAAGTTAATAGAATAAATTTAATTTTAAGTAAGCCAAACCCAGTGTCCTCGTTTTTCTCATTTAAAATGTGAATTAATAACATGAACTATTTTAGAGGGTTGTGGAAGAGTTTAATCCATCAAAAATGCTTAGGATATTGCTTCATAGTTAATAAAAAGTTGTATGTTTTCAAGATCAAAAAGATTCATAAAATTTTTGATGGTTTACATCTTCAAAGAGAAGAAAAAAATGCATCTTTTAGACTGTGTGAAAAAATAATGTTACATGAAATGGTTTTAAAATATTTTAGCTATTTCACAGGTAGGAGGAGAGGGTCATGAAATGGAGATTGTATAATTCCTGAGTAAGAATACAGGCAAATGTAAAACAGAAATGGATAAATACCAAAGTGTGCATGAAAGGACCATGTGTAAGGCAAAATGTAACCTAATGACTTCTTGAAAGTTTGTTTCTGTGTAAACAAAATATAAACACTGAAGGTTGTATCATCTGGTGCACCCCTGAAATTGTGCTTTCCTTGACAGAAAGGCCCAGGTACATGACAAGTGTGATTCAGAATTAGAGGTCATTGTTTAGTAGGTTTTGAACGTTTTTCCCTCCCTTCAATGAACCCTTTTCTTCAAATTGATTCTTGTGGGCTATTTACTTTTCCATTCTGGTGTAGGCCCACCATTCTGAACCACTCTAGAAAGCCATCACAGGGTCTTTTCTGTCTTTCCTTGCTCCCTTTCCTCTTCCTATAAACTCCTTGGAATAACCGTTTTCCCCTATCTGAGGCCAGCCTTGCCTTAGACTATCAATCAGTGGGTTCCATTTACTATTTCTCAGGATAAGACTGAGAATGCAATATTAAGGAGGTTCTAGAAGTGAAAAATGGCATATATGGAAATGCTATTACAATTGTATTGTTGTTAAGAAACATTAGCAAAAATGGCACATATAGATTTCCTGTAGTAGTGATTGTGTCTCTTTATGCAATTGAGACATTTGTTAAAATATTTCTCTCTCATCTTACTAAGGTTGCCTCTATAATATCCTGTTTTGATTTTGTCTATTATTTCAAGAATGGATGGGGGCTGAAAGCCTAATACAGTAACATACAAAACATTATGGAATATGGCTCCAATTAATTGAGAGGTCTATAACCTAGAATGCCTCACCCACCCAATAGCCCCATGTTGAGCTTCCACCTATAACATTAGCTTAATAATTACCTAAAAATACTTCCAAAACACTAGCTGCACATTTAAAATATATTTCAATAGTTGCTTTTCTTTTATGTTTTAATAACAGACTTGTTACTTTAAACATCTTTCATTAGTTTAATATTCTTCATTTAAGAAATAAATCCATCCAAATTGCATTGCATGATTCCCATTAGACTAGCTATAAATAATGTTTAATGAAGTTATTTTTGAGCATGTTATCACATTGCTCTATGACAGTGTTTGTCTTCCAGTATGTTGAGAAGTCTGAGACTCTTCCTGTCACAACTGGCTCCAGATCCTTGAAGAGCTGTTCCTTTTCAGTTGAGATTCTTTTGCTGTCTTGACTATATTCTTTGTCCTGCGATTATCACACCTCATGAAATTCCTTTCATCATTCAAAAGTGATCTAGGCTCCTAGTCCATATGGCAGAGAGTGCTTGGATTCCAAAAATAATAAACTGTAAAATATGAGGGAGAATGCAATGTAAGAGAGGTTTAGACTGTTGTGCAAAATAGACTTAAAAGAAAGGGAAAACAAGTTGAAAGAGCAAGAGTGACATATCAAAAGCAAGAATGAGATAGAGAGAGAGATATCAGGTATCTCTGGTTATTTTACTGGAATAGAGGGAGAGAAGACTTGTTTTCTATGCTTTTTTATGTTAGTAACACCCTAAGGCTACTTTAAGAGTTCTTTACATTGATATAATTTACAATGGAATAGTTCTTTCTTCACCTTTCCTTGCCTCAATTTTGCAGAAAGCCCAAGCTTTTTCTTGTCATTTTCTACCTCAGGTTCTTCCAGGCAGTCTCAGGTAATGGCTATGTGTTCTAGCATCATCTACTTTGCACAACTTTGTCTGCTGTGGGTACTGTGAATATTGTTCATTTAAGAATTTTATTGATTTGACTTTACTATCTTTTATCTCGATTACTAGTTCATTCTAGTTCAATATCATTTTTCTTTAAGCACATGGACAGTTGATCCTTGACTCTTTACTCTGAAACAAAGCTAGTGTCAAATGAAGCTTTGTTAAGTACTTAGGATATATTTTTAAAAATAGCACGGAGGGTAAATTAGAGAATCATTTCCAGTGATTACATTTGGATTCATAAATTTTGAGCTATCTCCAGGGTGCTTGCCTTCCTTCTCTAATGAAGGAAGGAATTCCAGGGCCTTCATACTTCACTAAGGAGCCCCACAATCCTTCAGGACCAGAAAGCAAGTCCTTCCTAACCACCTAAGTCCAAGAATCAATGTACGGATGATTTTTTTTTTTAAAGGTAGATACTCTTACAAGGGCAAAACTCCATCTTCCTTATCACATAGGGGAATTCTTCTTATGTATGGATTATTGATTATTAAATAACACTTTGTGAGTAACTGTTTTTAACATTCTTCATTAGCACAAACTGATACATGCCTCTGTCTACCCAGCTATAATTTATACCTATAGGTAATAACCCAGTATCCAACATTTATATTCAGATCTGCATTTACTTATCCAAGAACATTAGAGAGTATGTGTTTTATTTTTGTGAAAATAAAATGCCCTTTCTGGCAAATTTATTAAATAAAGACAATTGTTTGTAATTGTTATGAACTCTTTAATTCCAGACGCTGAATTTCCAAGACTTTCCCAAAAAAAATATATAGTCATCTAATTATTGTCTCTTGTATAAGTTAGATTTAGATACAAGCTTGGCTGTTGCAACAAAGACCCAAGAGAAAAAAATGTAGACAAGATAGAAGATTATTTCTCACTTACAACAATGTGTGAACAGTTCGGGGTAGATATGCCATCTCCAGGGTGTTAGAGAAAGGTGTTTTCTTACTTTTTTGCTTGCTGAATGTCAACACCTGGCATGGCTGTTTTTGAAAGCATAATGTGCATATTACACACATCATTTCATATGGCTAATCAGAACTAAATCACATGGCTAAATCTTGCTGCAGAGAAGATGGGTGATGTAGATTTTACCTGTTGCCAATGCACTCATCTCGGCTGGACAATTACTAAAAACATAAAAGGAACAATGTATATTGGGAGCAATCAGAATCTCTACCATCCTAGACAGAGCTTAGTTTAAAGTTTGAACATCAGGATACTGATAAAGGATAAATACCAGTTTTAGAGGTGCTTTTGAAATAAATGATTTGATAAAATATCAAATTTAAAACTATTTTTAACTATATTAAAAATATTTGTAACCCTCAACTTGTCATGCAAAAATAAAAAACAATTTACCGGGGTTGGCCAAGTGGCACATTGGTTAAGAGCTGGCTTAGGACACCAGCTCTGAGTGGCAGGGCCTGGGTTCGGATCCCACATAAGGGCCAGTGACACTGCACTCTACAGCTAAGATGGTGAACAACAGCTCAACCTGGAGCTGGGCTGCTGTGAGTTTCTGGCAACGGTGTAGGCTGTGCAGTGGAGCTACAGTGGGCTGCCATAAGCCACCATGAGCGGCTGGCAGCCAGCGTGAGCTGCCATGAGCCGCAGTGAGCAGCTGTCCAATTGTCAGCGAGTGACTGCCTCACCTGTGAAGAGCTAATGATAATACCAACATGGGCCAGTGAAACAACGTCCTCCGCAGCTAGACTGAAGAACAAAAGTATAGCAACTTGTCTGTTCGCCATCCCTGATTCCCCAATAAAAAATCTTTAAAAAAGAAAACAGTTTACCATTCAGTTGAGCTAAGCTGATATTTTTGAAATTCTGATAAGGTAAGAACTCCCTGCTCTTTAAGCATGTGTGTGTGTGTGCATGTATCTTA
The DNA here is from genome assembly GCA_031876335.1 of Hipposideros larvatus. Classification (NCBI taxonomy): domain Eukaryota; kingdom Metazoa; phylum Chordata; class Mammalia; order Chiroptera; family Hipposideridae; genus Hipposideros; species Hipposideros larvatus. Next base: position 68,383,017 of record CM063088.1, on the reverse strand, counting down.
AAAATCTCTGCATACTCTTTAAACTTCGTGCCCTTCCTTTTATTTCTTTCAGCTACTTTTTATATATTGTACAGTATACAGTCCTTTTCCCCTTAATGTGTGTTGAAAATCATTAGTTTTGTTTCCTTTATTTTATATTCCCTTTGATACTGAGGTTCTCTTAGTGGTCTTAATCATTCACACTAAAAATAATGGGTTGGATCTGATGAGAGATCCCCAATTCTAAAATAATTGTGCTTGATATATTGAAAAGTACTTGATATACTGAAACTACTAGGAAATTATGTTTACAAGATGCCCTGGTCAACTGTTATCTTTATTTCTATGCTTGGTTAAGGTGAGGGTTAAGGGAAATTTGGTTCTAAGCTTTGTCCCTATTAAAATGGTACATCGGGCACTGAAAATGTGATAGTAAAAGGAACTGAGAAGCCTGTTGTTAGACGTAGAAATTGAGGATGAATATCAGCACAGTAATATTTGAAACAAAAACTTAGCAGTCACACGGGAGGGATGTTTTTATTTTAATATATTTGTCATTTGAATTTTTTCTCCATGCTAGCTCCCTAGGTTCTATGACAAAGAAAGAGAGAAGTGATTAGGGGGGATATTGTGCCTAAAAGTGAAAGATTATAACAAGGACATCTCTTTAAGATAGTGAAGTCCACAAAAGCTGGTTATGCCACAATGGAAGAGTATTAACATGAAAATGTGAAGATCTGCTCACTTTTCCATAGAACAGTTGTACCTTGGACACCTCTAGAACATTAGAGAAAGTGTCACCAGCCAATGTGGAAGTGCCATGGTACTCAGCAGACATCACAAGTGGCAAATGCTAATTTGTATCAGTCCTCACAGTGCTAAGGATGCAGGCAGATGTCTTAGCATCTCCTAGAAAAGGGTCAAACTTGGAGAAGAGAGAAAAATGTTTTCTATGGCAGGCTCCATAAAAATCAAATACACCAAAGGAATGCTTAAACGCCCAACAAAGGGTCATATCACCCAGTCCTATACCCCCCTATTCTATTAACTGACTAGAGAACTTCCTGAAATTACAAGCACCTTTCCCCAAAATTCCTTCCTTTAACTTTTGAATCAGTTTATCTAACAAATATAAGTAAGTGCTTTCTAATTCCTAGGCATTGTAATAGTGCCAGTTTCTAAAGAGTAGTGAGACCCAGTAGCTACTTTTGAGGAAACTCATCTAGAGGAATTAAGGGCAAGTAGATGCTTGCTGGTTGTGCTGCTTCTGTGTTCCTTATCTTCTGTTTCACCGGGATAGTTAGGATTTGGCCCAGCTCAAATTTTTCATTGACACTCAATATGTGGTGACAACACAAATACTTATCTGTTGTAGGTAGATTTTTTTTTCCCCTGAAAACTCATTTCTATTTCGAGTGGTGTCAGAAAAAAGAGACTTAAGATAATCTTGAAACTGATTTTTCAATAATCAATACTGAGATAAATATAATGTACATAGTTCAGCCCAAAGTTTAAATCAGCTGTTGAATTGACCATTTCATATATCATGACTTCCTTAAAATATTGGCTATTATTTCTAAATTATGTAGATACTATTTTTAATTGAAAGATAATTTTGTTTTCAAAAATCACAAAATAAAATGAAAACTCAGTATCATATTTTAAAGTTTCTTTTATATTGAGTTAGAAATTCATATACCATCAAATGAACCACATTAAAGGATACAATTCAGTGTGGCATTTAGTACATTCACAGTGTTATCCAACCATCAGCTCTAATTTCAAATTTTTTCATCACCCCGGATGAACTCCCCATGTCCATTACTCAATCTTTTCCCTTCTCCCCTCCCCCAATTTCCTATTAACCACTATCTATGCTGTCTTCATGGATTTGACTATTCTAGATACTTCGTATAAACAGATTCATACCATATGTGACTTCTTGTGCCTGGCTTCTTTCCTTTCGCATGTTTTCGAGGTTCATCCAAGTTGTAGTATGTGTGACTACTTCATTTATTTTTGGGGTGAGTAATATTCCATTGCATGGAAGTACCACAATTTGTTATCCATTCATCCACTAATGACATTTGGGTTGTTTCTACCTGTTGGGTAATGTAAATATTGTTGCTATGAATATTCATGAACAAGTATTTGTTTGAGTACCTATTTTGATTTCTTTTGAGTATATACCTAGGAGTGGAATTGCTAGGCTAATGTTTAAACATTAACTTTGTTTAGCTTTTTTGAGGAACCACAATTTTCCACAGTGATTGAACCATTTGACATTCCTATCAGTAATTCTACACAAGTTCCTATTTATATCCTTACCGACACTTTTTTTTAACACCTATTCTATCAGATATGAAGTGTTATCCCACTGTGGTGTTAATATACATTTCCTTAGTAACCAATGATGCTGAACATCTTTTCATGTGAATGTTGAACATTTATATATATTCTTTGTAGAGATGTCTATTCAAATCCTTTGCCCATTTTTAATTAAATCTTTTGTATTTGTTGTTCTTGTTATTGCATTGTGAAAGTTCTTTATATTTCTGAAAGCTAAATCCTTATAAGATAAAGATTTGCAGATATTTTCCCCATTATGTAGGTTTCATTTTAACTGTCTTAGTAATGTCCTTTGATATATATATATATATATATATATATATATATATATATATATACCTTTTATATATCAAAGAACCATATATATGTATGTATATGGAGAGAGAGAGAGAGAGAGAGAGAGGGAGGGAGGGAGGAGTCTGACAATTAAGTTCGTGAACTGATTGCAACAATGTTGCTAACATTTTTTTTGAAAGCAGAGAGATTTTCATTATGAATTTGTACTAGCTGGATACACAGTTAATCAAGTTTAGTATTTGGAAGTGCTGAAAAGGCTGTGTGAAAAAGTTAGATGAAAACAGCCTGAATTATTCACCAACAATTCATGGCTCTTGCATTATGACAGTGCACCAGCTCACACAGCACTGTGTGTGAGGGAGTTTTTAGCCAGTAAACAAATAACTATATTGGAACACCCTCCCTACTCACCTGATCTGGCCGCCAATGACTTCTTTCTGTACCAGAAGATAAAGGAAATATTGAAAGGAAGACGTTTTGATGACGTTCAGGACATTAAGGGTAATATGATGACATCTCTGATAGCCATTCCAGGAAAAGAGTTCCAAAATTGCTTTGAAGGGCGGATTGAGCACTGGCATCCGTGCATAGCTTCCCAAGGGGAGTACTTTGAAAGTGACCATAGTGATATTCAGCAATGAAGTATGTAGCACTTTTTCTAGGATGAGTTCGCAAACTTAATTGTCAGACTTCCATATACCTTTTATGTATCAAAGGAGTATATATATAAATATATAAATATAAATATAAATATATATATATATGTATATATATATATATGTATATATATATATATATATATATATATATATATATATATATATATATATATATACATATATATATATATATTGGGTTGGTGGAAAAATGATGCATTTTTGGAATGAAAAACAGAAAAAATACGTCATGACTTTTCCGACAGCCCAATATTTCAATTCATCTGTTTTTTGATTTTTTGTTTTTTTCTTTTGTTACTGGTGTTTTTTATATCAAAGTTAAGAATCCACTGCCAAATCTCAAGACATTAAGATCCATATATTTTCTTCTAATAATTTTATAGTTGTAGTTCTTATATTTAGGTCATTTGCCCATTTTGAATTAATTTTTGTATACAGAGTGAGGTGAGTCCAACTTTATTCTTTTGTATGTGGTTATCCAGTTTCTCAGTACCCTTTGTTAAAGAGTTATTATTTTTGAGAGAATAGACTTCTTTCGTATTTATGGTTATTATTTAGAATTAAAATGAAATGGAAATTTATAATGAAGAATAAGAATACTTTGATTTAGGAAGTTTCATAGCTTCTGACATAATTCAACATCTGCCTTTAAAAGCGGCATTGCAGGATAGTATGACAAGAATATAAGCAAAATTATTTGATCAACCAATTGATAACTACTTAATACCTAAATTAAAAATAGCCACTGGGACCAAAATAAGACTACAATATTGTCAAGTCAATTTAGTCAATTGAAATGTTAGCCAACACTTACTATTAATGTCCTTATTATATTCATTAACCACTGTTCCTAAGACATACTAATAGACAGATGTCTGAAAAGGCCATGGAATAAATATGTAAAGCTTTGAAACAGCCAGATCTCAGATGACAAGTACTTCTCAATCATGTTTATGCCAGATGGCTTGTTGTTCTATTAGTTTCAGACTAATTATTTTAAAGATAAATGCCTCTTCACATTATAATGTTTTAAAATATCATCTGTGTATTCAAAAAGTAAAGGACATGATTTCAGACAGAATTTAAAAACAAACAAAAACCCCCAAAAAACATTATTTTAGAGTGAGCCAAAATATTTTATTATTATTATAAAATTCAAGTGTCAAAATATTTTTAATAGGAAGACAGTTCAACCTGAACCCCTGAGTAAAAACATAAATAACTAACCAAATGATTTGATTTACTAAGGTCAGACAGGGTGGAAAGTTTGCAAACTTAATTGTCCGACCTTGTATATTTCCAGTTTAAGACTGAACTGAAGAAAACTGAAGGCAATGATGTGAAAAACAGATCACTTTCTTTAATGTCATAATGAGTTATTAACAGTGAAGAATTGCAATCAATAAAACACCAGCAATCTTTTCCTCCAGGCTTTAGCTGTGGCTGTTCTATCTGCCTGGATGACAGATATCTGAATACAGATATCTGAATGAATTGTTCTTCCTGTTCTTTTTGTCTTTCTTATCAGTGTCACATTCTAGCTGAGGGCATTTGTGACCCAGCGTTCAGTAGCACTCTCTCCAGTTTCATAATGAGTGTTTATTTGTCAAAATTAAGAACTTAACTTTGGTAAATATTAGTTAATAATAATAACTAATATTATTATTAGTTAAATAATAGAATTTATTCAGTTGGCTGTAGTTTTTCTACAATACTTATGTCCTTATCTTTGTTCCAGCATCGAATCCAGGATACCATGATACTTTTAGATACCATGTCTCTTCAGTCCTTCCCATCTCCGATATCACTTTAGGCTTTCCTTGTTTTTTATGACCTTCACACTTTGGAAGAAATTTGGTCAGTATTTTTCACCATTCAGCTTGGGTTTGTCTGATATTTTCTCATGAGTAGTGTAGGATTATGGCTGTAGGGGAAGAATATCATAGAGGTGAAAAGCTATTCTATCACATCATATCAGAGATACATGATATTAACCTGACCACAGGTGGTCCCTTGAACTTGTGAATGTGGTTTCTCACATATTTATTCATTGTAATGTCACTGTTTCCCCCTATCTATACCCTATTCACGTTTCTACATGCTGCCTAGACTCAAGAAGAGGGAAGTGAAGCTCCAACTCCTGAAGTGGAGGTTATCTATATTTAGATTTTTAAGTTCTTTTGTAAGGAAAATGTGTTTCTTCTACTCCATTTATTTATTTATTCAATTATTTATTTATGTAATTAATGCCTTAAATATTTATTTTATTATTTGGGTTATAGTAAGATACTATCATTATTTATTCCTCAAATTTTCTACCCTTCAAGCTCCTTCAAGCTGGTCCCTCTGTCCCTTTGACATACACACTCCCATCAGTTTATGGATTTATTTTTGTTTATTTGCTTATTGGTTTGTTTAGCATGTCCTTACATTCTTGCAGTCCAAGATACCACAGGCCTATCTTGAATTTTCCCTGCCCCAGATCTAGAATGAACCATTTATCAAAAAAGCCTGGTTTCTTATATAGCTGTTTTACGTGTTTACTTTCTGTTTCTTTACACTGAAATGTAAGTTCAATGCAAGCAACATACATTTTTTGTTTTGTTACCTGCTGCTTCCTCAGTGCTAAGCACAGTGCCTGGCACATAGTCAGCATTCAATAATAATGTAAAATAGGTGAATGAACAGAAAGAAAATTAAGTTCGCTCTACCCTTACTTATCATAACCACAGTTTTAAAATGCTTTTCATCATTTTTCCTCAAAAATTTTTCTCAAATAAAATCTAACCAGAAAATGTGGACCATCATGCAATTACCTTTCTTATAGGGCTTTTATAATAACTACGTTTTTAAAAAATGTGACTAATTCTGCTAGACTGGCCCTGACATTTTTAAAAATAGGTGTTCCTTCTCCTTTTCCTCTTCCTCCTCCTTTCATCATTATCACCATCACATCATTTGATTGAGCTATGAGCATGGCGATAGCAGCAGAAGAATTCTACTCTCTTTTTCATGAGCTAAACAGGCTTTTTTCATATTTCTCTATTACTAATATGGTCTTGTCTTGATCTCTGTATCATAATTGTTATTACTTTGGTGAAACCAAAAAGGGTCTAATGAATTAATTACTGCACACCTATTTATGTCAAATGTCTGAACCCTTTTTCAACATCAAAAAAAAAAGTAGGAGGAAAACAAAAGGAGAGAAAGAGAAAAAGTGAGGCAGTCAAACTATTCGACTTTATATCCAATGAAAGTTTACTTTGTAATTTGCCAGTATTACTATGGTTCTAGTCTATTAGCCTTGAACATTCTGACCATTTTTCTTGAATTGTTTGGTAACCACAAACATTGAAAACGTCACATTTTTCCCCTCACTCAGAAACTCTATAAAGTTCTAATTGAATATCTTTCAAAATCATAACAGCCAATGTAGTTTAATCTTTTTAATTATGCAACACTGTCAGAAACAGATATAAAAAAATACCTGTAGAAATTGAGAAGTCACTAAAATGGAAAGCTTATTTATCAATGCAATTTTGTTATTCCAGCACAAATTTCCTGATTGTATCAGGTGCTGTCATGTCTTAGAGGGGTTTGTTTTCAATAGTGGAGATGATATATATGGTAGAAATTGATAAAAAGAGATGTATTACCATACCAGAAAATGCTGATTCCAAAATTGCTTTTCAATCACAATTTTCACACTATATACATAATCTAGTATGTAATAGTGCCTTAGTCATCTGCAGTTTGATTTCTTCCAGTAAATACTTGCATTGCTCATAGAGCACATGAATTTTGTCAATATTTTAGAATCAGGTTGTGCTAGATGGTGGTAAATAACTGACTAACATTAAGAGAATTGGAAATAATTCTAAAAGGTAACCTGAATATTTCAAACTGGAAATCATTATCCTGAAAAAGGATGATTTTATTTTTCATATCTTTACTTATAAATGGCTTAATCTCTGGGTAGAAAAATGCATGAAATGAGCCCAAAATGAAGACTTACTAAATGTATAAAGCTTCTCTATTCTAAGTATTGATGTTGTTTGTTAGGAAAGCTGCTTTTCTCCCTCCTCCTATATTAACTTTAACAAGATGAGATTAATTGATTCCATCAGATCACAATGCCACATTAGTCACTGACTTAAAGAGTGTGTGGAAAGATTTCACCAGTGTTGTATATCAAATGAATCGCTGTGTTCTAAAATCTATAATGGAGAGTTTATCTATACATGACTATGTTATTACGTATATAAATAGGTGTTCTCTCTCTCTCTCTCTCTCTCTCTCTCTTTCTCTCTCTCTCTCTCTCTCTCTTCCTACCCCCTTCTTTCTCTTTGAAAATATGGATGTTCTTTGTTTTTGCCCCTGCCACACTCTATGCAGAGTATAGTTGTACTGGTTGCCTACTTTCATGAAGGGTGCTATGCTGAAAATATCTGAATAACCCTAATTAAAATTCTTGAGGTAAAGATGAATCAAGTATTCATTAGCATTTGAAATACTAAGCGGGTTTTACCTGGGTATCTGATCATTCCTGAGTGGTAAGCGTTGCATAGTATTTGCTATGAGATTTGTTGCCATTATTTTCATCGATATATTCTGTGCTCAGTATAATTTTGGTTGTTTTTACTGATGTAGTTATGTGTAGGGGTGCGCATGAGGGTGTTTAATGAGGATTCATTTTCTTATTCCATATCATTTTTTGGTAAAATGATTGCTGATTTCAAAGTAAAATATAGGGATTACTTAGCTGTAAATATCTGTAACTCACTAAATACTAATCATGTTATTAAAGCTAAATTAGATTACCAAAAGTTTTGAGTTATACTTAAAAAAAAGATTATAACATACAAAGCCTAGATAAAGTAACAGAGGATCTTAGATATAATATTTTTATTGTGTTAATGTTAATTTTATGGCTGATATTTTAATTTTCAAGTAAAAGGAAATTTAATGTACAAAGTAATAGAAAATGATATGAGTGGAGACATCAGTATTGATATTGATATATATCTGAAAGTTTAACATAGAAATATGGAAAACAATTTTACATTTAAATGTAGGTAATAACATTGCCTATATAGTCTATGAATTATGAAATGTTTAGAAAAAACTGAAAATACTTAAAAGAAGAAAACTCTTTCAGCTTTTTTTTTTTTCCAAAAAGAGTACATCCACTTTAGAGGGATATATTAGCAGACCTTCATAAATTTAAAAATTAATGACTTCCCTATTGCATGTATTTCCCTTCTGCTCTATAAAATATAAAGGCTAAGATAGTGACGATATAGCAATATGTAATATACTGAGTGAATACTTGACTAAACACAAATGTTAATGTATTTGCTTGTTCATACATTATTTTCTCACAGGTTGATTCATGTCATTCTTCTATAATTTTTTTTACAATTCAATATAAAGCTACTGATTCTTTCATATTGTAATATAGTTTGTTCTATATATGTCTCTCTACTATACCTGAGCTTGTAGAAGAAGGAAACAAGACCATCCTTAACATTGCATTGGGGCTATCTACTGCTATGTTGGCGTAAAAAGTTCTTAAACATTTGTTCAGTATTTTCACGCATAAGGATACTTTTCATAAAGGCATAGAGCTTTGACCAAGAAATGATTAGTGCCTTACAAAATAAAGAAAAACAATCTAAGCAAAATAACATAAAGTAGGTGGAAGTAGGAAAGCAGGAGGAAGGGAAGGGTTACATGTGGGAAGTCGATTATTGCAGAGACTAAAGTCACGTATAATTTTCAAATATCTTCTTAGTGATTGAATTGTTGTTTTTCAGATTTACTCAGTGACTAAGTTTTTACCAAAGTGAAGTACGTAGGCGTTGCTGAGGGTGTATCTAGAAAAGCTCTTTAAAAGGAAAAAAGTCACCAAGTTAGGCTCCTTTTTGCACTTTCCCTTTCTGTCTGCTTTCCTTGGCTTAATAACTTCCTCATAATTATGCTCTAAGTGTGAAGATAAGGATTGTTAAATATTCTAAGTCTAAATTCCTTTAATTATTCAAAATTTTTGTTTGTTTCTGCAAATCACGTAAACTTTAAGACTCAGTTTTCACATGTGAAAAATGAGAGGAATTGAACATAATTTCTAAGATGTATTTTTGTATTTTAATCGTAACTCAGGAAGGTTATAAATGCAGCAAAGTTTTGTGGTTTTTTTTAGCAAAGTCCTTCAGTTGAAGCCTAATTTGTGTTCTATTACATTTCAGCAATGTTGCAGTGATATCAGATCATTTCAATTAATAAGTAATAATTCTTTTGGATCACTGTATCATTTACTGCTCAGTTATAGGTAACAGACACCATTCTAAATTAGAATCAATTTTACTATTTAAATCAGATAAATTTAAATCAGAATAAATTTTTCTATTTGGAATGAGATGTTTACAACATTGTTTGAAGGGTTGGAAGAGTAAATTCTGTGTGGGCCTTCTATAATCATGGGAGAACTCGCCAAACAAGGGAACCGCTACCTATGTTGTAATCAAAAAGCTCTTCCAATCACAACTAACAAAACTGTTAGCTCTGCAAATTTATCTTAGCTGCAATGTGCAAATCAGGAATGAGCTCTCAGAATTGTTGGTCCTGGTCATTCCCTGTCTGCTAACACCACAGAAGTAAAATGATGCCACTTTCCTGCTATAATCCTCACTTTTCTCTTGTGTGAATTTGTCTTAGGTAAATATCTTCCAAACGAATTCCAGTTTACCTGGAAAGGAGGCTAGGAATTTCAATTTTGGTTTTCTTGTAAACGCAGTCCAACAATACACAGTAGAAATTTTGACAAATATTAAGCAAGCTAATTTACCATATTCACCACAATCACTTAAGTCTTTGACTTTATAGATCACTTAATAAAATAGTATTAATAATACTTCTTTAAAAAATTTTTTCTATCTTCTTACTCCTATCTGTACCAAAACTAAAAATCTCATCTTTCAAAATTAATTTACTCTCTGTTTGTCCCAATTTCCTGTATGTTATAAATATGTATTAATATTTAGCTCCCAGCCATGACTAGAAGACTTTTTTTTTTAAGATTTTTTTTTTTTATTGGAGAATTGGGGGATGGGAACAGAGCTGGGGAATTAGGGGAAGGGGAACAGACAAGTTGCTGTCCTTTTGTTCTTCAGTCTAGTTGTGGAGGATGTTGCTTCACTGGCCCAAGTTGGCACCATCATTGCGCTCTTCCCGGGTGAGGCAGATCAGTCGCTGGCTTCTGGATGACTGCTCACTGCGGCTGCTGGCCGCTCACGCTGGCTGCTGGCTGCACACGGTAGCCCGTGGCAACCCACTGCCACAGGGGCTGCAGCCTACGCGGTCGCCGGTGACTCACAGCAACCCAGCTCCAGGTTGAGCTGTTGTTCAGCATCTCAGCTGTAGAGGGCAGTGTCACTGGCCCTCATATGTGGGATCCGAACCGGGGCCCTCTGGCATCCCAAGCGAGTTCTTAACCATCGTGCCACTCGGCCGGCCTAGAAGACTTTTTGATGCAATCAGTTGAAAAACAAATTGGCTGCAAACAATTACACAGCAGTTAGTGGTCTTTATGTCAGACTTCTCTTTTCAAGGCACTCAGAGGGTGCTTGAACTCTGTAGGTAAAAGGAAACTAGAAGGATCAAGAAAATAAAGACAACATCTTAAAATAAGATGCACAAATTTATAATTTAGAAGTAAAATTAAAAAAAATATCTAACGCAAATTATTAACTCAAATTAAAGAAAAAAATCAGCCAAATGGAAAAGTCAAAAACAGTTAAAAGTATTAGATGGCCAATATTCAAGTCCAAAAACCTATTAAATTATAAAAGAATCTATAATAATGTACAAAAGTCATTTTACTGGTCACTAGTAATGATAAAAGTGAAAAATTGAAAACAAAGCTGTCCACAGAATGTAATATATTCTGGACAAACAAATACATATATTTTTCTTAAGTATGCCAGTCTGCAGAAGGAACATCTCTGTTGTGAGTTATGCAGTTGAAAAAATGTGCTTTTAAATTCTTATTGACATACTTAAGCTAAAGAGATGACAAAGTACTCTGTTGACATCCTTCCTACAACATTGCTTTTATTTCATGCATCTCAGCAGGAAACGTGTAAATCAAAGAATGCAATTCTCTTACTTGAAATAGAGATGTGTAGCAAGCATGTGGGCAGGAATCGTACTCAATCTAGCTTTTCTTGGCAGAGGAAACCGTTGCCATCTATCTACATGAAAGAGTGAATGGGAAACTGTAAAGAACCAGGAATTCTATTAGGAAGGAATCTTAAAATAATAGTCCCGGGCCTCAAAACCTAGTATCTTTTGCCTCATGATGTATAGAGACAATTGAACTGCTGTAATGGTTCTTTAGTAGAATTTTATTTCCACTTGTGTAACAAAACCCAGTCTCACATTTTAGGGAGAACACATTTAAAACACATGAAAGGGAAGGGAAACATGTGGACCATTTTATTATGGATTTAACCACAGAAAATGTTTATGAGTTGAAATCAGAAGAGACAGGTTTATGTGAAAGAATGGAGACCCTCCTGGTGAAGCTAGAGTTGATTAGCCTGTATGTTTTTTTGCTTTCATGGTGTGTATACTCTTCAAAATTAGGTAACTGGATAAACATGCTGGAAGGAAGAAAAGGACACTCAATATTTCTCCGTTTGTTTAAATACCTTTTAAAATATACAAACAGGACATTATTTCAAGTTTTTTGTTTTGTTTTGTTTTGTTTTCCTAACAGACTCTAACAAATCCTTTCTATAATACTTTAAGTTAGGGAACATACATTATGCTTACATTATGCCAGGCATATTACCAAGGGCTTTACATTAACAAATTAATTTAATACTTCTGAGAACCCCATGAGAAAATTAGGTGATTTCCTCCAGTGCACTGGTGCCAACTTGAGGGAGAGGGTGGTCAAGTGTCCAGGGAAACACCAACATGTTGTGACAGAGCCAGGATTTCGGATCCTTGCCCTCTGATCATTGGGTGACACACTTAACCATTGCACCATGTTACCTCTGGAATATTGATTATATGTAGTGATCTTTAGTGTCACTACTCACAGCAGGTAGGAAAACGGAAATGGAAACTTATTTCTGATTTCTTGGAAATACATGTATTATTGCCTTCAAATTATGCCTAAGCCAGTCTTTTGAACTTCCTTTTCTAACTTAATTCTTTGAATTGCAGTATGATTGCAGAGATTTGGAAGTCTTTTCCTTTACACAGCTGCAAAAATACAAAATATTAAAAGATATTAGAAATTAAGGGCTGGCTGAATGACTCAGTTGGTTAAGAGCTTGCTCAACAGTGTGAGCTCTGAGCAATAGCAGTTCGATTCCCAGCCCGAGCTGAGCTGCTGCTGAGCTGCCAACAGGTGGCAGGATGGCTCAGCTAGGGAAAAAAAAAAAGATATTAGAAATTAAAATATGCAGAGGTCTTAAAATTGATATTTCAGAATGAATGTCCTCCAAAAAAGATAACTATAAGGTAAAATTTGACAGAACATTACAAATGAACCATAGAATATATATATTGGGTGTCCAGAATGGGTCACCCCAAGATTTGCCTCTGAGGTATGCAGATTATTTTGAGCTGAAGGTAGTTTTAGCCACAGATTCAAGAGAAACTTCTGCCCCGCACCCCCACTCTCCTCCCCCCCATATACACCTTAACTGCCTAGAAGAATTTGATTTAGAGGCCTTTCCCATAAGAGAATATCAGAGATAACTGCTATTGGCCTATCCACAGGGCAGGGCAAACTTGTATTTAATAAAAGTCTGCTCATCTTATCATCCTGCAATCACTTTTTGAAGCCCCCAAGGAACCTTACCTCATCCATAGCTCAAGGTCTCATATATACCTGTTCCCTTTCCACCTCTGAATCTTTCATTTATGTGGGGACTTTGACTCTCTCATGTATGTGGGGTTCCCATACAGATGTGTATATTAAATTTGATTATTTTCTCTTGGCAATTTGTCTCATGTCTGTTTGATTATTAAACCAGCTAGAAGAACCATGATGGTAGAGGGAAGTTTGTTCTGCCCTCATTATATATATATATATATATATATATATATATATATATATATATATATATATATATATATATATTCCTCTTTATTGAAATCATAAGACTTTTTTAATTATAGAATTAGAATCTCGGATAAGGAAGTAGGTAATTTGCATTTTTATTTTTATTTAATTATTTTTTTAAAAGATTTTTATTGGGGAATCAGGGGATGGGAACAGTGCTGGGGAATTGGGGGAAGGGGAACAGACAAGTTGTTGTCCTTTTGTTCTTCAGTCTAGTTGTGGAGGACGTTGCTTCACTGGCCCAAGTTGGCACCATCATTGCGCTCTTCCTTGGCAAGGCAGATCAGTCGCCGGCTTCTGGACTGCCGCTCACGGTGGCTTGAGTACCGCTCACGCTGGCTGCTGGCTACATACGGTAGCCCATGGCAACCCACTGCAGCAGGGGCTGCAGCCTAAACTATAGCCAGTGACTCACGGCAAGCCAGCTCCAGGTCTGGCTGTTCAGCATCTCAGCTGTAGAGGGCAGTGTCACTGGCCCTCATATGTGGGATCTGAATCAGGGATCTGCCCTCCCAAGCCAGCTCTTAACCAACGCGCCACTGGGCTGGCCCGTAATTTGCATTTTTCAAAAATGAGTACTTGTCATTCAGATGCACACTGGAGTTGGAGAGCCACTGATAAAGATTTTATGTTAACAACAAAACATCTGTTTGTTGTCTGCTATATCTAAGTCTGCTACCAAGCAATGAGCATGGAATAATACAGTTTACCTTCAGGGACATTTCGTTCTTTTAAAAGAGACAGGAATGAAAAGTCAAAATTATACAAAACATGTTTAGCATTTCTATTCAACTGTCAACTTATGTGACTTCATTAAAATTGTGTTTATGTCATCAGGTATTGCCAAACAGATAAAAATGTGTATGTTTCCACTAGAGGAAAAAACAGAACTAATTCAGATTATATCATGATACAATAAAATATAAATGGTTATGTTTTCTTTTGCTTGGTCTTGCTTGATATGTTTTGTTCTATAATTTCTATTATGTTAATCTGAAAAGGTAGAGTGGGATACAATGTAGTCATCTATCACTGTCCTGCCAGCTGATAGCAAATGTTTGCTTCAAAAAATCATAATCTATTAATACTAAGAACATTGGTAACCTTGATTCTCATTTTTTAATCTTCTTGAAAGGCAGTCATTGAACAGCTTTCTGATCATGTTCAAGCATGAAAGTGTTGTTCTTTCAATACATATGTATTCTATGTTGTAAATGTTCTAAAGGCTGTAAGTGGAAATTTATTTTTCTTTATTCTTTTTCTTTCCTCCTGCATGCAATTTGGTGCTTTTCATATTTTAAAACTCTATATCTGCATCTATTCCTCTACACCATATGTTGTTCCCCCCTTGCCCTCATTTTTTAAGCATACCCCCCTTACTTGCCATCACACTGGCCTCTTGCATGCCCCCACCTTTGGGAATTGCATTGGCTCTTCTCTCTTGCTAGACATTTCCTCAGATATCTGCTTGGCGAACTCCCTCACCTCCTTCACAATTTTTGCTTAAATGTTATCTTCTGAATGAGCTCTAATCTGAATGCCTTGTTTAAATGATAAGCTCACTACTCCTCCAACACTGCATTATAATTCAGATCTCTTTTAGACTGTTTTATTTTTTCCATAGTACTTATCACCTCCTCACATACATAATTTCTTAATTTAATTTATGTATTTCTTCCTTCCGAAAGGGTCATTTCCAAGAAGTAATGAATTTTTTACATCTTTTGTTCATTAATATATCCCAAATATTCCAGCTTGGAACTAAACATAATGATAATAAATGAACATTTCACCTGGACTATATACGTAGTTAACCAGACACTCGACTTTGTTTATCTAAAGACGTTTTTACTTGCTTGTCTGATTCTTTATGTAATTGCATTGGGGCATTACCCCCTTTTATACTTTTTCATAATAAGATATTAAATAAATAAATATTCTTTATATTAAGCTAATATTTCATTATAAATTATTGCTAGGATTGGAAAAAAAGTCAAAACTCAAAATGTTACACACCAAAACTTAACTGATTATCTGTGTTATAAATTTATAGGTGATTTTAATGTTGTTTATCTTTTATTTCTGAGGTTTTTTTGTTTCTTTCTAAAGAGCATTACTCATGTAAAAAGAGTAATAAAAGTCTCCTATTTATACGAGATTGCTGAAACATATAATGGAAAAATATAAAATATGCAAATCAAGTATTCAATGCATACTGAAGAGATCTAAGAAATATTAAACCACCATGAAAATTTTGGATTGAAATTTACCTGCTAAATATTAGCTGTAATTATTTAATAAAGATTACAAGTGCCATTTATAATAGGTAAACATGTCTCAACCAAAAGGAAAAATTTCCTTTTGTAGATAAGTTCTAGGTAAAATTCTGCCTTTTACAAATATTATCTATAACCTATTGTTTGTACTATGTTAGTAATAAAAGTGGAATGTTCCCTGTCAAATAATATATGCTGTATCTGCAAAGGCTGTAATTGGAAATGCTAAATTTCAAAGATTACATTTCTGATGCTATATTTAAATTAGAATATAGGAAAGAGGGAACTCATGATTATAGAGCAACTTGACCAATTCATCACATTTTTCAGAAATTACCTTAAGATTTATAATAACTTAAATATAGAGGTTTGATCATGCATTTATTATTGCTTTTTTCTGACACCAAATATCAGTGATGTTCAGAGATTTCTACAAAACAATGGGACTACTTTAGCAATTATCCAGCATCCTTTGAATGTTGTGAGAGCAGGAGAAAATGAAGTTTGCCCAGTGTTCTGATAACTCAGCTTGGTGTATGTAACTAAACCTGAAGCTCTTTATATAGTAATGTAATCTGCAAATAGAAATGTAGATAATGTGCACAAATAACTTAGTAACTGAATTCAGAGGCTCAGTTTTTATGTTATGTGCCACAAAGAGAATTATTTGAATTGATTAAAATTTATATTGTTAGCATATTACTTTGTTTGCTGTTGAATCACAATGCACGTTATTAACTAAAAGAATATCCACTTTGTAAGATATTCTAGTTTGCTTCTTCATTAAAAAACAGAAGCAAAGAAAAAAAATTTTCTACAGAAGGAGTATGGTAAGATGCATTTTCCCATCAAATACTTCACAGGATTAACCATGCAGTAGATTAGAAGAGAAAAAATACAGTAGCAAGGTAATATGGAAGTGAGATTATGGGGGTGATGTGCCAACCAATTAAACAAAAAGAAACTGTGATAGCAAAAGATGAGACAAAGTGCAAGAAAAATAAGAAGTTATTTACAGTTAAAAATGTATTTGGACATAATTAGAAAAGCTAAAGCAAACAAAAAAAAAACCTTGCCCTGAGAGAAAAAAAATGGATTCAAAGGGTTAAAGCCTGTTTTCTAAAAGACTCCTAATGATGAGGAATTATTCATTTGCCTGAAAGTGAAATGTTTATACAGAATTTGTATATTTTATAATATATATACACACATATATATGGTTGCAGATTAAATGAAATGATTAAAATGATTTATGCTGACATCCAGTTGACAAACACTGATTAAACATCCTCCGTTCTGAAACACTGTGCAGATGTTTAAAGCGTAGCTATGAATAAGGCAGACAGGTTCCTATCGTCTTTGAGTTTACAATGTGGTAGACAAGACATGCTTAAAAATAGGAAATAATTAAAATTATGAATAAGCAAATGGCATAATGGAGAAACTGATGGTGCTATGGAGTCATACAATAACGAGATCTAAACTAATCATGTAGGAGGGTCAGGAATGTCCTGAAAAATTGAAATTTTAGCTGAAGTCTAAATGGTAAAGAGGCAAAGAAAAGAATCCCCAATGTAGGGATTCTGCCAGCTGCCAAGTATGTCTAGTCTATTCCAATTTTGCATTCTGTATCTGGGAAAATAACCACAGGATGTGTTTGGGGACCCACTGAACTCACTGTGAGATGGATATGAGCTAACACTCCACTGATCACCTGACCTCCATAAGCTCCTACTTTGACTGGTGGACCACAGAGACTTTTTGGGTCTCTTGGAATTAGTGGTAGTTCAGAGCCAGTGTTCAGTGATACCGAAAAGGTGTTCATATTTCCTTTTCCCCAGTACACAGTCACTCTGGTGAAAAGCCCATATGGCCCTTTGGGGAAGGTGGGAGAAGATTAACAGTGTACATTTTTTTGCAAGATGGTGGGGTCCTTCCTCAAGGGAACTGTCTCTCTATTGAAGGGATTCTGGTTCTGTTAACTGGTTCAAGTTTAGAAATTAATTAAGGGGTTTTGAATCTCTGTTTTGATGATTTAAGTTGGACTTTTTTTCATTTTTGTTCTTCAGTTCTGATTTCTTTTTTATCTGACTTCAAATTGTTATCTGCCTCCACTACTCTTTTTTAAAAAGTTACCAATGCCTTCTGTTGTTCGATTTAGTTGTAGTCATCTTATATGACCCCTCAGCCACATTCTGCACAGTGGTCCTCTCTGTGCTTCTTAAGACACCCCACTATATTTCACTGAAAACAAAAGGGATTTTTTTCTTGTACATTTTGTACAAAGCAAAATGTACATTTGATTGTGAAATTACACTACTCAAAACCCTTTGATAGGGCCGACTGAGTGATGTGTTGGTTAGGAGTTGGCTTGGGACACCAGTTCTGAGCAGCAGGGCCCGGTAGGGATCCCACAGGCAGACCAGTGACACTGCACCCTCTACAGCTAAGATGGTGAACAACAGCTTGACCTGGAGCTGGGCTCCCGTGAATCGCTGGAGGCAGCATAGGCTGCAGTGGGGCTGGCCGCAGCTGGTGTGAGCTTTCATGAGCTGCCAAGAGCCACGGTGAGCGGCCGTCCAATGGCTGGGGAGCGACTGCCTCAACCGGGAAGAGCGCAAGGATAATGCCAACATGGGCCAGTGAAGCAACGTCCTCCACAACTAGACTGGAGAAGAACAAAAGGACAGCAACTTGTCTGTTCCCCTCCCCAATTTCCCAATTAAAAAAAAAAAAAAACAAAACCTTTGATAGCTTCCTATATATGCCCTAAGGATAAAGTCCTAAATTCTTAGAAGTCTCTACATGTGGTCATCTCTCATTGCTCTAATTGTATTTTCTTCAGTGGTTGAAAATAGTGTCATATAAAATATGACCCATTTCAAAATAACAATCTACAAAACTAACACTTTTAATCTCCAAAATAAACCAGAAATATTTGAAAGACATGAAATTTCATTTTACATTAAAGCAAGCTTGTAGAAACATTAGTCTAAATCTGATGTGGCTCATGGAGAGTACTTATTGAATAAGAAAAGCAGTTTAGAATAAAACTAAGGGCAACACAGAAGATGTTTGATGAATGGAGGAAATTATAAAACAATAGACTCTTAGAGAAAAAAGAAGGCTCCCAGCTCATGAAATAGAAGCTATAATCCCCAGATTGAGGAGAAAGGAGAAAATAATGCCTGGAGGAAAAAAATACTGTAAATCAATTCTGACAAAAAATTATGCTGAATCAGTCTCAGTTTAGATTTCATTAAGAAATAAAATATTCTCATTAAATCCATTGCCACCCCCCCAATCAAGAATTCCTATGAAAAATTTCAAATAACCAGCAAAATATGAAGACACCACTATCATGGTCAACAAAGAATTGGTCAGAGGCTCTTCATTATGAAAAAGAAAATGTCAAAAGAAGGAAGGGTATTAGCACTGTTAAGGGGAGAAAGATGTTGTTTTTGTTTGTTGTTTGTTTTTTGTTTTTTTTTAGTAACAGAAATTAATGTATAATTTGGTGCAGAAGAGATGAATCCAGTAGACAATACGTATTGATGATGGTGGAGATAGAAAAAAATAAAGGGGAAAACAAATGACAAAAAGGAATGGCAATCAGGATACAGGAGAAAGGACAACAGATCACATAATACAAAGTAGTATTTTACTTTTATGAAAATAAATTGTGAGGGATGAACGTTTTAGTTTATTTTTTTCAGTCAGTATGGAAATGGCATTCTCTAATTTCTTTGCAATATTGAAATCACGTAGTCTAAGTATTTTAATAGTAACTCCCCTATAATATGGCTGTTGTGTTTATGTGCGTATAAGCAAAATAGTGTCCTCAAGACGGAAGTTTCCCCACTTGTTATCTTCAGTCCATTTCATCTATCAGCTGACAACACCACTATTGGCAGCCATGTCATCATTTGCTTTCTCCAGGCATTTAGGGATGTTATTAGGCCTTAAGGTTTTTGTAGCAAGAAAGAATGTATGCTTTGTACTTTTTCTCATGTCATATTTGGCAGCCTTTCTGTGAAATTATTGTGGTGTTCTCATCGTCCAGTTGTCAATGAAATTTGAAGGAAAGAGACAAGCACTATAGATATTTCAGTGGAAACTGGCTTTAAGGTAAAAGGAGATTCAAACACACAGATATAGCAATTGCTTTTAAAGTGCTTTTCCTTATGGTGTTGAATATATAAATATGGAAAGGTAAAAACTAGTATTGAAAAAAATTCAGATATATATATATATATATGCATTTGGACAGAAGTGAAAAGAAGTGAACGGAGAATGTACAATACAAAATAAAACTTTTAAGATGAAGAAAACAGAAATTTATAAAGAAGAAAGAGAAAAAGGTAGTGAGTCATGAGTCGAGTAAACAGTAAAGATGTATAAATGAGTTTAGAGGGCTCTTATTGTTCTGCTTACATAAAATCAACTCTCCTTGTTTAATCATTTCATTTTTATTTTATTTGAATATATATGTATGTAAATATTTGAATAAAATACATTTTAAAATATACATATTTGAATATAAATATAAATATAAATATAAAACAATTGGTTCAGGCATTATAAGGATTTGTAGAAATGAATTATTAGCTAGTTAATATATTAGAACCAGTTTTTGATGGTGCGGCCAACCACAGTCCTAAGGTATAAAATTAATTAAATCTCTTGATTTATAAAATTATTTACAAATAGCATTAACATACACCTTTTTATCTAATTATCCTATCAATCTGGGAAATATACAGGACAAGTGTTGTATGTTACGATTGAGGAAATTGAGACCAAAGACACAGCATTAATGTACAGTGGGAATGGGACTAGAAAACTGGTTTTCTTCCTCCCACTATTTTTGCAATACAACTCCAACTACATTAGCAGATGTAAATATTGGTGAGAAGAGGAATGTAGTAAACAAACAAATAAATGAACAAGAAAAACAGGACTGAAGTATGAGAGTGAAAACATATGGCTATTATCCAGAAACATCACAGTGATACCCCTGAATATTTTTTTGAAAAAAAAAAAAAAAAGAATGATGTAAATGATGAAAAAGGCTATGTGAAATATGAAAAAGGGAGAGTAGGCAATAAGTGTGATGCTCAGTTTTATCACAATTCTGCTTGGTAAGCTAAGCTATAAAATGTTCTTTTGCAAAGTCTATTTTAAGGATGCATTAGTCAGGGTTTTCCAGTGAAACAGAACCAATAGGAGATATAGATGTACATAGGTATATAATGCATATCTATGTATCTATCTCTCTGTCTATTTATCTCTAGAGATTGGTTTATTATATTATTATAACAAATTGGCTCACATGATTCTGGAAGCTGGCTAGTCCAAAATCTGTAGTGTGGGGCTGGCAGACTGGACCCAGGAGAGCCAGTGTTCCAGTGCCAGTCCAGAGGTTGGCAGATCAGAGCACCTGGAAAGTCAGATGAAGGATGAAGGCAACCTGCTGCAGAATTCTCTCTTGCTGGGGGGAGGCCAGTCTTTTTGTTCTATTCAGCCTTTCCATTGATTGGAGGAGGCCTACCCACATTATGGATATAAATCTGCTTTACCCAAAGTTCACCATTTAAGTGTTAATCTCATCCGAAAATACCCTCCCATATGACTCATGAAATTAGCCATCACAAAGGATATGTCCTCAACAGGAAGCTAAACATCAGGAGATGAAAGTTGTGCTCTGTAATTTCCAACTGTTTTTTTGTTAGTTACTTAATAAATATTTACTGGGTGTCTACTGATTGCCATGCCCTTTCCAGGCGTTAGGGATGTAATGGTAAAAACTGACAGACAAGGCCCTGACCCTCATGCTTTTGATGTGGTCATCTTCACTAGTAATTTAATACCGGGGCAATGACATTTGAATGACTTGGTGGTTTAAAGCAAAAGACCTCTGTCCCCAATGTATACATAAGACCTTCTTCCTCATTGGTAGGTTGTTCTTTTGACATCCTTAGTGATATAAACCCATTTACAATTTATGACAGGTAGAAGCATTTAGCAATGGTTAGTGAGACATGTATCTCTGAACACCTACTCTGGGAGGAAGCAGAATTAAATATTTTTTAAATTTTCTGTTTTGATTGTATTGACATCATTTTTTCCAAAGAACTCTACAGGGAGATGTAATCTCATTAAAGTACTACCTATCTTACTATATATTAAGTCTGACAGTATTAAAATAACTTCAAGAGGTAATATTATATGTATATGAATATTGTATTTTATAACATAGATTTGCCCCAAATAGAAAACAAAGCACTTAGTGTAAACTAAAATGTTTAATTTGTGGGGTTTGGGATTTATTAAATTACTTAATATTAATAAAATTTATTGAGGCTGATACTTATTCCTGGAAACTTAAAAAAACATATACATTTTGTCCACGAATGCTTATTTATTGAAATATATACACTCTGTATTAGTTTCCTAAGGCTGTAACAAATTACCACAAATTTGATGACTCAAAACAGCAGAAATTCGAAGGACTCTTTGGTTGTTTCCTCACCCCGATAAATTCATTGAAAACACACAAACAAACAAAAAACAGTAGAAGTTATTCTTTCACTTTTTTTAGGCCAGAAATCCTAAGTCAGTGGCACTGGGCTAAAATCAAAGTGTCAGCTGAGACATATGGCCAGAAGGTCTAGGGTAGAATCCATTCCTTGCCTTTTTGGTTTCTTTTGGCTACTGGGATTGCTTGGATTGTGGTCACTCCAGCCTTCAAGGCCATCATTATCAAACTTTTCTCTCCTCCATTTTCATATTGATTTCTCTTCTGTGTTTCTTTATAAAATCACCCTCTGCTTTTATCTTACAAAACTACTTGAGTCACATTTAGGGTTCACCTGGATAATCCAGAATAATCTCTCTCTGTCTCAAGATCCTTAATTTAACCATATCAGCAAATATAAGGGAACATTTATAGGTTCTGGGTCTTAGGACCTGATATGTAGATGTGGGGGTGGGGGGGGGAGTACATCTCTTAGTCAGCCTTCTACATCTTCCTTGCAACACATGTATAATTTTTATTTTCATGAATAGATCAGTCAAGATAAATTACATTATGGTGCTGTAACAAACAACCCCAAGATATCGGTGTCTTAAAACAATGAATGCTTATTTTTCTCTCATGCTACATATCCATTACAGTGTCCTTACTCAGGGACTCAGGCTGGCTGAGCCTTTCCTCTTGGGAACATGGCCTGACACAGAAAGGAAGGGTCTGTGTGAATTGGAAACCACCAGCTTTTAAAGACTCCATTTTGGAGCTCACATTTCACTAGCCATTCCTAACCATCAGAGATCTGATTGTGTGCCTAGAAAGTGAATAATCAGAAATGTTGGTCAGTAAGTGTATCACAATGAAGTTGGGTATTTCAGGTAAAAACACAATATGATTTAGAGAAAATTGGAGATAAAGTTAAGAATAAACTGAGCTTATGTAGAATGATATGTTTGCCACCAGCATGAAGATTTTAACTTAAGATTTTAAATAGAAATTTAGGAAATACCATACTACTTTTAATAAATTGTCTTGTTATCTAAAATATATCAGGTATTACCCAGGAAACTTGGACTATTTTCTTGTAACTGGTATAGATTCAGATTATGCCTACAAATAAGAAACCCTTTGTAAAGACTTTGATATTTGTCTTTTGAGTTGCTTTTTCATCAGAAGGAGGATGTGGATTTTTATATAGGGTCACACAAAGGGCAGTGGCTAGTGAAAATGAGGATGAATTATTGAAGTGTTCTGAAGCTCAGGAGTACTTGAAATCAGTTTTCTTATTTGCAGCAAGGCCATGTTCCTGAGGGAAAGTTTAAAATGTTGCTTTTTGGTGGATGGCATTTGCCAAGAATGTACCCTCAGCATGGTGAAGAGACATGTTCTTATTTGATTATCTTGACAGAAAGGTTGTAGGAAACAAATGTTTTTCATATAAAGGGACACAGTGACATGATTTATATGAAAGCATGTTATTAATATAAACAGGAAAGCATAATACTATAGAAATGTATACTTCTTTATCCCTGAAATTTAGTGTGTTAACTCACTGGACTATCTTAGAATTTATAGTTCAAATATATAGAACAGATACACTTTTTACATGGGATATAATATCATCTTATGTTTTCCCAACATTAAAACTCTGTATATATTGTAGGGCAGCAAATTGATGAGAGATGGAATTAAGAGACTCTGTCTAAAGTATCAGCCAAGACAAAGAGGTTTAAAATAGGTAGAATGAAATAAATAAAAGAAGTGGTGACCCCTGGGGAGTTCCGAAGAGTGAAAAATCCAAGAAGTGAATTGATTTGATGCAGGTGATGGAGTGAGACAAATATAAAATTTTAGAGTAACAATATTATGTATTATCCAAACAGAACAACTTTGGGGGTGAAAAGATGGTGATTTTAATAAGGTCTCCAGAATAATAGGAACAAAATGGAACTCCCCAAGCACACCAAGTCCTATCTTTATACCCTTTTTATTGTTTAAAATACTTTAGATTTTATCTACTTCAGGAAATTTGTAACTTTCAATTCCCATTGATAAGTAGTTAACAAATGATCATTCTACAATAAAAGAAAATTTATACTCTTATGCCTTCTAAATCTTATCAGAACACTTAAGAAATTATATAAAAACTGATTATTAAAATATTAAAATATATTTTTATTTCCTTCTCTTTTTATTTCCTAGTGAACAAAATTTTAAATCATTTAGAATTTATGAATTCAAAAATATGTACTTACGACCTACTAGTCCTTTAAAAATAATTACTGATTTATGTATTACTTTACATTTGTGTGTGTTTATATTTATATGTATTTATGATTTTAGAATAAACAAGACATTTAAACATGTATTGCACTGTGCTATCTACTTAGTTGTTTACAACTAGCGTCTGAGCGTAATTAGAACAAGTGTCCATCATCTAGATGAGTCAGAAGAGCGCCAGGGCTCAGCAAACTGTGGCTCACGAGCATGTAGCTCTGAAGTAAAATTGAAAATGAAAATAAAACTATCATAGTTTCATTTATAAATTTTTTAAAGGATATTATTCACATAATGGTGATTATGTAAAAAATGTATTTATGGCTCTCGAATAGCTTTTAAATTGTTGTGAGGAACAGGATTGACTTTTCTAGGAGTCGGCAAACTTTTGAGATGGAACGTACCCAAAGAGCCGCATGTGGCTTGTGAGCCGCTGTTTGCCAACCCCTGATCTAGGTGAAGACCAAATCTTCATGAGTGGTTAGGAGTTGGAGAATCATTTGATTTAATATATTACACTATAGTCCTCAAGGAGAAGGTGTTTGTTTGGTGGTAGTGGGGTATGAAGGTTTTCAAACAATGTATGCTCATTCCACTACCCAACTCATCTCAGCACCTTTGCTCATTTTTCAGAACCCACCATACCTAGACCAGATTAAAAGGTTCTTCTCCAGTATTCTTCTTCACCACCCCCACAAATTATCTAGTGATTCCATCTAGACTGGTGACTGCCAGAGGCGACAGATGAAATCCTGTGTCATGTTCAGGTGTTGCTCAGTGTTTGAAGTGAGCTGGTGAGCAGTCATGTCAGGGAGAAAAGTTTCCTACCATTTTCCTGAAAAGCAGACTGGATACTCAACTGAAACACTCACATGGTAGATTTGATGGATAGAACTCTTATCGTACACACCTCCCAATACATTCTCTTGAACCCCCTACTTAGAACTTCCCCAGGTTGCACAGTAAATCCCCTTAAACAGGTTTATTCAATATGGTCCTCAGCATTCAGTAACCCCTTGGAATGGCATGCAGTTGAATCCCCAGGCATCTATTGATGCTATCATATTCATTTTGTTCCCTAATATCATTTTTCTTTTCACAAAAAGCATTAGTAATACATTTTTTAAATAATAAATAAAAATAGATTAAAAAGTCCAAATTACGTTAACATATACATGCATTTGGACATGGAAACACACACACACAAAGACCAATACCAAAAAAACAAACAAAAAAACAAAACCTTTTCTCTTCACAACAAATGCTAGTAAACCATAGTCTTAAAATGCTCCCATACAAGAAATAAATTAATTCACTACTAAAGCAGGAAAGTAAAGGAAAATAAAATGTATATATTTTATTTAAAAAGTTAAAATGAACATATTCTACTCTAGTGTCAATTGTAGCTATTAGGACAAAACATATACTTTCTTCTGATAAAGAAAACATGCGACAAACCCATAATTAATCAACTTAATAATGCATGGTGGCCACATAAAAACAGCTCTCTGGCTTTATAAAATAGTTTAAAATATTTAAATATACATAAGACATTTTAAAACTACACATGGTAAATTATTTTTTAAAGGAAACCTTCACCTCAAATATTTCTTTTACTTGCATTTATATATATATATATATATATATATATATATATATATATATATATATACACACACAAACATATATGTGTGTATATGTATATATATATTATTGTTATTGGCTATGGTTAATGTAAGGTACATATGACTACTAAGAGTAGAAAAACAAATGTATTTATATTTATCTGATTAAAGAACTTCCAGGGGGTTTTGAACATCTGCATATTATTATTCAAAAGAAGAGGAAAAAGTACAGATATCACATTAGCTGCAAAAGCTAACATTATATTAGGAAGTTTTAAAGCCATACAATTGTAATCATTAAAGTCAAATGGTATTGAATAATGGATTCTGCAGAAAGTATATATGTTCAAAATAGATGAATAGCCCATTCTTTATGAATGTCTATATTCCCCCACTATCAGAAGGAAGTAACAGAAGGAAGTATTTGGATTTAAATAAAAATAATTGCCATTTTGTGTGTTTTTGAAATTACCTATTCTAAAAATATTTTTCATTTACCTGCTATATTCCCGAACCTTATTTAAGTGCCAGTAATATGTTAAAAACAAACAAACAAAAAAAAACCCTCACATAGCCTCTATATTCAAGGAGTTACATTCCAATGGAAGTAAGCAGACAATAAATAAAATAAATATATCAAATATAAAATAATTATAAATATACATAAATATTTGTGTATTTATAAATATTATATAAATACAAATATAAAATAAATTTAGGTAAGTATAAACACTATAAGACTGAGAGTAACAGCTTAGGGTGAGGGTGCAGAATGACTATTTTATAATACATACCATGGTGAGGAGAAGACCTTTTTGAGAAGGACCGTAAATGACACCAATAGACCATGCAAAGATCAGTGGGAAGAATGTTCTAGTCAGAAAGAATATAGACAAAAAGGCCATAAGTTAAAAATAAGGAGTATAAGAAAGTAAGAGGAAGCATAAGGATAAAATCTAGGAGGGGTAGACAAGAGGACAGATTAAGCTGGAGCTTCAAGACATAAAAGGAGTTTTAGGAGGGACAGAGAATGATAAAATCTTAGTTTTAGAAAATCATATTGGCTGAGAATATAGAGAAGAATTTGAGAAGAGAAAAGATGAAGGCAGAATATTTATGAAGCAACTTGAATACTCCAGATTGGTAGGGAGAGTCCTAGTCCACAGTGGCTTGTGGACGAAAGAAGAAGATAGCGTTAGGCTATGTTTGAACAAAATGTGAACCTAATTTCAAGAATTACCTTACTAGTTTTCCTGAGATCTGTAGTAAGAGCTATGCTCTCTCAGGGCCTTCTCACTGCTAATATTTATATTTGGAGTTATTCTCATATACAGTGTTTCCATATTATAGATTTGTCTAGTTCAATTTATTGTATGTACTTCTGTTTCTCATTCTTCTTTTTGCTTTGGGGTGTTCTCCAAAAACTGAGAAAGCTAGCAATGTCCCTTTGCCATTTCAGATCCAAATGTCAACAAAACACTGTTTTTCTAATGGTGTTTCCGAATGTTTTGTTACTGAGATACACAAGTGTTTTTAGACTAATGTACTATTGTACATTTTGTACAAATATGATGATTCTAGGGGCGGCTGGTTAGCTCAGTGGGTTACAGCGCAGTGCTTATAACACCAAAGTTGCAGGTTTGATCCCCACATGGGCCACTGAGCTGTGCCCTCCACAACTAGATTGAAACAACTACTTGACTTGGAGCTGATGAGTCCTGGAAAAACACACTGTTCTCCAATTAAAAAAAAAAAAATTGATGATTCCATGAATCACCAGAAAAGGGGTGAGTCGTCTGTAGCAGGAGCTTACCAGAACCTAGTTTCACACTAACTGGAAGCCAAAAAAAAATAAAATTAAAATAGAATCAATAAAATATTATGCATGCGTGCTTTGCTTGCTGAAAGGAGTCTGCTTGTGTCAAGGAGGAAGGGGGGAATCTGTAAATTGTGAAACACCTGCCTATGTTCTATTATCTAGAGAAAAGAAATGACTAATCTAACTTACTCCTACACAACTCTGTGCTATAAAGAAACTTACTATGATCCCAAAAGAATTTCTTCTAGGCTAGAACATAACTTTTATACTTTCCTCATATGAATCACTTATAAATGTTCTCTGTAGAAAAAATTAATATTACTCAAAAATTAATGAAATAGGATAGATAATCAACTCAGGAACTTTTATTATAAGGAAAAGAAAAATAGCGGGGAGAGAGAAAGAGACCCAAAGTGAGTGACAGAGACAGAACAGAAAATCAGAAAATTCAGGAATACTAATCAAAATATATTAGGAACAAAATAAAAATATGATTTTATATGTCACCATTATTGAAAACAATCTGTTTATTGCTTCTATACACCAAGAGGCCAAAGCCTTCTACAAAAAAAAGACATGGTGGGAAAATAAAAGGTAAAACATTACCTTATAATGTCTAGAAATAGGAAAAAATAATAGTCATGGAAATGAATGCCACATTGGGAGCAGCAGACAGGAGCCAAGGCCCTGCTGAACAAAAGCAGTTAAGGGCATGAAGAAAAGCCTTGAGATGAGAAAGGAAATGAATAATGATTTAAAAGGGATTTAAGAGAAAATGATTGATTTTAAACTGTTTCAAAGTGTTCCACCATACATATGCATAACCAGTATCTCTGATGGCAAGAAAGAAAATAATGGAAGAGAAAAAAAAATACCTTAATGGTGTTAATTCCATACACTTTGCAGACATAAGGGAAATCTTGAATTTACAAACTGGAAAGCTGTACAGTCCAGCAATTCTACTTCCACAAATTTATACTAAATTTGTAGTAACACATTAGCCAAATGATGTATGTAAACTACGACTCATAGAGTTCCAAAATAGACACTATGAATGAGACTTCCTTATGCTAAGTACCAAAGAGATTTAAGACTGATAGACAGGAAAAAAGGGAATAACGTCTGTAGAGCTTATATGATGGATGGTTACAGCAGCAAAGATAAATTTCCAGGCAGGTTCTGTCACCAATGTGAGTTGCTTCATAATATTTCTGGAAAGGCATAATAGGGAAGAATATTAATAAAGTAATGAAAATGATGAAACATCTATAAAGCTATAAAGGAGAGCAACTAGAAAAAGTGTTGAAAGGGTGCTATAATATCTGTACTGATTTTTTTTTCTCAACTTATTCTTGATAACGTTGTTCCTTATTTTCATTTGATTGGGAAGCAGTGTTAAAAGGCAGATTTGCACGTGGGGTTCTATCTGGGTTCCTAGTACCATTCTCCAGGGCTCCTTGAAGCAATGTATGATTTTAGTATTGAAGTGGGAAATATCCAAGATGAGCTTGGAGTATTAAAAAGAAAAAAACAAAACAAAACAAAACAAAACCTCATAGGAGCAATGTTTGCTTAATAAAAGGATGGCTATACAGCTTATTAAGTGAGCTATAATATATTTATATAATGTCATACTATGCAGATGTTTAAAAAAATTAAGCAGTTCTGCAGAACTACTATGGAAGATTGCCAAATCATATTTTTGCATGAAAAACATGCTACTGAAGTATAAGTGCCTGTGAATGTGTGTGCATGTGTGTCTGTATATGTGTACACACACACACACACACACACACACACACACACACACACACACTGTATTAGCTCTATTCCTCTGAGCAGAACACCAAGACAGGAGTAGTTGTATAAAGTATTTATTGGAGGAAATACTTTTGAGAGGAAAGGGGGAGCAAGCCATACATGGTAGGGTAAGTATTGAGACGAATGCAGTTTAGCTCCTATGAAGAGAGAGAATAGGAAAAAGGATTGGAATGGAACAACCAGACTACAATACAGCTTTGATCAAGCTGATGGGGAATCTTCAAGTCAAAGTCACCGGATGGGGGTGTCATATATCTCAAAAGAACAGGACTGCGGGCTCAGTCATTGGCTGGAAGTACTTCATGGGCATCAGCATATATATGCTAGTGAATTCAGAGGCAGCACCTGGAACTGTTGGTCAATTACACTCCCTGAAACGAAAGACCAGCGTGGCCCATTTTTATGGCTGCTGCAATTTATCCTTTTTAAGAAAAAGATCTGTTTTACATGCAAGTTCGGGAATAGTAATTCTAGAGCTCTCCCCTCTTTCTGTAGAAAAACATAAGAAGTCAGATGTTAGTGGAATAATCTGTACTGTTCATTAAATTTGTTCTTGAGGTTGCAACTGTGCTCATATCATCCATGCTAAATTTCACTCCTAATCAACTATCACCTCAGCATGTCTTCGCGGCTTACCAGGTAATGTGACTCAGCCTTAATTCATAAGAAGTCATTCTGTTTTCATGATGGAGTCGCTGAACATATCAATTCATAGTTACAATAGGGCAAGAGAATATCGTGAGGAACCCACATTTATCAGCTGGGTCTCATACATCTTCCTTTTCCATTGTATAAAAGCAACCTTACCTCTTTCTGCTGACCAGGGTCAATTACCCCTGCTAATATAGTGATTCCCCTTCTCAACTGTTGGCCAATGGACAGAAGCCCATGTTGCAACTTGTAGTTTGTAGTCCAATGGAAGCCTTGCTAAGTCTCCTTACAATTGTGTATCACCTTTGTGAACTAAGATTTGCAATCTTAAAGAGCCCAGGGGTGTAGGGAATGGAAGTACACATTTGTCTAATGGGTCATTAGGAATGATAGTAAATGGAGCCATGCCTGTTTCTGCACATTGGACCTGGGACCTACACAGTTTTCCTACTGGGGACACAGCATCACACAAATTCTTAGATTTAATGTATATAATTGATTCTGAAATGGCATCCCATTGTTTCACATAGTTGTTTTTGAGTTAGTAATTCAGCTGTGCATTTAAAAAGATGTTGCTATTTTGATGGGACCAATTGTTTCCAGATGGTGCATTGTGTGACATAATCCTTCATTGTGAAGCAAACCCCATGGTCACATGCTACGCTGCGTCAGATTCCATGCCTAAAGATCAGGTATTCTGTAAGCTCCTGCATCATGGTTCTAGCTTACCCTTTGAAAGCAGAGAAGACAAATGCATATTCAGAAAAATGTGTGTCGCTCTCTCAAAAGATGGACATCTGAGTCCAAACTGGACTGAGCCCAATATAGTCAAGTTGTCACCAAGTCACTGATTGAGTCCTTTGAGGACTATTGCCATGTTGTAGATTCAGCATTGGTCTTTTTCTGAACTCTTGAACTTTCAGCCATAGTAAAAGCTAGAAAGAATCCATGGTGTCGGGTTTGTAGATAACCCTCTTTCTCTGCCCCCTTGATCTTTATTTTGCCTAAAGGGTAAGTTCTGGAATGGTCAGTGAAGAAGCTTGACTAACATTAACTGGCCAAGTAATTTCGTCTGTCTGGTTGTTCAGTGCTTCACTATCATGTTTGTTTTCCAATAAGCTTTAATATGTACTGCAAAAATTTTCCTACGATGCACCCACTTTCATGTATATATATCCATGTGCTGCTTGCAACACAAATCTTGTCTGCAGTTGTACTAACTTTCTCTTGCTACTATAACATTACCACAAACTCAGTGGTGTAAAACAACACAAATTTATTCTTCTATTATATAGTTCTGTAGGTTACAAGTCTAATACATGTCTTACTGGGCTAAAATCAAAGGTCTTGGCAGGGCCGCATTCCTCTTTGGAAGCTCTAGAGGAATGTCATCTTTCTTGCCTTTTGCAGTTTCTAGAGGTTTCCACATTCTTTGACTTGTGGTCTTCTTCCTCCATCTTCAAAGTTATTAAGGTTACATCCATTTTACTGTTCTTCTATGGTCACAACAGCCATAAAAGGCTCTTCCCTTTAAAGAATTTGTATGCTTAGATAGAGCCCACCCAAAACATATAGGGTAATCGCCCCATCTTAGTGTCCTTAACTTTAATCACATCTGCAAAGTCTCTTTTGACCTGTAAAGTAAAATATATTCTCAGGTTCCAGGAATTAGGATATGGAAAACTTTGGGGGTTGGGGGTATTATTCATCCTATCACACTGGTTTTCAAATTCTTTTCCTTTCAGACTCCTGACCACATAGGTGGGCCATTGGTCTTTGTCTAGGAATCTATTCGCATTCTCACTTTAAGCCACCTTTTCTTCACTCTGTGTGAATGACTAGGTAGGTACACTGCTGTATTTATGCGTATTTCCATTGGGAAGATTTTCATCTCCACCATCTTTCAAGACCACCCCTGGATATGGATGTAAGGCAGCTGCCATTTATTTTTGGTTTCTACCCTGATACAATCTTTCTGCAAACTAACCTTAGGTTATTTTTTTCTCCTCCTTCATCTAGTCTTAAGGGCCCCTCTCCGCAATATGCACAAGCACAGTGTGGGTACTTGATCATGCAGCTTACTCATCTATTCTCATCCTGCATAGGCTCAAAATAGGGTAAAATATTTCCAACTTATAGAGCCTGCTGCTGGACTCATCTGAATTTTTACTTTTAGTACTTCCAACAGAATACAGCTCTTAATGGTCCAGAACTTCCTTGGACTATATTGCGATAGAGCGTGGGAGAGTTAATATAAATGTGAAGCAAAACTATAAGTGAATATTGTTGTCCATCTCAGATAAATGCAAACTGTTTTTCTTCTTCTTATCTAATTGGAATGGAAAATATAGTATTTACCAAGTCAGTGATCATATTACATGTAAGCAAGACTTTACTAATGTGCTCTAAATATATAACTACAGTGACCAGCAAAGCAGCTGTGATTGGGACCACTATTTGCTTAAGCCTGTCATCTCCAGTAATCATATGGTTTCTGCAGGAACCAGACTGGCAAATGAAGTGGAGATATGAGAGCCAACCAGTTATACATCTTTTAAGTCTCTATTGATGGCACTAATCTGTTTTTATCTTACCTCACAGTCTGAGAACTCATTGTGGGAGTAACTCTAACTGCTAAATGCCATTTCAATTATGTACTTAAATATATCCATTGCAATTGCACACTTGGGGGCTGGGGAAATGATTACTGGGTGGGTTCACAGAACTTGTGGGCCCACTACGAGCCAGGATCTAGTTAGAACTCCATTTACTACTTGGTCCCTGTGAGTTCACACTTATAATAAGGGAACCATCATAGCTTTTTGGGTCTCTTAGTTCCAGTGTCAATTCAGACCTTGAGTGCAATACTCCTTGAAAGAATTGGGTATTCCCGTTTCTCCAAGTCTGGGAGAATCATCACAGTATATATTTTTTATGGTGTTGAGGGTTTTTCCTCATCATGACATAGCCACCTCTTTTATCAACTAATTCCAGATATGAAATCTTGCTGACATCTGGACTAAACAAGGAATTTTGGCTCAGCCTCCTTCAGGTTTTTATACAGATGGCTGGACCTTAGATTTAATAGTTATTTTTCCATGGATCAACATTGACAATCTATGGCAAAGTCCTTTATTGATTAGGATGGTATCATTTACTTTCTTCTCACTGAAGTAGGAGTGAATCATTTTTTCTGAATGGAGCTAAATCTGTGCTGCTTGTGTAATTGACCAGAATCTTTGTTTCTATGGTAACTGTTGGACTATACAGTGCAAACTTTTCTGTACCAATATAACATGGAGGGGTGAAGAGCATAGCGTGAAAGAAAAATTACAGAGAGGCCAATGTTTCTATAGGCTATATTAAAAGGAAAAGTAGAAATTCTGGATGTCAGAGCATGCCATTAAGAAAAGCAACCAGAGGGTAAAGATCTGAAATCTAGTACACACTGAGTGCTGACGAAAGTCATGGCACGGTTTGCATGAAAAGAGATGATTTAGACAGTACATGACAATTGTTTTCCCGTCTGCAAGTTTGCCATGTGTAACATTTGCATAAAGATTTTCAGCTTACTTTGAAATGATCCTCATGAATTTGCAGATTCCTAGGTACCTCTACTGCAGTGGAATTAGACCAGAAAAACCTTGCAGGTGCTTCTGCAACTCTTCAGTTGTGAAAATTAACACCTATGAAATTCAATTCAAATTTATGAAAATCCTTGGGATCTTTGGAGGAAAGCCATGGCATAAATGCCAGGAAATTAATAGGTGTGTCTATGTATATGTTTGGGTAAAATCTGGAACTATTATAATGATTTGAGTTTCTTTTTTTTTTCAAGGGAGTTATGTAAAGTGGCTCTGGAGTGAGCTGGCTCCTTGCTTTGCTAATTGTGTGAACTCAGGCATCTTTTCTACACTCTCTGGATCTCGATTCCCTCATCTATTGTAATAATAGTACCTACTTCATAGAGTCGCAATATGGATTAATCGAATTAATGTATATAAAGAGCCCAAAACATTGCCTGGCACAAATAAGAGCTAAGTAAACATCGCTATTGTTCTGGAATATTTTCACCATGGAAATACAGTGCTTGGTTTCTGTCAAGAAATGGAGCTTCTGAAGACTTCTCTGGATGTCAGTTAAATCATGCATAATTATAGAGATACAAAATTGTCTATGGAAGCTGCTATAATTTACGTATGAGGAAACTAAAATCCAGAATAGTGACAGGCCTTCCCAAAGACAGTTACCGTTGGTGATGGCATGTGGTCTGTAACCTTTTATTCTCAGAAAGTGACCTCAGAAAGTGTTATTTGGAATTTATTTTACTTGGATTAAGATAATACAGGAGTTTTTGCATTTATACATTTTTTTAAAAGAAAGTGATATACTTTTTTTCTGCTTAAAAGTGTAAGATTTTACTAGTTTAACATTTTTCCAGGTAATTTTGTTTACTGAGGTGCAATTGTACTTTTCAATTCCAAATATAAGGTAATAGTCTTAATACACACCAATAATATAATTCGGAAAAAATGTGTATAATGTTTAATTCAGATCTTCTGATCATTTCAGTCACTCCCTATTAATTATTAAGTGCTGTTGAAAAGATATACACTCTGAAGTATCAGAAAACTTAGAATTAGGCTTGATATAAGAACCATAGAAGACAAAGAACCATTAGTTTTTAAAATTTTTTTATTAATTTAATAATAATTGAAGAGAGAATCAGATTTCAGTGTACCCTTTTTAAACTGATTTCTTGATTTACAATAAAATTTAATTTGGTTAATAAAGATATAAATATGATTTTCTGACCCAGTGCTAGTAATGTGAATAATGGTGAATTAAGTATTTAAATTTATCTTTAAATCTATATTATGTGCACATTATATGAACATTTCATTTTAGATTTATTTTAAAATGAAATGGGTATAGAGTAAAGAATTACACAAATGAATGTACATAGTGTCTATTTTAAGAATTTTATTAGCCATATACTTAAATAACTAAAATATAATATCTTTTTTTCAGGTACATATATTTATGTAGTCTAATAGACTTTTTCCAATTCCTTAACAATGAATCATGATAATTAATTCACTCATATACAAAGTTCACTTCTTTGACATGTGAAATAATTTGCTTTGTGCTTTCTGAAAAATATATGGTATGCACAAATTCCTCATCCTTAAAGACTGGGCTAGAAAAGTGAGTGCTTCAATGAGGACTTAATGTTATTCAACAATAGGGAGATTTCAATTCAAATAGAAAAATCGCATTGACTTATATTTGAGATAATAACACCTGCTTGCTAATGAAAATAATTGCACCTACAGTAGTCCCCCCTTATCCTTGGGGGATACATTACAAACCCCCCCCACCAACACCCCCCCCCAGCCCAGTGGATGCCCGAAAGCAAGAATAGTATCGAACCCTAATTATACTGTATTTTCCTATATCTATATACATACCTATGATAACGTTTAGTTTATAAATTTGGCAGAGTAAGGGATGAATAAAACTAATAATAAAATAGAACAATTATAATCATATACAGTAATAAAAGTTATGTGAATGTGGTCTCTTTCTTTTTTTTTTTTTTTTTTTTTTTTTTTTTTTTTTTTTTTTTTTTTTTTTTTTTAAGATTTTTATTGGGGAATTGGGGGGATGGGAACAGTGCTGGGGAATTGGGGGAAGGGGGACAGACAAGTTGCTGTCGTTTTTTGTTTTTCAATCTAGTTGTGGAGGACGTTGCTTCACTGGCCCAAGTTGGCACCATCATTGCGCTCTTCTCTGGCGAGGCAGATCAGTCGCCGGCTTCTGGACGGCCGCTCACTGCGGCTGCTGGCCGCTCACGCTGGCTGCTGGCCACACACGGTAGCCCATGGCAATCCACTGCCACAGGGACTGCAGCCCACGCCGTCGCCGGCGACTCATGGCAGCCCAGCTCCAGGTTGAGCTGTTGTTCAGCATCTTAGCTGTAGAGGGCAGTGTCACTGGCCCTCATATGTGGGATCCGAACCGGGGCCCTCTGGCATCCCAAGCGAGTTCTTAACCATCGCGCCACTCGGCCGGCCAATGTGGTCTCTTTCTTTCTCTTCCTCTCTCTCTCTCTCTCTCTCTCTCTCTCTCTCTCTCTCTCCAGTAATTTTTATGTTTTTCAGACCAAACCTATTCCTGAATCTGTGTATTCCTTGCAGTAAATGGCTAGGTGTCACTGATTTCAGGAGGTCCCTTTATGAAGACTTCATATAAGCTTGATGCTTCCTGGTGCAACGTGTTGTCAATCAGAACACATTTTCTGTTCATGTTTTCTACCCACAAATTTAATACCTTTTCCACCTTAACTAAGTGCTAATCACACACTGTGGCTGGGACTTTTTCAGTTTGAGGTACAACTGAAAAACTAGCATGGATTTCTTATTCCTTGTTTTCTTCACAATTTCCCTGATAGAAGATTCATTCTTACTGTGGATCTTAGCAACTTCAGCCTACAATTGCTTTTCTTTCCTTGTTAAGATGAGAACTTTTACCTTTTTTTTTTTTTTTTTTTTTTTTTTTTTTTTACCTTTTTTTAAAGGAAGCACTTTACAGCTCCTCTTTGGCATATCCAAATTGTCAGCATCACTACTTGTGGGCTTTGGGGCCATTGTTAAGTAAAATAAGGGTTACTTGAACACAAGCACTGTGATACCTACGCACTCCATCTGATAATGGAGACAGCTGGTAAGTGACAAATAGGGGGTGGAGAGAGCATATACAGTGTGGTTACTCTGGACAAAGGGACGGACTCATGTCCCTGCTGGGACAGAGCAGGAGAACATGAGATGTCATCAGGCTACTCAGAATGGCTCGCAATTAAAAATTTATAAATTGTTTATTTCTGGGACTTTCCACTTAATATTTTCAGACTGCAGTTGATGGCAGGTAACTGACACCACAGAAAGCAAATCCGTGGATAAAGGGGTGGCTACTGTACTCAGATTTGCTTATCTTTTAAGTTCCTCCCATTAGATGCTCACAGCTATTGGGCTGAATGCAAATTAGGCTTTCAGGGTCAGAAAAACGTCTAAGTAAACATCATATTTCATGATGACTTTATGCAGTTTGCATGTTCTTTCATAGCACTGGACAAAGGACATTGTCCCTAAGCAGGCTTTTATGCGAGAGGGCACACCCCCTGTAGCTCTGCTGTATCGGAAAACAGTCCTTTCCATTTCCTCAAGTTAAAATATCAGAATGCCTCATATATAAAGCTGCATGCTGTGATTGCCAGTAAAGATTGAAAAATGTGCAGTTCCTGTTGTTCAAGAGACATAACCTTATAAAAGTAAGAGGAGAAGACTTACTCTTGATTTTCCTGTTTTTAGTCCATTGTAAATGAGCCGGATGCTGGTTTGATATAACTCTGACAGGTGTTCTAGCCTGTGAAATCTTCTGAGCTATTGTAACTAGACTGTTATTTAAACCAGTGGGAGAATGTTTTGTTAGCAGGACATTACAGATAGAAAGAAAGTATGGAGGTTGTCAAATATTTTTGTTTAAATTTAAAATGGAAACAAAGCCCCAAAGTGCATTCTATAATTTAACAGCTTCTCAAACAACAGATGTAGTGGTGTTGTTCTGTATACGCAGTATCTGGCACTGGTAAATGGAATTGGTTTTCTTTCAAACATGAACCTAATGAGTTTTTAGGCAATCCTTGTTTACCCTTCAGTTTTAATAGGAATTTCTTAACAGGTCACAATACATGGATTTTGCAGACTATCTTTACCCAACCAATACGCTCCCCACAAAGGAAATATTCAGCCCTCCCCCGAAAAAAACTAGTCTCTAAAACTGGAACTCCAGTTATCTGGCACAGGTGCTATAGAGACTCACAGCATTTTTTTATGTATAATACTTCCTGTTAGCATATATTATTATACATCCCAACTTTTACCATAACATTTTCCTAATGTTTAGAATAGGGTTTTAAGTTTTCACCTACTCTACCTTTACTTCCATTCAAACAAAAGAAAACCTTTTCCCCCCTAAATACATACTTAGAAATTATCAAGATTTATTTATTTATTTTCCTAATTTTCGTATTTTAATTTCAATGCTAATATAAATACACACATGCACACATATCCATTATACTCAGGATGTGTGTGTATGTATTGGATTGTCTGCATCAACGTTTTATACTCGTTAAAAAAGTGCTATTGTATTATCTTCTTTGCATCTTTGTTTAAAGTTACTTTGGCAATGATAATAGGTTAACTCAAAAAGCCATTGTCAAAAGAAAAAAACAGACTCAATTTTTTGATGCATTTATGTTGAATAAAGGCCAAATGATGCCATGACCACCACAACAAGGGTATCTCAGTAGTCTGGGTGTATAGGAAGTGACAGAAGATTTGAGTTATCCCAAGACCCATAGTTCTAGAAATGTTTTGAATTTCATGAAACCGGTGCTATGTCATAGCATATAATATCTATTTCATAAATGATTCCATTTATAAACATCATCTGCTCTTTATTATTAAGAGCTTTTTCATGTTTCATTGTAAAACTTGCCTTATTTTGATATGTTTACATGAGCTATGAGTTTATACTAATTTTGATATTTTACATATTTAAATAGTGTTACATTAAAAATAATCTAAATCAGCGCTCAGGAATTCATGAATATGTTGACCATTCAAACGGGGTTTTCTGTTATTCCAGCTTGGACAATACTGTTCTATGGCATTAATATATATACTGGGAAAGTAAACATATTGTAATTTCCTCCATTTTACTGAGCAATATTTTTCACTGTCATTTGAGATAAGCTCTCTTTTCAACTGTATTCTCCATTTAAAATATTTATTTGCTTCTGTGCTGCTAAATTGCAGTATTCATACAACATCTTCAGTTTTGTGGAACCTATCAGTATGGGCTGCCTGGTTTTCCTTTGCCAAAATTTAATGCTGAATTTCCCTGCTATACACATAAGACTTTGGCAGTGTTGACAGAATTGTTAATGCCTTCAGAAGACTTTATATTTCTTTAAGTCAGCTGGATAAGTTCTTTGGGGGCTTTTTATTTCTTATATGAATTAAGTTGCTTTGGTTTGCTTGTTATGGACATAATAAATTCAGCAGTAAAGGCAATATCCCCGATAGTCTCCTTTAGTGTCTATCCCAGTTCTCATTTTAGCACATGGAAAGTATCATCATCCTGTACATTCGGAATCTTCAAGGCTACTTGAAACACAGAGGCTTCCTATTACTATAGAGATATTATTTTGGTATTTCTTGTTCAAATGTTTCTGGGCTTACCTAGATGCCACTTGATTTGTGATTTCTAGTCAGTCATTTTGTTAAGGGGAAACATCTATTGCTATGTGCCTCAGACTATATACAGTAGTACAGACTTCTTGTACTAGTTACTTTGGAACATGTGTAATAATCAACCTCTAAGCTAGCCATCAGTGCCCCTTACTTCTTGGTATTCAGATGCTTGCATATTTCCTTCTCACAATGAATTGGGGTGACTTGGATAACTTTCTTAGTCAATTCAGGATGCTTTAACAAAATGCTATAGCCTGACTAGCTCAGTTGACAAACATTTATTTCTGGCAGTTCTGGAGGCTGAGGGGTCCAAAATCAAGGTGCTGACAGATGATGATAGCTCTCTTCCAAGTTTGCAGATCTTCTCATATGGCAAAGAGAAAAGGTTCTGCTTTCTTCCTCTTTTCGCAAGGGCAGTAATCCCATCATGGAGACTCCACCTCATGACCTTGTATAAACCTAATTACCTTCCAAAAGGCCTGCCTCCAAATGCCATTCTTCTTACATTTCTGACTCAAGAACTTAAACTGGATAAAGGTTTCAACATTTGTAAAAATGGACATGGGTTTATTTATTATACTTCTTTTTTCTCCCTAAACCTTTCTATTCATTTGTTTGTTTTTCTCATTGTCTTTCGACTACTTAACTATAGAAGTTAAGAGCATGGGTGTAGGACTTAGGCAGACCTCCCTTGGCTCCTGTTTGTAGCTAACTTGTGGATTGAGTCAATTTCATCTCTCTATATCTCTGATTCTCATGTTTTAAATTGTGATATAGTAGTACTTACCTTAAACGATTATTGTGTGTATTAAACATAATAATTCACATGAAGCCCTTATAGCATTTGGTGAACACTTAATAAAAGCTCTTTGATAGTTTGTGTTCCCCCCCCCCCCACTTTTTTATTGTGATGGCCTTAAAAATACACCTTGCCAACCTCCAACTACAGGGAGTATTGTGGCTTAAAGGCCTCAGCTGTGTTTGGAAATCCACAGTCTTGTTAGCACTGACAGCATGCTTCCTGAAGGATGCTCCCAGCCAAGGTTTGCATGTGGGTGGGATACTTGCCAAGACAAGGCATTCCCAAGGGACACACTACTCTTCAAAGCTGACTGATTTGAAGGCTTCCGACAATCCTATCAAACCTTCCTTAGTCGGCCTGGCAGTGTAGCTCATTTCTGCCAGCCTACCTTCTATTTGTTTCCCCTCAGGGTCAGACTGCATTATGGCCTGGTTTCTCTCTTAGGTTCCCCCTATTCTTTCATGTAGACAGTTATCCCATTAAAATCTTTGCTGTTCTATTCTCATCTTGGTGTCTGATTCTTAAAGACCCCAGGCTTTACACTAGGTCTCTTTAGAAGACCTAGCGTTTTGCCATCAACTCCCTTTGGACTGCCAGCATATAAGCACCCTGTACTCTCACCCCTCCCTATGTTTTGCAGCCCTTTACCCTCACCTGCAGTATCTTGCCAATAAAGCCCTGGAATCAATAAATAAAGTACACAATCTATGAGGTTTAAGGTGTGCTTCTCAAGAGCTAAGTTGGACTGCCCCAGCATGCCCTTAGGGATACATCCTGAAAATATCAAACTCATAATAAGTGGATAAGTTAACTTCGTTTAATCATAATTATAGAATGAATAAAATTCCTCTAGATCATTTTGTACAGAGAAATGGAATGAAACATATGCTAAATCCACTGGGTGTCAGTCAATTAAGAAGTTGTAAGTACATTTCACCAAAATGTAATTCAGATTATAGCAATTACCACCAATTTCCTTGTCCTGTCTTTATACATGTCTATGTGTGGAAGAACATTTGCCACAGTTTTTATAACAAGATTTAGCTTTTCTGTGCTTTAAACTTCTTAGAAGATGAATCTGTAGATGGGAAGGGAGAAATCATTAATCAATCCAGAGTGAATCATTTCTCTTCAGAGTTCTTACACTTTGATTCCTGGTACTCTAACATGAAGGGACCCCAGGAGTATATCACTTTCACTTTAGAGTTTTGATATATTAAATTTATACCCCGATTCTACTCTTAGTTCAATTTTAGCTCATCACAAGCAGCCTATAAATGTAAATAAATAAATAAATAGATACTTAAATAAATATTAAGAAAGAACAGAAAAGGCACCAAAGAAATTATAGGAATATAAATATAGACTGGCTTAAGAAGGACAACTGTGCTGTGCTACCCCAGAGAGCTTGTCCTTAGGGCTGAAAGACCCTGCTCCATTTCTTACGGGGACACAAGAAGTTCGTTGGTGCCTCAAAAAGCGGACCCAGCTTTGTAGGTGTCCTTTAAGGTTTCCTTTTGCCTAGCTGCTGCCCATGTCTTTACCCTCTTTTTCCTTGATGCTGTTGTGGTAAAAATACAAAGAGTGAGCTTACCTCAATGCAGCCCGACTAGACTCTCCCTCTAAAAGTCCTGCCTCTTTTCCAGGTAGCTGATGCACAGTGACTGTACTCAGGTGAGACCTCATTGCTACACCAACTGGTGCAACATGAACTCCATTTTAAGCCCAAAATTATAGCTCTAATATAATACATCAAAGCATTCGTGTAAAGGATATCGAAAAAAGAAAAAAACACTAGATTGTGGATCCATCAAAGAAGTGGAGCATTATACCCCTCAAAGTGCCTTCAATTTATCTGCAGCTCAACGTAATTTTGAGAATGAAATGTTCAATCTTTTTTAACTTTCCAAACACTAGATGCCTGAAAGGTTCAATAGTGCCCGATGTCTCCTCTGAGCTGCTGGTCCAGGTGATAACTGGTCAAGTTACTCAGTACCAGCCTTTGCTCAGTATCTAAACACGCAGTGCAGGGGCTTTTTCATTTCTTCATCTCTGTATGTCCCAATTTGAAAGTACCATGGATTAAGTGAAATCAGTAAATCAGATTAGAAATGCAAAAGATACACAGTAATCTCAGCTCTCAGCTTGAAAGCAATGTCTCTCAAATGCTATTTTTATCGAGATTTTCTTTTTTTATATCTCAATGGTGACTCCAGCTCAAATGTAAATATTAAACGCAGTAAGAACTAAGGAAAATATTCCAAGAGACAAATAATCTAAGAAACACACAAAAAGACAATTCACAAATGAGGTAGATTTATGAGATGTACTCCATTAAAGTAGTAATCAAAACCTGAAAATAAAATGAGATGCCAGTTTCCTCCTAACAAGATAACATTTTTAATACAGAAAATATCCATTGTAGTCCAAGAATTAGAAAAGGAGATGTCCTCATCCATAGCTAGTGGGATTATAAATAGGTGTATGTTTTTCTGGAGTCAGTTTGCTAATATAAAAACGTTATCCCTGAACCCCTTCCTCTGCCTTCCCATCTTCCTTAGATGATGACAATGGAGGTGGCAGCCATCTGTTATCTAGCCTCAGACGCCACATAAAGTCTCACATCATAGATAGATGATAGATAGATAGATAGATAGATAGATGATAGATAGATAGATAGGTAGGTAGATGATAGATGACAGAACTAAAAAGTCTGTTCACCATATATCACATTGATATGAGAAAACAAAGACTTACAGGAAGAAAATTAGGTGTATATAATAAAGATGTAGAGGGGATTTAAGAGCCAGATTTTTTTAATGGGAAAGACATACAGCCCAGTAGCTATCAGCTTGATAAGAGTCAAATCTTATTTTGGTGAAATTGCTGAGATATTTCTCCTAAGAATCAAAAAGATGTCATGAAAAGACCAACCCAACTTTCTCTCAGGATCACCAGTTCCAATGTCAGATTACAGAAAAAGAGATAAGAAAAATAGATAACTCCTTTTGTGTTTTTAAATTGTGAAAAAGTAGGAAAACTCAAAAGCCATAAAATTATGCATATTCCCTTTAAACTGATAATCCTGGAGCTAGGAATTGATCTTAAAGTAATCATGTCTGTGTTCAATCAATAACTGTAGTCATCATGTATGAGTATTTAACATTACAAAATTAAACAGCCAAAATTCCCAAA
Organism: Hipposideros larvatus; assembly: GCA_031876335.1. Lineage (NCBI taxonomy): Eukaryota > Metazoa > Chordata > Mammalia > Chiroptera > Hipposideridae > Hipposideros > Hipposideros larvatus. The sequence goes on along the minus strand of CM063088.1, from coordinate 68,339,262 downwards.
TATATAGGATATTGATTAAATTCATTCCTTTATACCATGATTATTCATTATGTGCTTCTTAGGTTCAGGCACTTTTGGTTCACAACAGGGAATAAGAGAGACAACATTTCTTACTTTGTGTTAAATTTTATTGGGTGTAGTCCATAAAGAATATTAGATACAGAGACATTAGTGAAATGGAACTCACAATTTTGAAAAATAATATATGTACGTATGTGTATGAAAGAAACACAAAAATTGTACCAGTACATTTATAATAGATTCACAGTCGATGTTTTAAAATCTACTTTATGTTCCATTTTGCTCAGAGCAAGTCTTTAAATAAAACTTTGATTTCTCCCCATACATTGAATTCCCCACAAAGAATACAATTGTCTATTTTTAATATTTTCAATGTTAATATTTAAACATGTGATTAAAAAAGATACAGTTTGAATAAAAGAAACACGTGCAAACACACACACACGATTATACCATCGCATTTACAATAGATTTGAAAGTGATATTTTTTTCTCTTTGCTTTTGATTTACACATAAAATGTGGAGCACTCCAAAAAGCAACAATGCAATATCAAAGAAAAAACCATGCTACTCCTATATCTAAGATTTGTAAAATGTTCAAGTGGGAGAAATTGACATAGCTGAAATAGGAATCGGCATGGTTTAATTTTGGATTGCAAAGAATTTGTCAGTCAAGTGACTAATCCTACCATTTCTTGGTTTTGAGATATTACACAGCCTTAAACAGGCTGCTGAAGTATGTTTAGATATTAAATGATAAAATATTCAAATGCTTAACAATGTATTTGGCACATACTGAGTACTCAGTAAGTGATAGCTATTATTGTTATTAAATTAGAATCACAAAACATTACAAAAAGAGTGAATAGAATTTTTATTAGAACAAGAATAAAAAGTAATCTAAAGCATTATAATACATAATAAGTTGAGCAGAAGTTAAGATAATGTATTATATCTGAATTGGGACTTCAATTACTTAGTGTACCAGTTAATTATTTCCTATAGCAGACACCAGAGTAGAGTGTAGAAGAATGGCATTTATGGGGAAATATTGATATCTATTTCTGTTTTTCATCTATCGACTTCACAATTCAGTTGGGCAGGGGGAAAGTTATATGCTATTTTCTGCTATTTTGAAGTATTTCATGTTGTAATGGCATAATAAAAATAAAAATTTAGTTCAATAAACACACGTATGCATTAATACTATGTAATTCTCAAATTAAACCTTGGAACTAAATCAGTACAAAAATTATACTGTCATGGCCCTCATTTTTCCATGTCATGTCCTATTATTAGAATTTGCATATTTTATTTAAATAGTTTTATTTTAGTGGATTTTATCTTTATATTTAATTTTCATGAAATCAGATAAATTGTGAGGTCCAGCAATTTATTTGGGTACCTGCTTAAGGATTAGACCTCTAGCTACCTGTGTATCTCTGCCTTGCACACTACCTTTTCCTTATTATAATATTATAATAAGAATAGAGAGGATAGTATTATATGCTAATCATTTGGGTGTTGCCCAAGAGACAAGCAGTAGTAATAAAATGGGAATTTTTAGGACAGTCTTTTGTGTATCATACAGCCTCTCTGCCAAAAGCTCTCACATCTAGAAGAATCGATTGAATCTTTAGTCATGAGGTTATAAGAAGTGTATTTAATTTGCATTTCAAAATTGTTCTTAGGGTCACAGTGCCTGCATGTCACCTCTTAACCTCTCTGTTGAGAGCCTTTCATAGTGAAAGGCCATCGATGTGTGGGAATAGATAGCACCTCCATTTTCCAGACATCAGCCAACTCCAATCCATGCAACTGCTTGACATCTAGAGGCCAGTTGGTGTTCCAAGCCTTGCTGCATGTGTAAGTGGCTTCATGGATAACAGGAAAAAAGGATACCAGAGTCACAGTAGAATGTAATACCCCTCACAACATCCTAGTCCACATTACATAGAGATCAAACAGTTCAAATGCTCAGCCTTGTGCATTCCCAATGAATTTTTGAGGGTGGGAGTAAAGGGAGGTAAGAACCATTCAGTGATGCCCCTATCATACATTTCCTTCCCCAGGCTCAGCCTAATTTTTCTATGAGGCTTGGGGAATGTTGAAAATTTGAACGATGGGTGCGTTTCTATTGGAATATTTGAAATAAAAAAGGATATTTTAAGGATTTTGCTAATTGATGATAACAAGACAAAGGAACTGATAAAAAGCTTAGGGGTTTAGAATCTATCTTTTGCTGCTAATATGTTACAGACGGTAATTGCACAATGGGTCCTAAATCTGACAGATTATCAGAATTGTCTAAGGAGCTTATTTAGAATATTTACCAGGCCCACCCCTGGCCTTCTGTATCAGGATCTCCAGATGTCTCTTTTAATAATGCTCCATAGGGGATTCTAATTAACAGTCAGGTTAGGAAACTGCTGGGCTGGAAAAAAGACTTTATTGTGCTGCCCATTGATTCCTAAGGATATGTAGTGTAATGTTTAAGGTATGTGATTCTGATTTTTTTTTTATAATTCTTCTTTTAACTAATCAATTTTACCTTTCATTAGCTTAGTGTTTTGTTTTTTTTTAAGCCTTTAATACATTTAAAGGTGCTTAGTCATAGCCTTTACAGTTTATAGCAGCAGTTCTCAACCTGTGGGTCGCAACCCCTTTAGGGGTCGAATAACCCTTTCACAGGGGTCACCTAAGACCATCGGAAAACACATATTTTCGATGGTCTTAGGAACCAAGACACCGCTCCTCTATCCGTCTCCAGGTGGGTCCGCCCACATGCAGATACGCCCACATACCAGTACCTGGCATGATGACATCATCGCGCCAACCCTATCACATGCACCCCGTACAGATACAGGTATATGTGACAGGGTTGGCACCATAATGTACTTATGCATCAGTCACACATGTGTAGAGAGCAGCTACTGTGTAGAAAGCAGCTGCTGTATTGAAAGCAGCAGTACTGCAGGTAAAACGACACTTCATGAATTATAATTACTGGGTAAATGTAAAATCATGTACTGTAAAATCATCAACTACTGCAAAAAAATATCTGCACCATGGTAACTTAATCTGGATGCTGATCGGTCTTTTTATATTCAGCTGTGATTGATGTGAATACTGCCCCCTTGTGATAGTAACAGGTATGTAAAAACAACAACACAAAATGGTAAATCATAGGAAACTTTAATGAACTGTATTGACTGAACTATGCCATGTATCATCTTTTGTATTATTAAAGCTATTGTTACATATTATTTTCATTAGCAAACCATCCCATGACAATGGATCGTGTAGAGAAGAACGTTAAGAAAAGAAAATATACCGTATTTGCCGGCGTATAAGACGACTCGGCGTATAAGACGACCCCCTAACATTTCCACTCAAAATACAGAGTTTGTTATATGGTCGGCTGTGTGCGATTTTGCGAGTGTGGTAAAATCGCATAACAGCAAAATCGCATAACAGCCGAGCATACACCCAGCAGCGCTGCTGATGCCTGAACGGTATGTGGAATGAAGTGGGCGGGCATCGGGAGGCCACTATGGCACGGGGCAAGCACTATGGGCAGTCTATCTGAAGTGTACCTGGCGTATAAGACGACCCCCCACTTGGAGGCATATTTTTCAGGGCCAAAAAATCGTCTTATACGCCGGCAAATATGGTAGTGAGTATTTTTTACAGTATGGTTTTACCTCAATAATTACAGCAGGAATTGAGAAACCGCAATGTGTTATTTGTTATGAAGTTCTATCAGCCAAATCTATGAAGCCGAACAAACTAAAACGCCATTTTGATAGCAAGCATCCAAGCTTTGCCGGCAAGGATACTAACTATTTTAGAAGCAAAGTTGATGGACTCAAGAAAGCCAGACTTGACATTGGTGGCAAGTACCACAAACAAAACGTAGCAGCCATTGAAGCTTCATATTTGGTGGCCCTCAGAATCACCAGAGTTATGAAACCTCACACCATTGCTGAGGATTTGCTGTTGCCAGCGGCCAAAGACATTGTTCGAGTTATGATCGGAGACGAATTTGTTACGAAATTGAGTGCAATTTCCTTATCTAATGACACTGTCCGCAGAAGAATAGATGACATGTCTGCTGATATCCTTGATCAGGTAATCCAGGAAATTAAATCTGCTCCACTTCGAATATTTAGTATCCAGCTTGATGAATCTACAGACGTTGCAAACTGTTCACAGTTACTGGTTTACGTGAGATTTATTAATGATGGCGACTTTAAAGATGAGTTTCTTTTTTGCAAACCTCTTGAAATGACAACTACTGCATGTGATGTATTTGACACAATTGGTTAATTTCTGAAAGAGCATAAGATCTTTTGGGAAAAGGTTTGTGGTGTTTGCACAGATGGTGGTCCAGCTATGCTAGGATGTCGTTCTGGATTTCAAACGTTTGGTACTGAATGAGTCACCAAAAGTCATCAGAACTCACTGTATGCTTCATCGGCAAATATTAGCAACGAAGACGCTGCCACAAGAGTTACAAGAAGTAATGAAAAGTATCATAAGTTTTGTCAATTTTGTAAAGGTGAGCACTTTAAACATTTTACTGGTTTCGCAACTGTGCAATGAGTTGGATGCGCCGAACAATGCTCTGCTATTTCACACTGAAGTGAGATGGTTGTTGAGAGGAAAAGTTTTAAAACGTGTTTTTGAGCTTCGTGATGAACTCAAAACGTTTTTTAATCCGAAAGCAAGACCGCAGCAGTTCGAAGCACTTTTCGGCAATAAAAGTGAACTGCAGAAAATAGCTTACTTGGTTGACATCTTTGCCATCTTGAATGAGTTAAATTTATCACTGCAAGGGCCAAATGCAACATGCCTCGATTTGTCTGAAAAGATCCGATCATTCCAAATGAAACTTCAGCTTTGGCAAAAAAAGTTAGATGAAAATAAAATTTACAAGTTGCCTATCCTATCTGCTTTCTTTGAGGAACATGACATGGAGCCAGACAAAAGGATTGCGATGATAATTTCTGTGAAAGAACACTTGCACATGCTTGCAGAAGAAATTTCATCGTACTTTCCAAATCTACCTGACACCCCATTTGCACTTGCCAAAAGCCCCTTCACAGTCAAAGTTGAAGATGTGTCTGAGACAGCACAAGAGGAGTTCATTGAACTTATTAACGATGCAGCGAGAACTGATTTCTCTACAATGCCAGTTACAAAATTCTGGATCAAGTGCTTGCAGTCATATCCTGTTCTGTCTGAGACTGTGTTGCACCTTCTTCTTCCATTTCTAACAACATATCTTTGTGAAACAGGGTTTTCCAGCTTGTTGGTTATCAAGTCTAAATACAGAGTGGAAGATGATCTTCATTGTGCTCTTGCAAAGACTGCCCCGAGAATTTCTGATCTGGTGAGAAAGAAGCAATCTCAACCTTAGCACTGAAGTTGGCTTTTTACTCATACTGTGGCAAAATGTAGCAATGTAGTTTACTGTTGTTATATTAAGACTGTTACCCATGCTACACCATGCTTCAAGACAAAATTTCATTTATTTGTAATTAGAAATAAATATTTCACAATACATATTGTTTTTGTGATTAATCACTATGCTTTAATTATGTTCAATTTGTAACAATGAAAATACATCCTGCATATCAGATATTTACATTACGATTCATAACAGTAGCAAAATTACAGTTATAGAGTAGCAACGAAAATAATTTTATGGTTGGTGGTCACCACAACATAAGGAACTGTATTAAGGGGTCGCGGCATTAGGAAGGTTGAGACCCACTGGTTTATAGGAATGGGGGACTGTTTTAAAGCTACCTTACCTAATGACTTCTTTATTAAAGACACTTTACCCAGTTACTCATATTTTACTGAAATCAGTTTCTAAGGAAATTTCAAGTTGTATATTGCCTACATCCATTTGTACTAACATTGGCTCCTTTCTGTAAGCTCCCAGTTTCTCAAAGAACATGTTGGGGGACCCTAAACATAAACAAGCCTTCTATAAGTGTTTATTAAGTGAACAAATACCTAAGTTTATTAACTTTCCACAGTTAATTATTGAAAACTGAGTCCTAAGTGATGTGCCTAGCAACATGTAATAGTTTTTATAATGTAGGCCATGAGGAGAATATAACATTGTGCTTGTTTTTAAGAAGTTAACAGATGACATGAACATCTTTTGTTTATTTGTTTGCTTTATTTTTATTTACTTTTTAAGCTTTCTTTCCTTTTTTTCTTTCTTCTTATCTCCACTCTCCCTCCCTCCCTCCCTCCATTCCTTCCTTCCTTCCTTCCTTCCTTCCTTCCTTCCTTCCTTCCTTTCTCTTCGTTTTTCTTTTTGTTTGTTCTCAATTAATTTATAAACTGGCCCACACATTTTACATTTACAACCCTGGTTCCAGACTTAATTGAGTTATCTTAGCCTAGTAGGAGATTATGATTTAATAATAACTCATAACTTCTATTTATTTCTGGGGTATTTGCATGCTTGGGCATATTTAGTCTATAACTGACCAAATGTTACCTATTTGAAGACTCAGGAGACATAGATTAAAGCAAACAAACATACACCAATAAATGAAATGAAGACATTAGATGTGTTTCCATTGAGGGAGTTCAGATATATCACAAAATCCAGAAAATTGCTGGAGTAAATGGACAAATGTCTATTTTCCAAAGGGAATAAATAATCTCCTGAGAAATAACTCATTTTGAGGGGCATAATGAGCCTGACTTAGCAACAAAGCCTTAGTTATTAATGAGTAGTAGGGATTTTGAATACAAAGAAGTGGCTGCTATTCAAATTCTATCTTACCCCTACTTCTTGGCCTTAATGTAGGATGAAGTGAGAGAGAGGACTAAAGCTATTTTAAAATAAAAGCAATAAGTAAATCAGAATGCATACAAATTTTGGTATATTGTGTCTGGCATATGAAAATAGCTCAAAGACCCAATGACTGTTAGGATAATGCTGATAGACATTGTTTTTGTTTGTGTGTTTGTTTTTAGCTGAGCCATCCTGCCACCTGTTGGCAGCTTAGTGGCTGCTCAGCTCGGGCCGGGACTCGAATTGCTGTTGCTCAGAGCTCAAACTCTTGAGCAAGCTCTTAACCAACTGAGCCACTCGGCCGGCCTGAGATTGTTTTTTATAGTTCCTTTATTTTATAAAATTCCCAAAGTTAGCTGATATCAACTGCTGTTTGTCCTGGATTTCATTGTAAGGAATTATGATTGAAATATTCTCTTCAGGTTTATTCATTCATGTATCCAACAGATATTTTCAGAGTTGGTGCAATGTGCCAGGCTCTGAGATAGGTACGCAAGGCAATATGTAAAAGATAGAATGAAGAGTTAAACAATGAACAAAATTTCCATTCAATGCAGCAAGCACTAAGTCTCCCAAGATAGACATAGAACCAGAAAAGGCTCCTCCTACAAAAATAAAATGGCTTCTGTGGCAAACCAAAACAAAAAGGAGGTCTAATTACTATCCCGCTGTGAAAAAGAATGTGGAGGCAGGCAGTGAGTATTGTTTACTGAATTAAAAGAGTAAAACCCTAAAGAAGAGAAATAACATGACCAAAACAAAAATTTAAAGATGCTAATTGTGATTACAAAGGGCTGTGGGTTACACCCCATCCGCCCCCACCCCCACCCCCCCACACACACACCAAATTAGCATTATAGTTTTATGAATGTACAAGCTAAACATTGATGTCACTACACACTGAGCAAAAGTTGATATAACTGAAGTGGGCAAAAATTTTCAGGAGTTCAGTTTTATATTGTAGTTACACTTAGTGATAGCTCTTTGCTGTCAGTGTTAGAGATACAATTTGCCTAAGAAGAGACTTCTTTGATTTATGAAACTAGAAAACAAATTAAAAACGAAATGCACTACATTTTTACTTCTTCCCATTAAATATTTCCTACTTTTGCATGGCTTATGGGTACTAAAGGAGTATGTAGACAGGTCTCTCACATTCTAAAGTAAACATTTGTTGAAGTACCAGCCCAGGGTAGATCTATTCATTTCTCATTGCTATGTGTATCTATGTGGTTACTATCTTTTGATCTCTCAAAATGAAATTTAGATTCCATGAATCTTTATACACTAAAGAAAAAGAGACACATTGAGAAATAGTTTTTATTTTATAATAGTAAGCACATTTTGCTTACTGTGCACAGTCAATATTCTATGTAAGTATGTAGAGAATAAAGAGATAAGAAACCATATCAGTTCAGGGAAAAAGAGATAAATGACATAGATAGCTGTATGGATTCTTAAAATATTTCAATTTCAGTGTCTACTTTCTCCTGGGGCCTCAGTCTAGCAAATAAAGTTTCTGCTATTGTTTTCAGTGAGACATTCTTTATGCCTGTACTAAAGCTCCTTGATATGCATCTAATTTATTCAATTATTTGTCTATTTTACTTACACAGGTCTATTTTATTAAAATATTGTTTAAAACTGATCATAAAATGGGGCTGGGCAGACAGTATAACTCTCTCTTCAGAAGTTGTTCATTATTTCTTGGAAATTAAAACATATGAGAGCAATTACAATATAAAGAGTGAGGCATACTTATTTCATAAGTTAATTTTCCAACAAAGAATTTGCACATAATTCAGTATTTTCTTAGAAAGATGAATTTCTTCAACTTATTTTTTTAAAATCATCTTAAGAAAGTGATATGAACTAGCATTTGGGAATTATTAATATTATTCTTGATTACATTTGAGTGACCTTGGTTATGGCTCAACATCGTGAGTGCTGCTTTTCTACCTGCAAAAAGTAATCCATAATTACTACTATAACTATCACACAGTCAGTTTACAATAATCAGACATTGAATTAAAATGAATTTATAATCTGTAAATAGCTCTTCCTTGGGAAAGTTGGTTAAAAAAAAGTAACTAAATGTCTAAGTGTGGGGATTTTTGAATTTAGTTTCTACTGGACAATTTTATAGTTTCTCTTAGGTACTGAAAGCTTTCCACAAATTGTTTAAAATCTTCACAATTTTCTCCACTTGACACAAGAGAAAACTAAAGGCAAAGAAGTATCAGTGAGTTACTCAAGCCCATATAGAATTGAATTCAACTTATTTAGATTTCATAGTAGAAAGTTTCCTCATTATGTCATCCTGGGATATATGGAATCATGGCTGTTTGCCAGAAAAAAAAATTATTAAGAAAATATGTTTCATTTCTATAACTATTTATAGTTTAAAGAAATAGCATTGTAAGATTTTCTTGTTTAAAATAATTTCAATAAGCTTATTCATAGAATATGAGGAATTTTTCTGTTCTTCTGTAACATATAATGTCTAAAGGGCAGTGGGATTCCAAAGTGCATCTATTAGGTCCTGACTATGGACCCAGATCCTGAAATTCCAGTGAACAAACCAACAATAGGCAAGTGAAGGCCTCTGAAAGGCAGAGAGACCTTGTAGAAAGGGCCATGAAAAACTGGGCTCACCACGTGACAGGTATTGGTTTGCTACGAAGAAAGGAGGTGGGTGGAAGCTCTTGTAAGTATTTTGCTTGTTTTTTTTTGTTGTTCTTTTGTTTTATTTTTATGAATAGTAAATATTTTCGAGTTGAAAGAAAAAATAATATTGAAGATTTAATATAGCATTGTTAAATTTTAGTGACCAAACATTAAGAAAAACATAGCAATAACAACAGTTATTTTAAGTTGTACTTACTTTAGCCAGAAATATACTTTAACAGTTAAGATTCACAGACCAAAAAAAGTTGCATTTCATACTTATGGATAGGGTTCTCTTAGGCATTCTACATGTACTCTGACACATAGAGGCACCACTTCTTTGTCACAAACCACAAAGGAAGTTAGTAGTCCTGAATTCTGTGACCAAAGCCAGCGATTTAATGCATCCTAAACTCTGTTTGAACAGATTAATTAATCTCATGTGCTGTCTGATGGATTTATCTCTACCCCATTTGATTAAAAGCCATCAGCACCTCCCTTTAAAACACTCCTTTTTAGCATTTGTCCTTACTTTTTTATAGGCATTCCATTTTTAATCATTACTTACGTTTTCAACATTTCATTTTTCTGCTCCATTGTATTCCATTTATATTCCATTATGCTCTCCATCTGTCTATCACATCTTCGTGTCATGTCTACATTTTTGTAACAGTTTCCTTCTGCCATTTATTGAAGTGTCAGTTTTATGTTTCTTACTTTAATCAATATCTATTTAGAAACGATTTACTTTTCTTCAATGAATGGCATTAGTATGTAGAACTTTTGTCATTTATTACAACAAACTCTGATTGCACATATCTATTTTTCTAGATGTCAGCCTTCTATCAATGTTCCAAATGTGTCTTATTTTACATCTGTTCAGACAATAATTTTAAATGTAATAATATGTCTGTCTTCCTACCAAATAACATTTTAAGAGTCAGCATATTTAAAAACTTTTTTCCCCTAAATTACAAAGTTTGAATAAATGTCTGAAGTAGCTCTAGATTAGAAAATGCATCTTAGAAAATAATGTTGTTTAAAAAAAGGATTTTCAAGGGAATATATTTGTTTTTGAACAAAATATATTTTGTCAAATAATGCTATGATTTACAACACTTGGGAAAATTACTATATAGTAATGAGCAAAACATTGGCTATGCATTAATTGTATATAGAACATGTTTAAACAATTTAGAGTGTTTAAATGAATTCAATATTTTCTAATGCTATAACTGATCATAAATTTTTGTAGTGTTTGGTACAAAAGTGGCATGTAAAAATATTAATTTCTGTGTATTCTCTTCTCTCATTCTATATAATTTATAATAGTATAAATTATACTATTTAAATAAGCAACAAAAAATGGGTCTCACAGGTTATGCCATGTTGTTTTTTGAGAATTTATGATATTGACATTGATAATCTTCATAAGGCTAAGAAAAATCTAAAATCCTTCGAAATAATTTTTTTCTATCAATACCTGAATAAACTAATACTCGTATAAGGAATGTGGGACTAGTAGAGATCATGGTCATTTAGGATCAGAGGGAACTGAATGTGACGTTTGGAGCATTCTCTTACTAGCTGTGTGACCTGGGTCATGTTGTATGATCTTGATGAACATCTATTTTTTCATCTACAAACTAGATTCATCTATTAACTAACATCCTGTATTTGTAAAATTAAAGGAGCTAATGTTTGTCATATGCTTAACATAGAACTTGGCACATAATCAGTCACTCATTAGAACATTGTTGTTTTTGTTGTTCTTAAAATTAAAGAATGGAAGGAGACCCAGGGTGGTAGTGGGTGAAATGCTTTCCTCCCAAAGCCCAGAATAACTTGCTGTCAAATCACATAAAGAATAGAAAAGAATCATGAATGAAGCTCCAGTCACTGGCTGGTGGTAGAAGGAAAGAAGATGAATTCTAGTTCCTCCTCCCTCTACTCAGGTACACAGAGTAGCTTTAAATAATAGAGATATGAGGTGATGATGTAGGACACTTTTGATCTTCTCAAGATATATTATGATTTTTTAAATTATCTCTAAAAATTTACTAGCATGTTTGGAAATTCTGTAGACAACAACTAAAAATGAAATAATGTTAAAAATGGCATTGCATTTTATTCAAATGTAGGATACTTCCTGTAGTCAAATCAACCTAAGATCAAACTGCAAACTTTCCAGGATAAATTTGAGGCAATAGTCCAGTTAAGAGCAGATGGGTGTTATTGAACTTCAGGCTATTTCTTCTCCTCTCAGGAGGAAAAGAATTGAACCTACATTTCTCAAATGTCAGTCACTGCACTATATAACTCAAATAAAACTAAGTCAAGGCTACACAACTCTGTTTTTATAGTTCAGTTGTCTGAGTTGCTCTACGTTGACTTAGTATATTTGAAAAACTGATGAAAGCTCTATGTTGGTGGCATTTTGGACTATTTATACAATCCATTTGTATTCATGCAAAGAAAAAATTATATCTTACTTTTGTTATTCTTTTAACGAGGACAGCAATTTGGATAAAGATTCAGAACATTAGGTTAAAGATGTTACCCTTACAATGACATTAAATTTTTTAAAACTTAGAAAACACATTTATTGAAACAAAATTATAAATTATATGTCAATTATGTTTCAATAAAGCTGAAATTTAAAAAATTTGAATTATATAATACTGAAAAGATAATTGCAACATTGTGAAAAAACATTAAAACTCTTTTTAGCTACCTAATTTTTCAATTCAGAAACTATGGAAGATATGTTTAACTCTTCTCTTACTCTTTCTTTATCTAATAAATCACCAAGTTCTAGATTTTACTGCTAAATATCTTCTCAATTCACTATCTTTCACCAAGTTGACTCTGGGTTATACAAGATCAGGTAAATACTTATTCTGGGAGCCTTATTTATATAGGCAATTTGATTTAAAAATTATTCATCAGCCAGTGACAAGTATAGTGATTTATAAATAAAGATTTAAAATAATTGGTAGAGAAGATGTACTAGATATACTTACACATTTATTCATTTTCTAATCAGTTCATCATTTCATGTGAAAATTATTCATAGTGGGGCACCACATTTTCTCCTGTTTTGTTTTTTTTTTTGGTTTTAAATTTTTATTGTGAGAATAAAGCTTCTAGAACTTTCCATATCAAGGATTATTATTTTTTAAGTATTAGTTTCAGGTGTATAAAACAATGTAATAGTTAGACATTTACACCCCTCACAAAGTAATAACCCTTCGCCCCCCAAGCTATCTATTACCCCTCCGGCGTCTTATATAACTGTTACAGTACAGTACCATTGAGTATCTTCCCTATGCTGTACTCCATATATATATATGCCCATTTATAGTTTGGTATTCAATATTATTCTACTTCAGCTTCAGGTGTATAGCACATTGGTCAGGGATTAGAAAGTGCAAATTGGCAGTCACAATATAGTCACAGGGATATGAAATACAGTATGGGGAATATAATCAGTAACATTGTAAAGACTAATAGGGTGCCAGATGGGCACTGGACTTATCAGAAGAATGACTTCATAGACTATAGATGCCTGACCAATGGCACACTGTATTTTCCTGTTCAGGTTCAGGAAACATCTCTTTATGTTCTTTATTGACAAATGAGTCATTCCTAGTTAATACCTTATCTTCCACTGTGAGTGAATGCTATCAAGTCCGTTACTACAATGGCTCTTTAGAACATATTTATATGGAAAAGATATGGATCATCTTGATTTGCAGTTCCCTCATACCAATTATTTAATGCTGGTTACATTGTTACTCATGATGCTGTACCATGTATTGTGCCCCCAACCTCATTTCCCAAATCCTGGCTTCCAGTGCTTTTCTCAAAGGTTGTTGCTGTACTCCATTGATAACCATGAATACAAGCCTAACCCAGAATACGAAGGAAAATGTGAGATATTTTTCATTTTCTGGACAAGTTAATATACTATTTAAAATTTTTTAAGATAATTATAGAACAACATATATTCCAATCATGTTTTTAAAAAACTTTAGGCTATGATTATTACATTCCTATAACTTGATTTTTTTTATAATAATTGACCCCTGATCTTCATACACAATCACCTATAAGTGGGGACAGTAGGCTAGAAGTGTGTGAGAATTACAGTCCCATTTGTGCAAGAAACATCTGCCCCTAGTCTGACATGTCTTAAGACCGATAATGTCACCACACTGACTAGAAGAGTCCATTAACATTGCAGAATAACTAATAGAGTTGAAAGCCCTGAGAGAAGATGGATGTAGCTATAACCAAGGACTGCCTGGCATGGTGCATGAAGCCTGTAGGAGAGACGGGGTAACTTTCGTGGGTGCTATGGTTAAATGGGTGCACAAGGTAAAACATGCTCGTCAGCACACCAACTGAGATGCTGTAAGACAGTGGTTCCCATCCAGGGCTGATTTTATCACGCAGGAGACATTTGTGATGTCTGAAGATATCATTTTAAGTTGTCGCAAGTGGGGAAGGGAAGCAAGGATTTTACTAGTGCCTAGTGGAAAGAGGTTGAGGATGCTGCTTAACATCCTCCAATGCATAAGCCACCCCCTATCCCCCTCCCAAAATAAGGAATCTTTCAGTTAAATGTCAATAGTGCCAAGATGGAGAGATAGCTGTAGACCCAGGGCTACATCGAGGTAGAAATTCAGATGTGTGAGAGCTGAGGAAATTGTTCACATATACTGAGTAAACCTAAAGGTCATCAGGGGACTGTTAGTGTACAAGACTCCTGAACTTTTCCTGTGTTTAATGTGAGCATCATCCCAATCAGTATGTCAGCATCATACTAGTGCCCAATCTCATAAGATCCTCAAATGCAACATTGATTAGTGGTAGCAATACACTCATAAGACTGCCATCTTGAAACTAGAGCCTGTTCATGGAGCCCTTGAACAACCTCCAGTACAAGTTCTACAGTTTCTTGAAAAATCTGGTCAACCACATTCATGTAGAGGACCGATAGTTGAGAGGGGTCCTGAAGGGAAGAAACAGATCCCAGGTAGGTCATGATCTAAGCTCAGCTTGCCCTGCCTATGTGGCACTGACATCCTGGCCAGTCCAGGCACCAAAGGAAGACTTAGAAAATTTTAAAGAAACCACTTCAAGTTTGGGCCCCCAGAAATGTGTACCCTTGTATCTCCTTTTCACTAATTGCAACAGCAATCATCTCTTGATACCCACAGTATCCTCCTCCTAACTTCTCTCAATGCCACACCTGCCAGCTCTTATTCCATTTGCTTCAATTCAGCAAGAGTGAGCTCTCTGAAATAAACAATCATTTAATTCGACTTAAGGTCATTCAGCTTTCTACTTTTAACTGACCCTTTGTTCTTGTCTAAAATTCCAGTCTTACCTGATTTCCTCTTACTTTTCCACTATACTCCACACTGACTTTCTTTGTATTCTCTAATAAATCATTTTTAGGTTTTTTTGGTTGGATTGTTCTGTTTTTACCAGGAGCCTTCTAAAAGGGATAAGGCTGTCTACCACCCACTGCAGTGCCTTTATCTGCCCTTGAGTTCTCTTCTTACAGGCACTTCTTTCTGGAAGTTTTCATTTCTTCCTAGAATAAGTTGGGTTCAACTGTTACACACATTTGTAGCATCTCGCATATTACTCACACTCCTTATAATTACTTAGGCAGTTGTCCATCATCCCCTTTGTACTATATGTTGCATGAAAGCAAGGACTGTATCAGACCTGCTCACTACACTATAGTATGGGGCATGCTAGCATGGGACCCACAGATAACATGGTAGATACTCAATGAATAGTTGCTGGCTAAATAGATGAGTGAAAACTATTTTTCCTATCTAATTTATTATCAAGTAGACTCTATCTTCATGTTACTTTTTAATATTAAAAACTTCAAACATAGAGAAATATAGAAGGAAATTATGAATGCTGAATTAACACCACCAATATCTAACAATTGTCACCATATTTTGTATTTATTTATTTTGCTCTAATATTTAAAAATAACTTTATGTTATCTACCACAAAATACTTCAGTATGAATATCAAAAACAAAAACATTCTTTTATATAACCTAATTAGAATAATAATTCACATAAAATAATAATAATTTCTTGGTATCATCTAACTCCCAGTGTATATTCTTATTTCTCCAGATTTTCCTAAAATATCTTTTTGCAGTTTGTTCAAGCCAGTCATTGACTTAATCTACACATTGAATTTGACTATTATATTTTTTAAATCCCTTTATTATAAAGAGTGCCACATTTTTTTCATAACATTAGCTTATTGAAGAGATTAATCAATTGTCCCATAGTTTCCATCTTCTGAATTTGACTGATTTCTCATATGTCTTTTAAAGTGTTCTTATTGCCTTATATTTAATGTCAACTGGAAGATAAATCTAATAGGTTGGCTAGACTTAACTTAAACATGTTTTTGTTAAGAATACTTCACAGGTGATATTGTATATTTCACACAGCAATATGTCAAGATGCACTTTATGTCTAATTGTGCTACTGTTGTTGGTACCAAGATATATCAGTGGAGTCTTCTTACTTTGATAACTGTCATAGAGGAGACTTAGAACAGTAAGATAAGGTATACAGTTTAACTAAAATCATTTAATGGACTTCTTGAATATTTACTGAATATTTACTGAATACATTTTGCTTAGTTTTCTTGTTTTCCATCTGTCTTTCTATTTTAAGTGTCAACTGAGATTACCTTTTATAGGAAACTTTGTAAAACTTAGATAAGACTTATTAAGGCTGAGGGAGGACTTTTAAAAACCATAATATGTGAAATATAAATTCAACACGTAAATGGCCAAATCTATAATAAAAGATGAGAATGCACGTATATCGAACACAATATTTTTAGTCAATCACCGACTACAAATTATGAATTTAGGTGTACAATTAAGTTTCATTACTGTACAACTGGATTTAGAGATCTCTACAAACTAACAAAGCCATAACAGGTTTACAATCTAATTTGTTAGTGCTCTTAAAATTGTCCCATGCTGATCAAGCAGTTTTGCCTTTGGTTTTTATTTCCCTTATGCTCAAGTCAAAAATAAAACTTGGATTCCAACAAATTAATTAACCCTCTTACTTACGTGGTTGTTTCAGCTCCATTAAGCTAAAGTAATCAAATCACCTCATTCCTAAAGCCTTGAGAAGATAAGTTTAAAAGCTTTCAACTGTAAAAGGACAAAAAACAAAGCTCCCTGGAGAAACAGAGTCTGAATAGTCAAATCATTTTGAATAGGCTTAGTTAGGTACTTGGGAGTTTCCACATGAATAAGTGGTTCTTGGATAGTCCTGTAAATCCATTTTAAATATAGTATATGAAGACTAAGTGTTTTTCGGTGCTCTATCCACATATGTGAAAGAAAATTTTGGTTCCAGTGCTCACCTGCCTTAGTCTTTTGGATTCCAAGTCAAGACTAAGTTCCTCTTCTTTCTTCCTCTTATTTTTCCTTCTCCAGTTTCTGAAACAAACACAAAAACAAATAAAGAACAATAAGAAACACCTTCTCCTAGCTAGACCTGTAGTGTGGAATATAGACACCTTTTGTTTTATAAACCTTTGCCACAAATCTAGTAATCGTCACTAGTATTCACATTTTGCAGATGAGGAAACTCAATAAGGTAAAACATGTTATGAAAGGAGACCGCAAAGTGATGTAGCTACTGATGATGGAGCTGAAACTGTTACTGGCCAAGAGAGGCCCCCCACCTACCCAAAGAATTTTAAGTTTTCTTTCCTATAGAAATGTTAAATATAGAAATGTTAAGTCTCCTCCCTAGTTTCTTGGTTTCTTAGCTCTTGACTTTGATTACTTTTCTAACCAGTTTGTAAATCCTAGACTAGAGATTGCTCCTAGCCTGAATCCTAAAATTCTATCCCCCTGCTTCTTGATTGCTTTGTAAATCAATTTCTGAATCCTAAACAATAAAAGTCTCCTGCTTCAGATAACTACTTGAAAGCCTGTGACTTTCTAATGTCCCCCCATGTCCCCCAGGCCAGTAAGCTGAATGCCAAACCCATTCTGGGCCCAGACAACTGACGCCACCTGAGTAACAGGCTGAATGGCAACAGGCTTCATGAGAGCTAACAGATTTAGTAATTAAAATCTATTTTTCCTCATTCAGGGATTTGGGGATACAGAGGATACCCCAACAAGATTGCAGGTCACAACAAAAGAAGCTAATGTGGTCTTCCAGGCGGAGCTCGAGACCCCTTCCTCTCATCAGAGTTCAGCTAGGGTGAGAGTTCCGTGAATCCCCAATAGGCAGGGGCAGCTCTATGCCCCTGCCCAGCAGGAAGCAGATACAGAAGAAGAGACTTCCTGTCCCTCAACTTCCCATAGAGATTTTATGGGGATCACTTCTCTAAAGGGGAAAACTAGGTAGGCAGTTAGAGGCAGGCATTGGGTTTTTGCATTCCTGCATGTCCCACAGGGTGCGACCGCCAAGGGGACATCCCCTCTCCACCCTAAACTCCCCTTTGTATTGTAATTACCTACCCCTGTGGGAAAACAAATCGGTGCAACTAAATCAGACCAGTCACTCGCACCTGCACAGTACATCCTGTCAATCACAGGTGCCAATCAAGTGGTCCCATGCCCTTAGGGAAACAGCCCATTCCTAGAGAAGGGATAAAAACCCCAAGTCCTGGAAAGTTTGACCCTTTTTTCCCTTTTTCCCTTTTTTCTTTTTTTGGAATCCCTGGTCTTTTGATCGCTTCTTCCTCTTTGAGCTTCGCCTTTGCACGTGGCCTGCTCCAAACTCTTTGGAATGTAATTTCTCTTCTAATAATGGCCCTTGAGCCATTCTCTACTGCTCGGGTCTACTTCTACTTCTTTGAAATGTACTATCCCTTCGAATAAACTACTTTTTCAGTGCTTTACTCCAGCATCTCGTTCAATTCCTTGCTAGAGTTGCCAAGGATCTGGATTTTGCGCCGAAAAGTGCCCACTTTCCTACAACAGAACTAGACTCCAACTCTGAAACCAAAGACTAGGTTCTTAAATACTCATGAAGGGAAAAAAAGGAGATGAAATGTTCCAGTCTTTTCTCCCTACGCCATTAAAACAAAAATGCCATGATGGGATGTTTTTCAGCCAATCATGTATTATGATGATGATGATGATGATGATGATGATGATGATGATGCTATTGCTGCTGCTGCTGTTGCTGCTGCTGCTGTTGCCAGGATATATGCACAGGTTCCTTATATTTTTTTTAATAAATACAAATAACATTAAAATGTAAATTTTGAATCTTTCTTTGTCTTCCAACTATATTCTTTGTGAAATAAAATCTCAAGATTCTGCCTTAATAAAAATTAGATATTTGGGGAAATTTAATACACAAGGCTACTGTTTGTATATATTTGGAATTCATTTATTTTAGGTTAGCCATCAATATTTTACACTATTTTGCCACCCTAAAAATATTGTCATCTAGTCTTATTGCAGAAATTTGGAAATGGAGTTATTTAAAAAACAGGAAACACAACAAAAATTAACCTCCTAAAGGGCAAAAATTCTAAAAGCTCTGACTTTAGAAGGAGGTGAAAACTAGCTAGTGTCACCTCAAGAATGAACACACATGGTCCCTTCACACTTCAATTAGAAAACCAGAAGCACTTCGTCAAAGCATTCAAAAGAACAATGTTTTAGCTTCATAATTAGGTATAATCAGTCTGCCTGTGCTATTAACATGGCCTAATTGCTCTTCTGTGTCTGTGGTAGAAGCTGCCTATGATGCTTTTGTGCACTGACATTTCATTTATGCAACATTGTGCCCCAACAAGAGAGATAGCTGCGTTGTAGAGAAGAGAGGGCCTGTGTTGGAAGTAGGGTTCCCCAGGTGACTAACTTTCTGAGCTTGAATGAGTGAAGTGAATTTCCTGGAACTCAGTAACCTCACGTGTAATATATGAATAAAATAGCCTACCTCAAAATGCAAATTGCTATTGTATTTGATGGCACATAAGAGTTTAGTAAATATTAGTTGAACCTGGAATATTTATTAATGAAAGCATTTGGTAGATTTGAATATATTAATGTACCTGAATATAGAGAAAAATGTCAGGAGTGGTTACATTTTGGGATGTCCTAATGAAAAGAGTTTAGCTTTTATTTTATCCATTGATTTTTCACCAATTTCCAGTTACTACAGTTAAACACATACATTAACTAATAAATATGCATCTCTCAAACAAGTCCCATAGTCACATAATCTGTCATACCACAGCACTGAAGCCCAGTTTCTAAGTCCCTGCCTAATAGAAATTCTCAACCAGCCAGAGTGAGCAGATTTAATCCCTAAGGCTGTTCCCTGACACTACTAAATGCCCAGGGTAGCTAGCCTTTTGGAGTTCTGAAAATCATTTTCTTTCATTCTCTCTTGATGTATTTGTTACTGCATAAGATTTTCATATTCTATTTCTTCTTTTTGTGAATTTGATACTTCTGATCTGCTGAGGACTGAAAACCACTTAAATAATGTGGCATTTAATATGAAGAACCAATGGAGTAAATACAGTATCAGTAGAGACCTGAAGAAGATAAAAAATATGCTAGAGGGTTTGTTGTTGTTGTTTTAACATCTGTGATAGACCAAATTCTAAGAAAGCCTATAAAATTTCTGTTACCTGGTATACTTCTTACTTATATAATTGTTTCTCCTGGATTAAGGTTGAAACCTGTGAACATGATTTAATAAATTCCTTGATTAAGTTACATTATATGGCTCTCTCAAGGCTATCATATGTTATATAAGATTCCATCTTATCAGCCTCCAGGGAGATTGAAAGGAGAGACAGACTCCTACCAACTGTGAAGAAAGCAAATAGCCTTGAGGTGAAATGCCTATAGGAGCTACATAGCAAGGAAACATAAACTTCTTTTAGTTGCAGACAGTAATGAAAGAACTAAGGAGCTGGCAAGTTAGGGGAAACCTGTCAGAGAGGTTCAAGAACCTGAATTCTTCCAACGACCTGAATTAGCTTGGCAGAGGAAGCTGTGCCCCAGGTGAGAACCATGGCCCCAGTTACCATTTTTAGTGAAGACTTTTGACATCTACAAAGAAGATCTAGCCAAGGTGTGCCCAGACTCTTGACTCAGGAAAACTATGAGACAAATAAATGTGTGTGGTTTCACACGGCTAAGTTTGTGTTAATTTGTTATGGAGTGAAAGAAAACAAGTAAAACATCCAAATAGGTTGTTCAAGATTGATTTTGTTTTTACACTCTGGTGATCTCTTAGGTATGTAATTTCCCGAATGATAACTAAATTTTAAAAAGAGTTAAGATTTCTTTACTTCACAGTTTTTGATAGAATGCCAGATACATGAAGAAAGTTACAAATAATGTTTTCTTGTTTTAGTAAACTTTTATTTTAAAAAAGTTTTAGATTCATAGAAAAGTTATGAATTCCTATATACCTTAGCTCAGTTTCCCCTAGTATTAACATCTTTCATTAATATGGTGTGTTTGTTACAGTTAATGAACCAATTTTGATACATTGATATTAACTGAAGTTTATATTTTATTCAGATTTTCTTATTTTTACATAATGCCCTTTTTCTGTTCCAGGATTCCATATAGGGTACTAAGTTACATTTACTTACCATGTTTTCTTAGAATCCTCTTGGCTGTGAGAGTTTATCAAACTTTCCTTGTTTTTGAGGAACGTTGACAGTTTTGAAGAGTAGTGGTCTGGTATCTTGTAGAATGTTCCTCAGCTGGGATTTGGCTAATGTTTTTCTCATGATTAGTCTAAAGTTATGTTTGAGATGAAAACTACAGCTGTAAGTAAAATGATATTTTCATCACATCATAACAGGGTGCATACTATCAATATGAGTTTTGTTGATATTGATGTTGAACACCTGACTGAGATAGTGTTTATCAGATTCCTCTACTATAAAATTACTCTTTTTATCCCACTTTACGTACTGTTCTCTTTGGAAGGATATGCCTCTGTGTAGCCCACTCTTAAGGAGTGGGCAGTTTTGCTCCATATGCCAGTTACTTGAGGATGCATTATGTGGATAAATTATTTGAAATTCTTCTGAGCTGGAAATTTGTCTCTTAACTCCCATTTTGTTTATTTATGCCAATGAGTCAATATGGACTCATAGATGTTTATCTTATACTTTGGGTTACATTCAACTACTAGGTCAATATTTTTGTTGCTTGAAGTATTCTAGCTTTGGCCATTGGGAGATCTTTCAGTTGGCTCCTGTGTCTCTTTGACATAACCTCACTATTAGTGTTTTTCGTTGTTTTTGTTTTTTGGTTTTTTTTACATTTCAATTTGTGAATTTCTGTTGACATAACTTCAAGCTCACTGATTCTTTCCTCTCTCTGTCCAGTCAATTGGAGACAGCCTACTCAAAAGGATTTTTCGTTCCTGTTGCAGTGTTTCTGGTTTCTAACATTTTCTCTGATTATTTATTAGAATTTTAATCTCTCTGTTTACATTATCATCTCTTTTCACATTTTCTACTTTTTCCATCATAGTCTTTAACATATCAACCATAGTTATTTTAATTTCCCTTTCTGATAATTCCAGCATTTATGTCATATCTAAGTCTTATTCTAATACTTGCTTTCTCTTTTCAGACCATGTTTTTTCTTGCCTTTTTCCATGCCTTGTACTTGTACTCCCCTCCCCCCCCGCCCCCCAAGCCAGACATATTCCATCAGGTAAAATAACTTTAGTAAAAAGGTCTTTAGTGTTAGGAATTACATTACTCTGGCTAGGGGTCTGGGATATAGGTGCCAGCAAATTCAAATTCATCATGAGTCCTCATTTTTGTTTTCCCTTTTGACTTTGAGCTTCCCTAAGTGCTCTTTCTCAGAGAGAGTATGTCTCTTGCCTCTCTTTTAGCTGCAATGCACTGTTATTTTACTGGGCCTTATTGGTGGTAAGATATGGGGGAGGAAAAGCATTCTATAATCTAATGAGATTAAATCATAGTGTTTTAGTATGTCCCTGGGCTGTGACTTTCACAAGTGTTTCTTTAGTGGTTTAGATTTCTCTCACCTTTAGGTAAGATAGGAAGAATAGATGGGATGAGATAGTAAAAATGTTCTTTCCTCAGGTGGGAAAAGGCTCTGATAAATTCTTCTCTGCTGGAGAAGAGAACTTTGTTATGGAGAATGCTCTGATTACTTTTCTTTTCCCCCTAAACATCCTGGACCAGCAGGAGATCTTCACTGAATTTACCTCATGAGAATTTTATTGGGTTGCTGGAGATAAAAAGGCCCTGAGTTGTAGGGGGTCTCCCTAAGACTGTCACCCCTGGGAGTTTCTCACTTTCACATTAGTCCGGATTCAGTCCCCCACAATTCATTCAGGTAACCAAAATTACTTATTTTTCATATGTTTAGAAATGATCTCAGTTTCTAACACATAAGAAATGCTTAAGGTTTTTGGACAATGGAAAGAAGAAAGAAATCTTAGCCAGGGCACTTAGACAAGAAAATAATGAATAAATAAAGGTAATCCAAATTGAAAAAGAAGAAATAATATTACGTTTATTTGAAGGTGATAACCTATGTGTAGAAAATCTCAAGGAACTGTCAAAAAAAAAAGAAAGAAATTACAGGAATTCATAAATGATTGTAGTATACAAATTAAATATGTAAAAATTAATGGCATGTCTGTTTACTACAATGAACATTGTAAAAATGACTGAAATTAAGAAAAGCAATTTCTCTTATAACATCAAAAAGAATAAAATAATAGGAAATGAATTTAACAAAGAAGTAAAAAACTTCTATACTGAAAATATCATTAGTAAATCTTTTTTTTTACCCGCAATCTCTATCAAAATCCCAGCTGTCTTCTTTGCAGAAATTGACATTCTGATCCTAAAATCCACATGAAAATACAAAAGACCCATTTTGCATAGCCAAAAGACTATTGAAAAAGAACAAAGTTGAAAAACTTGGAATTACTGATTTTAAAATCTAGTGTAAAAAAACAGTAATCAAGAATGTATGGCACTGGCATGATAGACATATATGGATCAATTTATACTGGATAGAAATTATACTACAGAAATAAACCCATACACCTATGGTCAATTGATTTCTGACAAGAGTACCAGTATAATATGATGGGGAAAGAAAATCTTTTCAACAAACAGTCTTGACAGAACTAGATATTTACATGCAAAAATATGAATTTGGACCATTCATGACATATGCAAAAACTAATTCGAATAGAATCCTAGCCCTAAATGTAGCACTAAACTATAAAACTCTTAGAATACATAGGAGTAAATCATTATGGCCTTAGATTAGATGGAGATGTCTGAGATATAACAACAAAACCAAAACAGAAGCAATGAAAAAAAAATAGATAAATTGGATTTCATCAAATTTAAAAATTGTATTGTTACAAATGATACCTCAAAAAAGTGAAAATGCGGGGCCGGCTGAGTGGCTCAGCTGGTTAAGAGCCCACTTGGGAGCACCAACTCTGAGCAGCAGGGCTGCTGTTCGGATCCCACATTGAGGGCCAGTGGCGCTCGCCCTCTACAGCAAGATGGTGAACAACAGCTCAACCTGGAGCTGGGCTGCTGTGAGTCACCAGCGACGGCGTAGGCTGCAGCAGTGCTGCAGTGGGCTGCTGTGAGCTACATGAGTGGCTGGCAGCTAGCGTGAGCGTCTGGTAGCCAGTGTGAGCTACCCGGAGCCGCTGTGAGCAGCTGACCAACGACTGGCGACTGACTGCCTCACCCGGGAAGAGCACAATGATCATACCAACATGGGCCAGTGAAGCGACATCCTCCATAACTAGACTGAATAACAAAACAGCTATTTGTCTACCTGTCTGTTCCCCTTCCCCGGTTCCCCACCGCTGTTACCCTCCCCCCAATTCCCCAATAAAATCTTTAAAAAAACCCCAAAAAACAGTGAAAATGCAACTCACAAAATAGGAGAAAATATTTGCCAATCATATAGCTGATAAAAGATTGCTATCCAGAATACAAAAAGAATGTGTACAGTGCAATAATTAAAAGATAACTCAAACAAGAAAATAGGAAATAGGAATCAAAACCACTATAAGATACTGCCTTCACGATCACTTGGAAGGCTGCAGTCAGAAAGAAAAATAGCAAGCGCTGATGAGGGAAGAAGTGTGAAATGGGAACCCTTATCCATGGCTGGTTGACATGTAAAATGGACTAGTCCCTTGAAGAACAGCTTGACGGCTCCTAAAAAAGTTACATACAGTTACCTTATGACCCAATAATTCTACTCCTTGGTATATACCCAAGAGAAATGGAAACATATGTCTATGAAATGGAAACATAGAAGCTTGTATGTGAATGTGCATAGCAGCATTTTTCATAATAGTCTAAATGCAGAAACAACCCAAATGTTCATAAATTGATCAATGCATAAAGAAATGTAGTACATGAATACAATGGAATATTATTCAGCCATGAAAAGTAATGAAATACGGATACATGCTACAACACAGATGGACATTGAAAACGTTATTCTGTGTGAAAAATAAAAGTCAAAAAAGATCACACATTGTATGATTGCATTTATATGAAACATCCAGAAAAGGCAGATCTACAGGGTAAAAAAGTAAGTTAGTGGTTGTTTGGGGCAAAGGCAGTGGGGGGTAACTGCTGATGATTATCAGGTTTACTTTGGGGATGATAAAATTGTTCAAAAATTAAACAGCAGCAATAAAGGTGTTGAAAGAAAACAATGGAGAGTGGGAGAAAGGAAGATAAAAAGAAACAAGAAAAGAAGGTCATTTTTTGAGCACATTATGGAGCAGATAATATGCTAGAATTTTGACATGCATAACTTTTGTAATGTTCATGACAAACACAGGATAGGTTTTGCTATCTTTGAATTTGCACAAAAAGAAATTGAGTCTTAGCGAACTTAAAATAACTTTCTAAAAGCTATCAGGTAGCATTGTGATTCACACCAAAGTCCAACTGAAAACGAAACCCATGAGATTTCAACCCCACAGCTGCATGAGTTATTTTATCAAGATAAACAGAACATAAAGAAACTTATTTTTCTTCTAAATCATTAGAATTAATGTTTTATCTCCTCCATGTTAGAACAAATTTGATGCATTGAAAAGTTTTAGCCAATAAGATAAAAATTTGGAGAGATGAGAGGAGTTATTGGATCAGCCGATAAAGGTAGACATATATATTTAAGCAGCACTTTGATTTATGGAATGATCGATCATTCCATGTGGTTTATTCTGAATATAAAATAACCAGATGACTTTATGGGACTACTTGAAATCATCTTGCTGATTCTAAAAATTATAGATATCAGGAAATATTCATTTCAAATTCAGAAATATTTCGACGATAGACAGATAACCTTTCCTGAACTAGAAAAGACTTTGAAAATATTATTTTAATTTCATTTTTGTAAGAAGCTTAAAAGTTAAAATGATCATTTTAATTTTCTGCCTCAAAAAATGAATTCCTAATTTATTCTGTAAAAATTAAATAAACTGAAATGCTATCTCATAAAAATCTTTGTAAGCCTTAAAACACCTATGAATAGAAAGAGAAACTGTCATTAATATACAGGTGTTAAATAATTACACACTAAATTGAAATTCTTATAATAAGGTAAGAAAATCTTGAGTAGTTCCTTCATCGAGTCTGTCTTCAAAATTATTTTTATTTCTAATTCACTTTTTATGCTAATATGTCCTCTACAACCTATTGAAGATAAAATTAAAAAGAAATATTTAAATTGCTTAGCATAATTTATAACTTAACTATAGTATTTTTCCTTTATTAAAACATAGAAGGTGCTGGGGCTTGACTAAATTAACAAGAAGTTAATTTAAGGGAATATTTGGTTGTTTGTAACTGCCTAGGGTGGGGAAAAAAGGGATCCAGATGCTGACATAATTCATCCCTCTAGTTTAGAATAAAAATATCTTTGCAGTAGATACAGTAAGCAAAAATTCAGTGCTGTTTGGGCTCACATATGCATAACAGAAATTCATGCATATATTTTTTTCCAAATTTCTCAAATTGGGGGTGTGAACAGCCTATTACACACATGCACATGTGTGTGTGTGTGTGTGTGTGTGTGTGTGTGTGTGTGTGTGTGTGTGTGCGCGCTCTTATTACAACTATGAAAAACATTTACTGCAGCTACTTTGACCACTGTACAAAAAGGTACATGTGGTGGGCAGAATTCTAAGATGGACCCCAAGATCTCCACCCTCTGGTATGCACGCTCTATATAACGCTGTCCCCTTGAATGTGGCTATGAACTGTGAATGACAGATGTCATTCCTATGATACATAACATTATATGACAAACATGAAGGGATTTTGTAGATACAAAGCTCATCAGTGACTTTAATTCAATTTAAGGGTAGCTGACATTGAGTGGGTCTGATCTAATTAGATGAGTCCTTTATAAAAACTCACAAGCAGCAGAGAAGCTACCCTACTGACCTTGAAGAAGCAAGCTATCAGTAGTTATACAGCTGTGAGTAAATGATGTCTGTTTACAAGGATGTGAGCTGGGAAGAGGACTCTGAGCCTCAGCTGAGACCACAGCCCAGGCTGACACCCATGGTTGCAGCCATGTCAGATCCTGAGCAGAAGACACAACTAGGCTGTGCTTTAACTCTTGATCTATGGTAACTAGGAGATAATACGTGTGCTGTTTCAAGCTGCTAAGTTTATGCAGATTTGTTGCACAGCAACAGAAAAGTAGTTTAGTACATATGTCACAGTGCCTTGCATTTGATAGTGGTTTATACATGGTAGGCATTAATTAATATTACTATGATGAATCTTAGTTTAACAAACTAGTGTTAGTTGGAAAAAAAAACTTCCGTAACATCAAGGATTGTTTTTGGTCCTGACATTAGCAAGAATTCATTAGTAGAAATTTTTTAAGTGTGGCAGCTATAGGTAAATCTCAAGATACTTGTTCCCAGCTAAAATTGATTTAAGGTGTATCCTTGAATTTAAAAAACGCTCTTTTAAAGGCAGACTGGGTAAAAAAAAAACAGGATTATTGTAATCCATTGAAAAATAAAAGAGATTTACAGTATCACCAATGGAAGTTTAGCTTCTAATGCCAGGAATATTTTCCAAGTTGACTGAGTTTGTGAGGCAGAGGTTCAAAGTGACTTAAAAAAGAAAAAGGTTTTTGTGATTTTTTTCCCCAAGACACAGGATTGAAGAGGGAGATCTAGCAGGAAGCGGTGTAAAAGGAGGTATTCTTCCATAAGCATTTAGCTTTGCAATAATACTTGAGAAATTCAGAAACTTTTCTAAGGGAGGAATAGAAGAAACAAAAGAAGATTTATTTCATTTTTTTTCTATTTAAAAAAAGAATAGTAAGTGAACAAGGATTTCTTTTGATCATTAAAAGAAAAGCTGTTGTAATGCTAACAGGTTTCATGGCCATTAAATAGTTAGAGATATAGGATGACACAAAGGAATATGCCACACAACATTTAGCGTCTTTGCATGAAAAGAATCATGGTCATAGAAATAGCAATTATTCAGAAGACCAATTACAACAAAATAAGGTACAGAACATATTTATCTGAGAGCAACTCAGAAGCATCCATCTGCAGTGGTAGAATAAAGGGCAAGATACAGGCAAGACAGTTATCACTTGTATATAATTGGAAAACAAATAGAAGAGTCATGTTATTGTGAATACCCATTAACTATTACAAATTGTATTGGAACATTTGAGAAGTGAAATGAATATCCAATGAGTTTATTATACTCATCATTGCCAGAGCGAGTGCTTTAATAATATGAAATTTATGAAATGGAGTTTGCATTTTATTTACCAAAGTCGCTTTATTTGTGATTTTGTCTGAACCTTGATGAAGAATTGGGCTTTATCTATGCCCTTGTATGAAATTACCACTGTTTTCTTTTTTTCTATCACTCTCCCTAAGTAATACTATTCTAACATCCCAAGTAATAAACCTCTGACATTTAAAACCACTATGTATTGGTTTGTCGGAAAAGTCATGACGCATTTTCGCAACAAAAAACATAGAAAAAATACGTCATGACTTTTCCGACAACCAGATATTTACTTCATTCACTCAGTCAAAATTGCATTTTAGACAAGGAGATAACATAAATATAAACAAGAAACTCAGTGAAATTTGTCAGATTTCTTTAGTAGGGGTTAAAAATGACAATACCTGTGTTTTATAACATTTTTCTTTAGGGATGTCAAGTCAGCCTTAATACTATAAGCATAAAAATATATACATTTTTAGAAAACTCCTTCTTGACTTCCTGCTAATATGCTTCTTTATTCTTATGCCTTCTCTTAGTCTTAGTTCCAAAAATTTCATGTGCGATTCCTTAGGGTAAAGAGAGTTCTTGCATATTACTCTCTGATAACTATTCTTTGAAGCTCACCCAGTTATCTTTTGAGTATTTTATATCGATCTTTCTGAATGTTTCCTCCTAAATATGTCTGACTTTCAGAACCATTTGTTGTATCTATCTTGGGTCTTAAGGGTTGGTTTGCAGGTCATAGGTATGGACACTTGATCTGCAATTTTAAGAGAGCACTTCTTCCCTGAAAGATACTGGTTACCTTTGGTGTTAGTTTTCAAGCCAGGTCTCTGCCATTTTGTTCATATTTTTATTAGGTTTCTTCAGGGTCTGATCTCTCTTTTCTAGTAACAATAATTATATCTCTCCTTTTCTAATTGTTTAGGATCAGTTAGAAAACAGAATTTGCTCATTTATTTCATTTTAATTTCATTTTTATTTAAAAAAATATATTCTCCCTCTTGTTGTATCAGCCTACATTTCTTCATTTTGTTTTTACTCTCCTGGTACTCTTTTGCTTATGATAATTTTAAAGCATATATGTTTCTAAAGCATTTTGTGAATAAAGCATATGGAACAAATATTCTGCTGAAAGCCCTTTAAATTTTTCAATGTTAGTTATGACCATTTTATTTATTTTTCTAAATCCATCTCAGATTATGAGCTGTTCTCTTTAAAACAGGCCCCACCCCCCAATCCATTTTCCTTCATCTGTTTCTTTTTAATAAAATATTTCACATCTCATAGGGTAAAGCCACATTTTGGGTCTCTGAAAACTAAAGTAACAATTATAACTCATGTGATTAATGAAGCTCAGTCCTGAGATTGCTCAGTACAGGGATAAGAGACAGGATTTTGAATATGGGGCAGCCCATCCAGTCCTGCCGACTTTATCACTGGAATGCAGTTATCTGTAGTTTCAAGTCCTGGTCCATAATCTAAGTAAGTAAACATACTTAAAGGTGACCAAACAAAAAATATATATATATATTCTTCTCTACCTAGTGCATGCTATGGTTTTCCTCTGTTCACATATTTGCTTTAGTTGGCCTAACAACCTATCTAGCATGGCAGCCTGCATGTCTTTGTTAATGCTGACCACGGTCCCCCATCATTTGTACAGTGTGGGATGCCTGTTGCTAAGACTCATTTCTGTAGAGCTGCCTATAGTTGCACTGGGCTCCATGCTCAGAAGCCTCCTGTGCTTAGTATAATTTTCTTCTGTCATTATCTTGACACTCTTAATAATTTTTAACAAAGGGCTCACACTTTTATTTTGTACTGGGCACCACAAATTATGTAGCTGGTCTGGATAATCACAGCTGCCTTTTACTACAATTAACTGCCAAGGTCACAATTTTATTTAACTGAGTTTTAAGCTCAGTCATCCAGGTCACATCAGTTAAAAACCAATGCATAACTATAAAACAAACAAAAAAACAAAACAAAAAAAAGCAGAAGAGAAGTTATTATAATCTGAAAATTTGATCTCATTAAGAAATTCCAATATTCATGTTTACTATAGCGCCACTAAATCTTACATCTACCACTTCCAGCTGTCAGGCCTTGTGTATTGTCTCACTTAATTTCACCCCCTATTTACTCTCCACGTTCAAAGCCAAATGTACTAGATGTTTTGGAGAATAGAAGACCTCAATAAATAGGACCCTTCTCTTCTATTTAGATTCAGAACCACTTGAAATATAGACAAGAATCACATTTTTGGAGATCAATATATTATCTTTATTTAGTGATAAAGTGAAATGGGAAAGCTTGGCCAATTTTAATCCAAGGTTATGTTAGCACTCCCCAGCTGAAATTATCCCCCCAAGCTACTTTCTCCATAGGTCTTGCCTTACTAAGCCGAGTATATGACTAAGAGAAGACAGGAATGAATGTTTCCAGCCAAAAGTGACCACTGTCCCCCACTGTAGAAAACAGAGGAGGAGAGTCACACACAAACAATTATTTCTCCCAACTGTACCAAACAAGTGATTCAACCCTCCTCCACAGGAAGAGTGAATGAAGAGATGTGTCTACAAATCATAAACTCTACTCACCCACATTACTGAAGGCAGAGAGAAAGAGGGGTCTTATAATAGAGGGTAAGTGTCAGGGACATTGTAGGGCAAGGTAATACTCCTTATTAGATATACCTCTAGTCCATCTAAGAGGATTTATGGTTGAATGTTATTAAAGAAATCCAAATACCTTTCTATACAAGAACTCATCCAAAGGATAATTAAGGAACAAAACATTTTGGGACTTCTGGTCAATATGACAGAGTAAGTAAATGCTGTGCTCACCACTTCTCATTACCACATCAGAATTACAACTAAATTATAGAACAACCACCCTTGAGAACCACCTGAATACCAGCTGAACAGAACTCCTGTAACTAAGGATATAAAGAAGAAGCCATGTCAAGATGGATAGGAGGGGTGGAGACATGAAACAGGCTGGTCTCACGCCCATGTGTGGTGGTTAAAAACCAGAAGGAATGTCTTGGCTTTGGAAGTTGCTGCTGATAAGTGAGGAGTCCCAGCTCTGCACTGGGACCCTCAGCCCAGAACACCAGTGTGGGAAAGAGGAGTCCCTACCACATTTGGCTGTGAAAATCTGCAGGGATTCAGTCCCAGTGACACGGATGTCTGCTAGAGACCCAGGCATCCTCCTAAGAGATGCACACATGGATGTACTCAGTGATGGATTCATTCACTCTAAGCTCCAGTGCTGGAGCAGCAGCTCAAAAAGCTCCAGGGATGTACGAGAAGGAAATTAATTGTATGGCTGCAGTGTGAGGTCTGGAGGGGCAGCTTCCTCAGAGACAAAAGGGCTGGCAGAAGCCATTGTTCCTTTGTTGAGCTCTTCCCCCACACAGCCTGCAGGCACAGACAGGAAGTAAATCTGAATTTCCATCAACCAGGCTATCAACTGCTCTCACCCATCCCTGGTGATTCTCTGAGACCCTGCCTGGCCAGAACCACTTTCAGAGGCTAATCTGCATGAACTGCCAGCCTGTACCCATGCTTCAGATTTTCCTAAAACCTCTCAAAGGTCCACAATCCCCAAAGAAGCATGATTTGGCCTTGGTATTCCCTGTACATCTTGCTGAGTGGCTCTAAGCCTGGCACTAGTTTCAGTATACAGATTTGGTTCACAGTATAACCACCCCCAGGCACCCCGAAGCACAGCAGAGGCAGCAGCTACCAACCATAAATCATTTTGTAGCTTTTACCAGGTGGTCCCAGGCCAGATACAGGCAGTTTCTGACCTTGGTCTGCATTCTAACCCTTCTGAAAAGGCCTCAGAATCAGTGGCCAGCTTCAGACCACCACCTGATTAGTCCCACAGGTGTCACACCAAAAGGATGTTCTTGGCAGGCACCAGAGTACACTCAGGCAAATCCTGCTCCTTGGGTTCAGCCCCCAAACAGCAGCTCATATGCTGTGGTGGCGGCCAATCCTCATAGCCAGTCAGTCTGAGGGTCATTCTCACCCACTGATGTACCAACCGCCATCAAGGCTCAAGTACAGGATGATGCACACAACTTGCACAAGGGACACTCCTGGAGCAACCAGATCAGATTGGGTAAGAAGTATTAAAGGGCCTTCTTTTTAGAAGAAGAAACCAACAACAGCAAAAAGATAAAAAACATGAATAATGAAATTGCAGTAGCTATATATCTATTATCAATTACTTTAAATGTAAATAGATTAAGTGCTCCAATCAAAAGACAGAGTATGGCTGAATGGATAAGAAAACAAGGCTCTTACATATGTTGCCTATAAGAGACTCACTTCAGATCAAAATATACATGCAGACTGAAACTAAAGGGATGGAAAAAGATATTTCATGCAAATGGAAATGAAAAGAGTGAGAGAGAGAGAGAGAGAGAGAGAGAGAGAGAGAGAGAGAGAGAAAGAAAAGCATGGTAGTGATACTTATACTAGACTAAATTGACTTTAAAACATACAAGCTATAGCAACAGATAAAGAAGGAGCCAGTAATTCCATTCCTGGGTATTTATCCAGTGAAACCCAAAACACTAATTAGAAATAACATATGCATTCTCTCTTGCAGTCGGAGCAGAGCAGCTGGCAGAGCGGAGCGGGTCGCCAGGTCAGCCATGTTATCTGCACCTCCTCCACCACCACAGCCCCCCACCCACCAGGCTTCAGTAGGGCTCCTGGACACCCAGTGGGCCCGCAATCATTCACCATCCCCTCTCCGAGGCAATGTGGTCCCCAGTCCGCTGCCCACTCGCCGGACAAGGACCTTCTCTGCGATGGTGAGGGCCTCGCAGGGCCCTGTCTACAAAAGAGTCTGCAAATGCTTCTGTCAATCCAAAGGCCACAGCTTCATCACCCCTGCTAATGGCGGCCCTGATATCTTTCTGCACATCTCCAACGTGGAAGGGGAGTATGTCCCAGTGGAAGGCGACGAGGTCACCTACAAGATGTGCTCCATCCCACCCAAGAACGAGAAGCTACAGGCCATGGAGGTGGTCGTTACCTACCTGGCACCGGGCACCTAGCATGAAAACTGGTCCGGCCACGTCTTCAGCTCCTAGGAGAGGCCAGGTGTACCCCTTCTCTTGGGTTTGAGAGAAACTCTGGGGGGAGGAGGAGGCAGGACCAGACTGGAGATGACATTCTACCACAAGAGATATGAGATACCGCTCAAAGTGAAGAGCATGGTCCCTTTCATGTATCCTGGAGGAAGGAGTGTCCGGGGTAGGCACGGGGTGCTCTGAGTCACCAGCACAGCCTCTGATCAGCGCAACAACCTCACCACCTGAAAACTATTAAAAGCATTGAAAAAGGAGGAAAAAAATAATAACATATGCATCCATATGTTCATTGAAGCTTTATTTACAATAGCTAAGATTTGGAAGCAACTTGAGTGTACATCAATAGATGAGTGGATAAAGAAGAGACAATACATATATACAATGGAATACTACTCAGCCATAAAAAAGAGTGAAATTTTGCCATATGCAGCAACATGGGTGGACCTGGAGGACCTAATGCTAAGTAAAATAAGTTAGACAGAGGAAGATAAATACAATATGATTTCACTTATATGAGAAATTTAATAAACAAACAATAAGACAGAAGCAAACTCATAGATACAGAGAACAAACTGATGAATGCCACATGGGTGGGGGGGTTGCAGGGCAGGGTGAAAAAGGTTAAGGGTTTAAAAAATACGAACTGATAGTTACAAAATGGTCATGGGGATGTACAAAACAGCAAAGGGAATATAGTCAACAGTATTGTAATAACTATGTGTGGTGTCAGGTGGATGCCAGATTTATCAGGGGGATTACTTCATAAATTATATGTCTAACCACTATGCTGTACAATATGCCTAAAACTAATATAATATTGAATGTCA
Organism: Hipposideros larvatus; assembly: GCA_031876335.1. Taxonomy (NCBI): domain Eukaryota; kingdom Metazoa; phylum Chordata; class Mammalia; order Chiroptera; family Hipposideridae; genus Hipposideros; species Hipposideros larvatus. Next base: position 68,304,956 of record CM063088.1, on the reverse strand, counting down.
AATAAATAAATAAATAAATAAATAAATAAATAAATAAATAAATAAACAAATAAATGAAATAGTAAAATTGAAAATTATACACACTGGCCCAGCAGCTTCCAAATATTTATGTTGTAGGAGCTTTAGTACATAAACTAGAATGTTCATTGAGTGACTGTTCTAGGCCAGGCAGACAATTCTAGGTGCTCATGATACAACAGAGACAAATAACAGGGCAAAGATCCCTGCCCTCATAGAGCTAATGTTCCTGTGGAGAGTGACCAAAACAAAACAAAACAAAACAAAACAAAACAAAAAAACAAACAAACAAATGAAAAAACACTAAATACATAAAGAAGAAGGGAAGTTGATGAGTCCTGTGATTTAAAAAAGAAGAAGAAGAAGAAGAAGAAGAAGAAGAAGAAAAGAAGAAGAAGAAGAAGAAGAGAAGAAAGAAGAAGAAGAAGAAGAAAGAAGAAGAAGAAGAAGAAGAAGAAGAAGAAGAGAAGAAAGAAGAAGAAGAAGAAGAAGAAGAAGAAGAAGAAGAAGAAGAAGAAGAAGAAGAGAAAGAAGAAGAAGAAGAAAGAAGAAGAAGAAGAAGAAGAGAAGAAAGAAGAAAGAAGAAAGAAGAAAGAAGAAGAAGAAGAAGAAGAAGAAGAAGAAGAAGAAGAAGAAGAAGAAGAAGAAGAAGAAAGAAGAAGAAGAAGAAGAAGAAGAAGAAGAAGAAGAAGAGAAGAAGAAGAAGAAGAAGAAGAAGAAGAAGAAGAAGAAGAAGAAGAAGAAGAAGAAGAAGAAGAAGAAGAAGAAGAAGAAGAAGAAGAAGAAGAAGAAGAAGAAGAAGAAGAAGAAGAAGAAGAAGAAGAAAGAAGAAGAAGAAGAAGAAGAAGAAGAAGAAAGAAGAAGAAAGTAAAATCAGGTAAGAGATATCAGAAATCCTAGCATGGTAAAGGCTTTCTGAAGTATCAAAGAGGAAAGTCACTGTAAGTCACATTAAGCAGGTGACATTTTAGCCAAGATCTGCAAGAGATGAAGGAGTTAGCCCTGTGCATATCTAAAGAAGAATGTTCCTGGTAGAGGAAACAGCAAAGAAGCCACGGTGGCTGTGAGATAATAGGAAAAACATATATCTGTATCTGTATCTACGAGGTCAGATAATTAAGTTCACGAACTCATCGTAGAAAAAGTGCTACATACTTCATTCCTGAATATCACTACAGTCACCTTCGAAGCACTCCCCTTGGGAAGCTATGTGCCGACACCAGCCCCTAGTCCACCCTTCAAAACAATTTTGGAACTATTTTCAGTAATGTCCATCAAAGCTGTTATCATATTACCCTTGATGTCCTGAATGTCATCAAAATGTCTTCCTTTCAATATTTCCTTTATCTTTGGGTAAAGAAAGAAGTCACTGGGAGCCAGATCAGGTGAGTAGAGAGGGTGTTCCAATATAGTTATTTGTTTACTGGCTGAAACTCCCTCACAGACAGTGCTGTGTGAGCTGGTGCATTGTCATGATGCAAGAGCCATGGATCGTTGGTAAAAAGTCCAGGTCATCTAACTTTTTCACACAGCCTCTTCAGCACTTCCAAATAGTAAACTTGGTTCATTGTTTGTCCAGTTGGTACAAATTTGTAAAATAATCCCTCTAATATCAAAAAAGGTTAACAACATTGTTACAAAAGTTCACAAACTTAATTGTCAGACCTCGTATATCTACATCTATATGTCTGCCTCTGGTTCCTGGCACAGGCTTCTAAAACCTTTGTAAATTCCTAAGTAGTAAGAGCACAAGGAACATCTCTTCTAATGAGGTGACCTTTGGTGGGCTTGTGGATGGGGCTGGTCTCCAGAAAGACCAAACCATGATTAGAAGCTTGGAATTTTCAGCCTCAACTCCCACCCTCCAGAGAGGGGAGAGGGACTGGAAGTTGACTTAATAAGTGATCATGCCTACGTGAGGAAGCCCCCATAGAATCTCAATAGTAGGCCATTCTGGAAGATTCCAGGTTGGTGAACATAACCACAGTAGGAGGGCAATGCACCCCAACTCCATGGACACAGAAGTTCCTATACTCATAACCCTCCTAGACCTCGCCCTGTGTATCTTTTCGTGTGTCTGTTCATCTGTATCTTTTATTGTATCTGTCACTAAACTGGTAAAGGTAAAAAAAAAAAAAAAAGAAAGAAACACAACATTTTGGAATCAAGTTTAAATATTTTAATATACACACAAAAAAATCAAGAATAAAATTAAACCAGTGATTTTATTTGTGAAGTAATAGAAATTTAAGGCTAAATGCCAAGTTTTTCAGATTCAACTTAACAGTACTTAGTTTTTGTCCTCTGCTCTGTTTTTTTTTTTTTTTTTTTTTTAGTTAAAATTTGTTGGGGTGACAATGGTCAACAAAACTACATAGGTTTCAAGTGTACCATTCTCTAATACAGCATCTATATATTGCATTATGTGTTCACCACCCAGTGTCAGTTCTACCCTCCATCACTATAATATTTGACCCCCTTTACCCTCCTCTACTATCACCCCTCCCCCCTTACCTGCTGATAACCATCAAACTGTGTCTGTGTTTTTGTTTCTTTGTTTGTCTTGTTCCTTTGTTGCCTTCAGTTTTTCCCACATAAGAATGAATGGAATACTACTCAGCCATAAAAAAGATGAAATACTGCCATTTGCCACAACATAGATGGATCTTGAAATTATTTTGCTAAGTGAAATAAGTCAGACAGAAAAAGTCGAGAACCATATGACTTCACTCATATGTGGGATAGTATACTTATTTTTTTACTTCATACTTTTTAAAAGATGATTACTTTTCATTTGCTACTACAATTTACTTTATATTTTAGATTATAAATTAGAATTTTTTTCCTAATATTTCATTAGTTTTAAACAGCGAAGTCTACATGTACAGTGTAATGTTCACTATGGTACATTTTACACAGTTATATTCTCATATTCCTGATTTCTCTATTAAGGAAATAGAAATATATGCTACTAGGTACCTAACAGTAGTCCTCTTTCACCACCATAATTTCCTGAGAGTATTATCTGCTGACTAAAGGGAATCATTAAACGCACCTGGATAGTCCATTGCTGGTGTCCGATGCTGTAAAAACAAGCCAAAAACTAATTCCACTGGGACTAAATTTAAGACTGTTAAAATGTTCCACTTTGCTCTCATTTGCCCTCACTTTTCCCTTCCATGTGTTCCAGATATTGCCCATGTGTGTTTCCGGATCCAGTCTCCTCTTTTCTTCACTCTGTCCCCTGCCCTGGGACAATGCCTGCATGATTACATGAGCAAGTATCCTGCCCTCTGGTTGCAGGTTAGGGTGGGCCAATGATGAACCCAGGCAAAGATGGAAGGAAGGAGAACAGTAAGATTAAGGGAATTGTTTGTTGTCCCAGCTGGGACACCAAGGGGATGCCTGCTGTGTCTCTCCCCTGAAGGTCATGGTACCTCAAGGCTCTCTTCTCTACAGGACACTTTCCTTCTAGCTTGTAGGAACCATCACCCTGGTGTTCCCTGCTCCAGATTGCTGCACTGTTTCTTATGCTTTCCTTGCACTCAACCAGGCCTTTCTAAATAGTTCCTTTTTAAACACTTCTAGGATTATACCAATTTTAATGTACCATCTATTTTATATAGATACCCAGACATACACAACCTACAGTGGGAAGGTCTATCTAAAAACATGTAAAAGTGTATGCTAAAACAAGAGTATTTTCTGGATTTAGGAAATGCAATAAATTTAGTGGCAGGTTGGTAGGGGGGTAATTTTTAGCTATTTTGTTTAGACCAATTGCATTTTAAATGAGGTAGCTTTTATCATGCTCATACAACTGTATTGGCCTCTAAGTTATTGAAGCTCTCCTCATGGATAAGCATTTAAAGAACTCCAAGAGTGGATGTTTCCTCATCCATCTCCATCCCTGGAGAGATTTTTTCCTAAGAGCATTATGATTATGTATGAGATGTTGTCTGATCAATATATTTCTACTTAAAGATGCCAGATACATAAAGTGATGATCTCCCAGACTGTACAATATTAGAATCCATTCCAGAGCCCCTGTGCCACTTTAATAAAGACAAGCATTTACAAAACAACTTAATTCAAAATGCAGGTTAAAAAAAAAATGATGCTGAATTAGTCAACTACTACATAGCAGCCACAATGCTCTCCTGAAAAGTCAAATCAAACTGCGTTCTAAACCCTGAAACTCACCTAGTATAGTTTGTTACTGTTTGTAAACTTTGTGGTTTCACACAGATGAATACAAAACCACACAACAGGAAAGCTGAAAAAAAATAGTGTCTTAAAAATGAAATAGCTAAATGCAGCATGAATTTTTTTGATAGCTACTGGTGATTTTCCTCCTTTTTGTTTTTTTTTAAACCAAGTAAATTCTCTTGAGGGAGCATTTGTAGAAGAAGCCATGCATTTTTAAATACAAGCGAAATAATATATACCTTTTACACAAAAATCTTTCCATAATGTCCACATGCATGCAGTCTGTCCTTTTGGTCTCCTAAATTCATTCCATTCTCCTTTGAAAGCTTTTGATAACAATTGGAAGCATTTATGCTACTTCCCTTAAACCTCACCATCTCTAGATTACTAAAAATAAACTGTATTAAGTTGTGAAAAAAACAGTATTTCCTGAGCATCTCTTCAGAGTGGAATGTTGCTCTAGAGTTCTGAGAAAATGAAGGAGGAATGCTAGTATGTTTTTGGCCCTCTGGGAACCTGGATTCAACCTGGAGCCTTTGATAATGAGGCACTAGGAAAAATCCTGCTGGGAAAAGAAACCTATGAGTTTAGGTTTAAACAAGCAATCTTTGGCCTCCTGTTTTTCCCTTGTTGAGCAACAAAACATCAAAGGACATTAAGAAGGATTTTTTCTGTGAAACTTGGTTTAAAAATACTGATGATAGATTTTCCTCTAATCTCCCCAGAATTCACTGAATAAATACAAGTGTCTAATTATAAAAATAACTAGAACAAACAAAAGATAGGAAAACATTATGTACATCTGAGCCAACAGTTTGAAATGGATTATTAATGAAGTAAATTTCAAACCATCTGGTTTTCCAATCTTGATTAAATTAGAATGTAATCAGTATGAATGAATCAGCTGTGGAACATACAAAACTGTTAAATAAATGAATCACATATAATAATTGTGTACATATTTAAAATGAGAACTTTATGTACTGAACCATTAGAAAATAAAGATAATCTGATACCTACTTCCTCTGTTCTTCAATGCAAATTGCCATTAGGAATATTTCATTATGTTATGTTACATTTGTAGAAATCTGTTTGCTCTTTTTTTGTTAATGATCAAGCGCTTGTTAACACATTTGCAATTTCTACTCTTCACTCAGAGCGAGACAAAGAGAAAAGAAAAAAAGAATGAGTTAGAGACCTTGCTCTCAAATATCTTGTAAACCTCTTGGGGAAGAAAGTAGCTTCCCATGGAATATGAGTGAACAGCACAAAACAATTCCAAAACAGGTTCCAGGAATTTGGCAATGATTAATGCCCTACACAATTTACACAGTGAAATGGTCATTCATGCACTAAATTTAATAAAGTGTGTGTGCAGAGTTTCTGTTTTCTGTGAATAAAGGTATACAAACATGGCTCTAGACAAAAGTCTACATTTTATTTGATGATTTTTTCATTTGAATACCAGCACCTAGAAAGCGTGTGGCAAAATTATAGTTGTTTCATCAATATTTATTCAATGAAAAAAATAAGGAAGTATAAGTCCCTCTGAAGTGAGAAGACATTCTCCCATTCATCAATGCATTCCCAGTTCTACAGGCATCTGGAGTTATGTTTCCTAGTTGCCATGGTTGCTTATTACTTAAGCTGCAATATTGTTAACACTTTCAGCATGAATAGTAATAGCGTTGGTTTAATAGCCACAATTGATCCCCCTGTCAGCAGCCTCCAACATTTCCCTGGAAGAGTGGGCATTGTGAGGGCTTCCCAGAGAACTGGTCCCATTAGGGATGTTCTACCTAATGTGATGCTTCTGTTTGTGCTCCAGGATATGTGTTTCAGCCTTATTTCCTAAAACAAGTCTACTCTGCCTCTTGTTTTCACTTCTGAACCAGTTCCTAGGCACACTCTGGCTATTTGAACCCTCTTTAGGTCCTCGAATCTTGCATTTGCCTCATTTGGAATCCTCTGTCTTGTCCACTGCTTGGTGTCATGTATTAAACCATTTCTGATTATTTCTCCTTTTTCTTAACCTTAATAATTGACTGTGTTGTTCATTGATTTTACGTGAACTATTTTTAGTCAAAAATATATATCTTTGAATTCCAAACATACCTCAAGAAAGCCCTTAGCTGGGCTAAAACTCCCTGTAGTCATAACAACAGATAAGTGTGAGGAGAAAGAACCTGACAAAAACCCTCCAATTTAATTTAGATGTAGGAACCTAGGTGTCCTTCATGGAGCATAACATTCCCTAAGAAATGGCAGGTCACAAGAATTCAAATTTAAGGATTTCTCTATAATTAATACAAGTTGTTAGCAGATAATAACCCAGTATCCTAGGATCATATCAGGGTCAGGAAAATGCAAACATTCTCATTTTTATTTTCTCTTGCCTTGACTGTCATCAACTCAATAGCAAAGTGATTCCCTGTAAATACTCATAACATAAAAATAGGTATAAATATGTTCCTGCTAACAACCTACAATATAAATCCTTTATATTTACTTACTTTTTTTTTTTTTTTGGTATTGGGGATTTTATATGTCACCTACTTTTACCAAAATCACTTTCCTGAGGTATGAAATGAATTTTGGATGGAAAATCGTCAAACCCGCTCATGAGTGTTAGTGGCTTATAAGGGAATCCCAGAGAGAGAAATAGGACACGCCTTTGAGGAGTGCTGTATCTCTAGGCTGTTGAAAGGATAGAAGAGAATATTATGTAACAAAACATGAGCAATGATGACTGTGTCATGCATTCTGTCAGGAGTGTTGGAGTCTGAATATAAACATCGTAGGTATAGCTTCATCAATTATAGTTTAATCAATTATATATTTATATTCCCTTTTTAAGCATACTCATAATGATATTTGACAGAAAAAAATCTAGGTTTAAATAAGTTCAAAAGAGTTCATAAAAATAAAGTAAAAGTTATAAGTAAAGAGCATTTATCATTATTTAATTAGAATCTTTTTAAATGTTATGAAATAATGGCAACTTTTCATATTGATAGAGCTTGGATTCAATGAAGTAAGTTAATTATGTAATACCTAATAAATTAACCTACTATTGGGCTACCTATCTTAGTTTGAATTCCCAGGAAAAGACCCTGAGGTGGCGATTTGTGTGTAGGAAGTTTATTAAGGAGTACTCCAGGTTCAAATAAGGAAGAGTAAAAAATGTAGGATTGTGTAGGGAGGTTAAACTGAGATGGAGTAATAACAAAGGCATCAACCAATCTAACGGAGGGCCTCTCCAGAACATTGGACAGCGTTTCAGAATATGTTGTGTCCTAAGCAAGGAGACACATATACTGACATCATGTCATTCGATGTAAGCTGCCCTGAAGGAAGTGGCTGGACCATGGGTGACTTGACTCTCTTTGCCTAAGAACAATTCCCAAAGGACTCGCCTAAGATCTATTTGTTGCCTCCAGCCCTAGCAGCTGGGAATTTCTCAGTCTTACAGGGAACTTCTGGGTGGCCCACTTTAAACCCATTGCAATCTGCCTCTTGCCCAACTTGGATCCAATTACTTCATGGGAAAGTTCTGGGAAAGCCTCCTCTGAGTTTCTGGTCATTTCCCGTGGAAACTAAAAATAGAAAAGACCTTAGGGGAAGCGCTACTCTGCTGCTGCAGTTTGTTTGAAGGTCATCACTGATCCTGATGGCCACCTCACTCTGTTATCTTTTACGGCAACCCCTCACCCCAGGTAGCACCTCTGCTGGTCTAGGCGACCTACCTACTGAATGATTCAGAGCCTCATCCCCGTGAGGTCTGAATTTTTGGTCGCCATAACATTCCCAGGCCATAAATGCTGCACTTGCCCCTTTATCATCCCAAATTGGGCAAGGGCAGACCAAAAAACACCCCAATGGAACACAGGGGTCTCAAAGATATTCTTTCCTGCCCCCGTTATGGAACAGCACACCTCTCTCCTCCTCATGATCCGGGTGAATTGTTCCTGGAAGCTGGTTTTTTCTTCTAACCAGCAGGACTCATGGTATGAGGATCCGAAAGTGACTGGATTCCACTCCGTTAGGACTCTTGCTCGGCTTCCTTGTGAAAGCATTTTGTCTCCTACAAGTAACCTCTAAATGTGAATAGCCCAGAGCTGTGAGGACAAGATGTAACCCTCTACAAATGGACCTCTGAGAGTGATGGTGAACATCATCATTGCTACTGCTTCCTAGAGCCACGTTTTCTACCTCCTGGCAGCACAATATAATTGCCATTGATTAATTTAGGATATATGTGTGTATGGGTGTATTTACATGTAATATAATACATAGAATATACATGCTATAATTAAATAATTTATAGATACATATACAATTTTTAAATACAAATATTTATAAAACATATATGCATGTACTTCTTCCTCCTCTTGTAGGATGGCTTCTCCTCTTTGCACAGTATCATCTACCCTGGAGCTTCGGTTGCACCTTAATGAGGCCATCCCACATCCTGTCACACTGTAAGGCCTGCAGCTTCTGAATGGGAACTTATGCAGCAGGATCACTGGGCCCCATGCCATGCCTTTTTGTCTTCTAACTGGGTTCCTTAGCTCATTCAGATGTTATACAAGATTCTATGTTGGTGCATCAGACACTGAGATGATTCCTGGTGTTGGCTGAGGCACAAAGATAAATATACATCCACTTTCAAAATATATGTTAATCCTACTTACAAGTAATGCTGACTTCTAGGTGGACAGGGTCCAACTTAACCTACTTGCCACAAAGTGGCTATTGATCTTGAGGGATAGTATCATATAGAGTCCTCAGCATCGGTGTCTGTTGGTGGCAGGTTAGACAGTATACACTTGCTGTAAAGTTGCAGGGTCTATCCTCTGAGGGTCTAGCCTCCTTTTTTTTCAGTGGGTTCTAGGTCTAAACACTGGCTCAAGTCCAGAAATTGAGCTCAGGAGTATGAATTTTACTGGGGTTGTTGTATCAGTTTTCTGATCATCCAATTCTTATTTATTTTGATTTTATGGATTGACTAATATCCTCATTTTCTGCCTGTGTCACTTCCCATTATAGATACTTAGTCTCTTTATCATCCTCATAGCTGTTTATGGATCAGCTCTCCTAGCTGCCAGGCCAACTGCTGCCCGTTATGTTATGCATTCCCACCTTTTTCCCTCCTACTTAGGCTCTAATATTTGGCTTCTGTTATGTCAGGATCTTATCATCACCGTTGTTCTCAGCAAACTCTCTTGTGTTAAGTAGCCCCTACCATTACCCTGACCCACAAGAGTACAACCATCCTTGAGCATCACAAAGCTACCCACAATGCAATGCTCACCAGCATATGCTTTATCATTTTATGAAATGGGATGTCTTCTGGGCTCCTCTGTGTGGCATAGTCAGTCGGTGAATTTTCTAATATAACAGAGCATAGCTACTCTAACATTCTTATTTCTCTAAGCATTTTGGCCTCTTTTTCCACTGTTTGCCAAGGTACTCAGTGGCATATCTGCTGCACTTAGTATGTCGTGTTGCATTCACTAGGATTCCAACAGTCATGTTAGCAACATTAGCATCCCCAGGTATTAAATCCTGGCTATTTAATATCCTTCCCCAGGCTACTAAATCCCATCTACTGAGTGAATACTCCCCTTTCCATCCTTATTTTCTACCGGCCTCACTACAGTTGCTTCAGGATCTAGTATTATGTATGCTTTCAGAGCTTCTTCCAGTATGTATGAACTAGGTCTTGCAGCTCCTTTGGAATAAGGGCCCCCTTCCTTCCTTAGCAGGCCTAGCACTTCACTAGCTGCACTGTGTTGTAATGTGAGCATAGTTAACAGCCTAGTTCTCAGGAGAGAGATGCAGGTAGGTCCTTAGGTTTTCTTGTCATTTTCAAGCAAGTGAGAAATGCTAGACACTAAGAGCAAAGATAGAATTACTTCTGCATACCTAGTAGGTTCAAGGAGATAGAAAATGTCGAGGTTTCCAAGAACACTAAGTCAGACACCCACATCCCGTCTCAGTGTCCCACTTGTCAGCTGGAGCCCTGACCTTGGTGGAACAGACTGGCCAGGGCTGAGAATTCATCTTTCTCTGGAGCTCCGCTACTCCTATAATCTTCCTCTGATTGTGGGAGATCAGTATCTCTTTGTATGCTGCCAAAGTGTCACTTTGACTTAGCCAGTATTGCTAAAGCAGCTATAATTGATGATTAATCATCCTCAGCATTTCATTTTCCTCTTCCAAAGCATTGATGGCACTCAACATAGCTGTCTGATTCCATTGTTCTTATAATTAGTATGTATTAAACCTTTTGAAGACCTGATATCACGACTTCAGTACAATACATTTGCTGGTGTTCTCTATCAAGTCCCCACCATTAAATGTTTTAACAATTGTATTGCTACAGCATGCCAGGGGTTATTAAGGCTCCACCTACTATAAGTGATGAAGTCTTTATCACCAGCCAGTCTCTAAAATATTCTGAGACTAATTCATCAGATAATTCTTGGCACCAAATGTATTAGTTCAAGTGCATTGGAAAACAGATTTTGAGATGAAGCTATGTGCGCAGGACTATTACAGGGAGGAGTAGTATTGGGGATTGCCCTTAGCCCCCACACTTAGTGGATGAGTGAAGAGTCAGGGAGTTGTTGAATTGTGTTATGGTCACAAAGGCCTTGGCCAATTCCATGGGGAGTTGGAAGATCCCTTTAGATTAACTTACTTTGAGGCAAGGTTGACACTGCCCTCCCACCTCCATCTTAACTTGTAAGAATGATTGATGCTCATTTCCTAGCACCAGCCTTTGGATGTGGGCTCCCCTGGAGGAGGGGGCGTGATGTGGATGATTGGGTTTCTCAGCCTGAGAGCGATGCCTCTAGAGGCGCTCAGCTGAGGCTGTCAGTCACTAAACATGGGTCAGTGGGGTGATGCACTGCTTAATCCACTAAACTCCCTAAGACTTTCTTTCCATCTTCCCACTCCTTGGTGTTTACCAAGCTTGCTATTTCAATGCTGCCCTTAGTCCTACTCTGTTTCTCCCAAGTGACTTTCTATTTTGCCCACAGCAATAATCACCCAGCTGTGATGACTCACACCCCTACTCCCGCCTCTCTTGCTCCTGGATGGCAGAGGACTGTTGCAGCAGATGTAAAACTATGCAGACCTGTCCTGGTACAAATTCATGCTGTGCAGCTTCAGTTACATTTTCACAATTATAAGCACAAACATATGAAATCGCCTCAGGCAATGCTTTGACAGCTCCCTAGGGTATTGCTCAATTCAGAAGAACACTATGAAATAGCTTTTAAAAAAATATATATGCTTGACTACCAGCAGCAGAATACACACAACTAAGCCAGGCCTCAAGCAAAGTAAATTCCTTGTGTAGCTACTTGACAATATTATGAAATGATAATGAAAGTTATGCATAACTAGCAACTTAAAATGTAAATCTATTGAAATATTTCTCAATGTAAAACATAATGTTGAACTTATTGTGTAAAACAGCATGAATGAAGAAAAGCCATCTATTATATCCCCATCTCTCCCTTTAACCTCGGAAATACTTCAGAAAAGGAGATAATGAGAAAATATCCATTCAGCCATGAAATAATATTAAACACCTACTATGTGCCAGGCACCGTTCTAGGAATTGGAAAAATAGCAGTGAAATCTAGTCTCAGTAAGAAAACTTCCGAATTTTTTGAAATTATGGTGTTTTCCTCTTTTCTCAGTTGCTCTTTTCTCTCCCCTTCTCCTTGCCTCTGCCCATGCCACTTCCTCTGTCAGCACTGCACACCAACTTGCAAAAACCTAGTTCAGCTCAACTATGAACTTCTCCTTTTTTACTCATCATCCTCCTGTAGCTATTCCACCTTTTTCATATTCCTTCTTTCTCTTTTCCTCTGTCTTTTCACCACCTCTTGTTTATACTAGCTTGTAAATTCCTCAGTGACCAGAACAATATTATTCTTTGTATCTCAAGCATATAAACACAGTGCATTTTGACCTATGTATCTTGAATGCACAAAAGAATTGAAATATGTTCATAACCTATAAGGAGGAAAATATGAACTGATGTGCTAATAATTACAGTTATGTATCAGTTTTTGTTTGATAATTTCTCAGGAGGAAAGAAAATTGATCCATCTATAATAAGAATAGAAAATACATTTTATTTCACTTGCCAGTTTCAGTAAATTGGTAATGATTTTTGGGAGTACCTACTTGAGAAGAAATCACAGTTGTGCTCAGGCTTATCATGGAAGGATTATCATGACCCATTATCTAAACCTGGTATGAGCTCCTGAGAAGAGATATTGTTATTTCTAATATCTCTCTTCTCTCTCTCTCTTTCTCTTTCTCTCTCTCTCCTCTCTCTTACTTGCTCATTTGCTTTCTAGGATTTTTATTTTTATTACAGTAGTAAAAGAGAAAAAAAACGCAATGTTTATATGATGTAGTTTTCCTTCTTTGAAAGGAGGAAAACAATTCAACTGAGAAATACAATTTTTTTTCCTGGTACAAAGTTTTAAAATAAATTTTTATTGCACGTCTTTACTTAATGGATATAAAGTAATGCAGCCATAATTCGCTGTGATTTTGTAAAATGCATAGACATTTTCATCAGTTGACACTCCTTGGTCTTCTTTTCTCTGTCATATTATCTCTTCACTTTATTTTAGCAGCCACCACACATAGCCATGCTCTAATCCATACCATCACAAAGACCAGCTTTATTCACCAATTTTGAACTCCTAAAATCTCAGGCCAAATCTCCTATTCTTGCACCTCTTTCACCCATAATTTTTCTAACTGCTGTTTTTAGTTCTTCATTCCAAAAGCTTGCAGTCCTTTCTGACTTTATTTTCCTTCTTATTCCATGTGGAAACTATAATTTCACAGACACTCTGGCCCCTGTTCTCCATTTAATTGCAAATTCTCCATCTCCATTGCAAATTCTCTCCATTAGAAATGTATAAACACTCAAGAAATATGTTCTAGTTAGTGGACGCAATTTCATTCCTATTCTTTCTTTTCCATTTCACATATAAATGATAGCAAATAAACAAGCTATTGGAAAAAGACAAGCATATAGAAAATATTTTTGGAATAAAGAAAAAGCATATACAGTTTTAATCAAATGTCACATGCTATTAATTAACATTTACTAAGACTATATTTTTATTTTCATATTTCATATCTTCTTAAATATGAGGTCCTTTTCACACTCAGTAATACCCCAGTATTAATATGTTTTATCTTAATGTTTAACCATCAATACCCCTCACTCTGTTTTCAAGAAAATGAAAAATATAGCACACGTCAGTGACTCAGTGCAGCTGGTAACTTCTATTTTAACTCGAAGGATGATAGTTTAGAAATAGATATAGTCATTCTACAAATTCAGAGGTGCTAGAAACGTAACTTAGTTTTTCTAAAATTGAATTTATTTTGATGACCAAGCCCTTATTTTGTTGATTATAAGAACTTGAGTTAAGGCAAGAATATCTCCCAACCCACTCCTTTTCTTTCAGGCTACAACTAGAAATGAGAGCCTTACATAATACACCACTCAGTGGGGGAGGGGTCAGAGAACCCAACCTCTGGAACTTTTATGTTGTCAATTGTTGAGCATCATTTCACCTGACTCTCAAGTGCTGTTTTACACACTAGGCTGCTGCATTTCCCTGTGTTCAAAAAAAAAAAAAGATTTTCCCTTCCCTCTCCTCCCCTTCCTTTCTCTTCCCTTCTCTTCCCTTCCTTGGTCCTCTTTTTTCTTCTTATATATCAAATATTATTCTCAATGTTTCACCTTATGTGTACAACTTGGGGTTTTAATATCATAGGTCAAGAATTTAAACCTGTGTTTCCCCAGGGGAAATGAATACTCTGGCTCAAACTGCCCGATGATAGAAAAACTAAAAACACATAGAATACTAGTGAAGGAAGTGCCCATCAATGTTTCAAAATGCAATACCACCACTGCCTTCTGCAGCTTAATCACCAGCAGCTTCAACATATATTTCCAGTCCTGATTTTTTTTTTTCAAAATCCAAGAAACATCTGAGTGCACAAAGATCAATTTCAGCACATGCATATTGTGTGGTATCACATGTCAATTGAAAAAGAGTTATTGGCCTGAAAAACACTTTGTATCATGCTGAGAGTAATCATACTGCCTTCACATGAACACTTGTCAGCATTCCTTAATTATGTTGCCAGCAAGACACCCAAAATGAACATTTAAAAAATGCTAATCCAGAATTGGTGTGTGTGTATAAATGCATAAATTAGTATTAATTCCTTTATCTCTCTATTTTGAAAAACACATACATATATTATTTTGGTTATCTATTAGTGTATAATAAGCCACCTCAAAACCTAATAGCTGAAAACAAGAACCACTTTCTTATCCTTCATAATTTTGTTGGATGACTGAGTTTGGCCTAGTGGTTCTTCTGATGTAAATGATATCAGCTAACCTATACTTATCTGGGAGCTCAGCTGGACTATGCCATCCAAAATGGCTCCTTCATTGGGCTCATATGACTGTTGGGAGCTCACCTAGAGCTGTTGACTATAATACTTTGGTTTTGCTCCATGTGGTCTCTTCATTTGGCTTGGGCTTCTCAGAGCATGGAGGCAAGACTTAAGGAGACAGGAGGTAAAAGCTACCAGCCCTCCATAATCCTGAGCTTGGGAGTTCTATACCATTAGCTTCATTGTATTCTAGTAATTAAACCTATTCAGATTCTAAAAGATGATGAATTTCTGGGGCTGTCTTTGGAGACTAGCAACCACATGTTTTTTAAGCACATGCATTGAATAGTGTAGTCATGAGTTATATTCATGAAAAATTAAGTTCTCTACCATTTTATTTCTTATATAAATGCCTAGTTACTCAAAAGTCATATAACACTTCTTGCAGGTATGCCAATTCCAAGACAATGTAAATGTTTGAAGTTAAGATATAAAAACATGGTTTATGATTACAAATTAAGATTTGTAATGTTTCTTACACTCTGGGGGATGTTGATCCATTTAGAAGGGAGGTATGGCTATTCAAAAGATGTCTGCTTATTTCCAGTTTTAAGGTATTATAAATACATTCTCATATATTGCTGTTGGGAGTGTAATTTTATAAAACCACCCAGGAAAATTGGTTGGCAATATCTACCATGGCTAAACATATGTATGTCCTATGACCCAGAATTCCACTCCTGGAAATACACAACAGAAGTGGAATGATTTTTTTTTTCACCTTCATAATTTTAAATATTCAAAAACAAGTCAAAGTTTAATATTTGGTTTGTGAGGTACCGACAGTCTTAATTAAAAAAAAAATCAAAAGATGTTTTTAGAAAGGGTGCATTAAATGCTCTCTCACTTTACCTTCAAGCCTTCTCTTTGGGAGAGTAATACCTTTTCTTGTGGTACATATAATATATCTCTGCTTTATATTAAAGGACAAACAAAAGAGATTTAGTCATGATAATGTCAATAACCGTGAAGGTAACTGTAATTGCACACTACTTGCAAGTTCACAAATTAGTCTTCTATGGTTTTCTGTTTGTTGACAGAGGTTAAAAAGAAACTCCAGGGTCAGAGACAAAAAGAGTTTTTATGAATGGCACACTGAGCACCCTGAGCTTTATGTTTGCACTGGTTCTCCTTGACCTCCAAGTTCCTTGGGGCGATGTAAAGAGCTCCAAGTGGATGCTGTGCATATAGTAGGTGTGCCTAATAGCTGAGTAACCCTGAATTTAGGAAACCCAAATCTTTTATAATGGACTTAAAGAAAAACTGTCCATTCTTTGCTCCAGGGGTGACACCTTCTTTAGTATACTGGACAGTCAACAAACTTGCCATCAGCCCCAGTGTGGGATTATACAAATGGCTTTAAAAAAAAAGTCCAAGAAAAGACCATCAATGCTTCTGCTGGCAAGACATACAGAAACAAAAGATATGATTGGAACATTATGTGCCAACAGATAGAAGATGGATTATTTGCTTTTTACCTTTTTATCTGTCCTGTAATTATTTAAGTTTTTTATTATTACCTACCTTTACTTATAGCTGTCAATAGTTTATAAGAACCTATAGAAGAATCTGTTGTCAATTCTTTTTTACTGTTTTATGGAATTAATTTATTTACTGAATAAGCCCATTGATTAATACCCTTTAAAGTCATATGCAGAATTCACAGGGTATTCTTGCAGTGTATGGCGTGTAGTATCCTGACAAAAAAGCTGTTTTAATCATATCAAAAATATTTAACATACTTTCAGGGTTGTAAACAAGAGAATATATATTTTTATTAGTTTCACTTTGAGGGTTCTGGAAAGCATTTAAATCAGAGGTGGAAGACCACTAAATATGGAGTCAGATAACAAGTTTTTGCATACCACTGCTGCTTAAAAGGTGATTTTGCCTTAGGCATATGAGTTTTATAATTCTTACACTTTATTTTACAAAATAGAAGGGGCATGACAGAGTAAGTATCCTGTGTATAGGCTCTGGAGTAAGTTTTTGCCAAGAATAGAATTTGATACAGTCACAACTGCTAACAAATTGACTTAC
Source organism: Hipposideros larvatus (assembly GCA_031876335.1). Classification (NCBI taxonomy): domain Eukaryota; kingdom Metazoa; phylum Chordata; class Mammalia; order Chiroptera; family Hipposideridae; genus Hipposideros; species Hipposideros larvatus. The sequence goes on along the minus strand of CM063088.1, from coordinate 68,288,162 downwards.
ATAAGCTTTTTCATCTCATTTTTGCATTTTTAATCTTATTAAAACAGCACAATTTTTATAAAAAGTGCTTCCTTATTAAATGTCAGTGTGCTGTTATTTGAAATGTTTATTACAGATCTACAAGACTTACTACATGTTTTAAATGAATTAACATATGGGAAAATTGATGGATTACACAGTACATACATAATAAAAGTTGATCAATTTATTTTTCTTGATTAGTAGTTAATCAGAACTGTATAGATAATGAAATAAAAATAAATAATCACGTATAATATATTTTGATGATTTTTCATATTGGCATGCTCTCTTGTATATTTGGGCAATCTTAAAACTAGAAGAGCAAGGTGCATGAATTTATACCTATCTGTCCCCATTCTGAAAAACACCTGAACCTTACGTAACTTTACTAACCATTGTCACCCCAATGAATTTTAATTAAAAAAAATCTGAATTAACTATAAGGCCATTTAAGATGTTTCCAAGAAATTATTGCACAATATTAATGTATAATATTATGTATTTAAAAAAATTAACTCATAAGGCCATTTAGATGTTTTCAATAAATTATTGTACAATATTAACGTATAATATTATGTATTTAAAGTTGAAAAAGACATGCAATGGCAGTGTTATATTGCCTTAATTTACTTTGAGAAACTTTAGCATAGAGTTCAACATAATGTGTAAATGCTGGCTTTAATCCATACCTCTCTGAAAGGTTACTTAATAGACACAGACATGCAAACTCCAAAAACAGTTGCTTGTTATTTGAACAATTCTGAATCAGAATCCATGCTCTTGCTTGGTCTCATTCATTGCTGGCAGGTTGACTAGAGTTAGGGATGGGGGTGATGGAAGAGGAGCAGAGACTGGGGCTGCAGGGAGGACCTCCTGTACTTTTTGTCTTTTGTTTTGTGTTAATACACACAAAAAGGCGCTAGGAATTGGGGCAGTTGCAGCAATGAAATGGGTATGGAGTAAAATTAGAGAGGGAGAATCACCAATGACAGCCAAAAAGGTCCTAAGAGAGGGGCACTGGAGTTTCTGCTGAACAGTATCAAAGGTCCAAGAGCCTAAGACTAAAGATCTTAGTTTATCAATAATAGCTGAAGCACTTTCCACACGTTTGGAAGAGTGATGGGTGGAGGAAGAATAATTGCCCTCTTTCCCACCAATCCTTACTCTTATAAACTACATTGTTTCTCCCAGTGAAGTAAAAAATAAAACAAAAAGAATGAAAATCCATAAAGGTGTCATCGCAGTATCTGGCAATGATACAGAAGATGATGATGAAACTGATGAAGGTGGGCCGTCAGCAAGGCAGTTATACATCAGGCTGGGGCAAGAGCAGGAGGAGGGGAACCTGTTCAGTCTCCGGGGATTGGCTGCAGGAGCACTAACACAGAGCTTATTCCTAAAAACTAGAAAGAAAAAAATCTCTACTGTATTATCACATCTACCTATGCTAAGGGATGGTGATTTGTTTGTCAACAATTCACTGTGTTCTGCTCTGACATGCTAAGTAAGGAAAGCAAAGGTTCCAATCAGCTCACTGTTTTCCGCCTAGGAGCTGACATTGATGAACTAGCCTGTGGAGTGAGCAATAGTATCAACAACTTCATGCTCCATCTAGGTATCATTGTATTCCTATCCAAATAGACACGACTGATCCCAAGACTGCCACTATACCGGACGCTGTTCTCGTAAGAATCAGTTCTGGCTTGTCCATCAGGGATCTGCCACCTCATTGAGACTGATAAAAGTGACTGTCTTGTGAGATTTGCCTTTCCTACTTTGCCAGTCCATTGATGTGAAACAAAACACAGGTGCAATAGATACCAGCTAGCAACATTATAGCCACTTCCCTCTCGTGTCCTCAGAGGAGGACATATATAAAATTGGAAAGAGCGCAAACACAATGATGGTCTTTTCAAACTTTCCCCCCTACCTCACTAGATCTCAACCATAGTTTTAGTTGATTACAGCTTCTCAGTGGGTTTTGCACACAAAAAAGCTGCAGAGATGGAGATCTAGACGAAACTTATTTTCTCAAGCAAATGATAGTCAATAATATTGTCATGATAGTCAATATGGTTGTGCTGGGTTGATGGCAAGAGAGTAATTGTAAGAGCATAGGAAGTGTTAGCCACGTTTTGACTTTGCTCTTCTAGGTATGGGAGTTGGCTTTAAATATTGTTCAAGAACTTTTGCCCATGTGTGAACAAAAATATAACAATCTACACCCCTTGCATTGGTGCTCTGCAATTAGGACATCCATTCGATTCCATTTTTTTCTTTTTTTGCCACATAATGGAGAATTCTGTAATGAGATTCCAACTAAAGGTTAGCTGGCTCCTGCTGTTGAAATATCATTACATGTTCCTTGAATCAATCATACAAAGTGCTTAGGAGTGTCTGCGACTTTGCTGAGCTCACAAGAATAAGTCGTGTGACTTAATTTTTGCCTGTCTGCTCTCAGAGACTTGCTCTCTCATCTAGTAGATCCACCAAGAAGAAAGATTGCGGGAGAGGAAAATTAGAGCCCTCATTTCTAATTTCTGACATGTATGCTTATCTACCAAAATACCCTAATTTTGTAAATGGCCAAAATGACTTAGTTTAGTTCACAAAACCTGAGTGTTGTGAAGGAAAGAAAGTCGACTTGCTGACTGACTTAATTAACTGTCATGTGGCAATGCACCTCCCAACATAGGAGGATACCTATTTAATTAACCATATTCCAGGAATTTGACTTGAAACTTGCAAGCATCAACATTTTATTTTTTTCTTTTATTTTTTTCCCCAAAATTGAAATTGTAAATGATTCTCAGAAAGAGAAAATCATATCACCCAATTTCATATGGAATGGTATTATAATTCAGAGAGAATTATAATTCAGTAATTTGCAATGAGAAAATCAACTGTCAGGAGACTAAAATGTTTAAATAGTGAGATCAGTACATTCTTTACCCAAAGGAAGCCTTTATAGTCAGATAACTTGTAATTAGAAGTTGAAAATAGAATTAGAGTAACAGAAGTTAATGGGCTAAATCAATACAAGCAGTTGTCATATCATAACCCATGTAAGGACAAAAGTATTCATATTTTCAGTCTAGGTGACTTGTCTTTTGATAATACAGGAATGAGCACAAGGGAATCTCTTGGTGATTGGATTATCCTTTTCTATGAGATCAGTAACCAACTCCTGGTATAGTATTTCCCTAAACAGTGTCAATATCAATATTATATTTTTTATAATTAATTACAATCATTCTGAAGTGCAAAAATTACCATATTTCCCCATGTATAAGATGCTCTCATGTATAAGACATACCTTAATTTTGGGGCCCGGAACTTGAAAAAAAAGTATTACATGAAGTTATTGAACTCAAGTTTATTCATCATAAAATTCATACAACTCCTCAACACCATCAAAACTCGCAACCATTAGCTCGTCCTCATCTGTGTCTGATGACGAATCACTATCTTCGTATATTGCCTCTCATGGCCTTCTTCCGCCGTGGCGTTTTCAGTAGGGTTTCTTCTTCCCGTAGCCAATCTCTGATTTTCTCAGTTGGAGGAGGACCAAACTTACGTTCAGCAGCACGATTTCCATTCACTTTTGCAAACTGGATCACTTTTAACTTGAATTCAGCACTGTACGAAAATCTTTTCTGAGCCATTTCTGGGCAGAACGTGGCAAAACATCACCTACCATAATATACCAGTAACAAGTGCGAAACAATGAGCGCAAAGACAACAAGCGCGAAAAAGCAGGAAATGCAAGTAAAAAAATCTACAACCACTGTATAGGATGCACCCAGTTTTCAGACCCCACATTTTTCAAAAAAGGGTGCATCTTATACTTGGGGAACTTCAAATTATAATCACAAATAATAATTCCATGTAGCCTGCTTGGTGTGCTAGGTATTTTTAAGTATCTAAGAGAGACACTTTGGCTAAATTGTCCTTTTATTCCCATCATTTGCTTATGACTGAATGAATAAATGAATTTGAACAGTTTTAGTCTTAAAACTACTTTAGTTCCTATATGTTTCACATTCTCAGAGGACTGTACACTGTTTTACACAGCAAATAATCTTATGTTTTATAGTGTACAAGTAGATGATCAATTTTGTATTTCTCTGATGTGGTTTTTCATTCTCATTTTTAAATCTTCTTCTACCCATTTTCTTCTTCTTCTAGTTTCCCCAGAAACTTTGATAGGAATGTACAAATTGGCATACATAATCATATAATTTATAGGATACAGAGGATGCAGGAAAAACATATTGTCATTATTTCCATTTCTGTGATTCTTCTGGAAACAGTGACCATAGAATTGAACTATGTCTTACAGTTTTTACCTATAACTTATTTTAAATACATTTATCATTTTTGGTCATTTGTAAATATATGTTTTCACAAATCTGTTACACAACGATTCGAACATGTCTGAGCTACGAAAGCAGTGGAGTGCTCCCATCTTGCTCCTCCTGGAATACCACAGACAGCTCAGTACACTATCTTTCTTTCAGTCCTCTTGCTGCCAAGCATGTTTTTCATGTTTTATTAAAGTGTGGGATTCTTCTGATTGTTAAATGTGCATGAGGGTAGAGTCTGAGACCCAAATTTCCTGACGGCTTATCCTACGAAGTATGTCACAAATGATGACAGACAGAGTAATGTTCACAGCAATAGGGCAGCTGCCAGAGGGAAGCAAATAATAAGCTCTAGAAAATGCCAATTTTAACTTAAAAAGAAATCTATAATTCTCATAAGGTAAGAACCCTGCCTCACCACAGACTTTTCCAAAAAATACGCTGAAGAGTATGGATTCCTATGCCCTTGAAAGGGAGTTATTCAAAGTCTGCTTTAGAAACAAAGATCATTTAAAACCCTCTTTTGTTTTGGCTTCTAAGCTCTAATAAGAGAGAAAGTGGCCCATTTTGGAGAGGTAGTTTGCTTTGAACCAATTACCAATATCAATCCTGTGGGGAACTGACCTTTGCAAAATAATTCTCAGACAACTCATAAAGGCGTCGCATGGTAATCCCTTGCCAGACGGAACCTCAGCAAAGTACAGAATGTTTTGAATTTTCATGTCTCACATAAAAGAATATCATAATGCTATGGGATAGTTCTGTCAAATGGGGCTCATTAATTCTGATCACAACTGTATTTTAAAATCCTTAAAGCACAAAATGACTACAAAAAAATGTAATGAGTTTTTTAGACAAATCTCTCATGTTACACAAAGTATTAAGTATCTTACCCAAGTGTATGAAATTGTATATATTTGTGCCTATTATTTTAGTAAATCTTTCATATTCTTTTTTTTTTTTTTTAGTTTTTCAAAGAGACTATACAAAATCATTTTTAAATATATATGTGTGTGTATTTTCTTTAGACACTGTTCCTGGATCTCATTAGATTTGTTGATGGATCTTTAACAGTTGAAAGCTAAAAAACACTGCAGGAAAATATTCTTTGTTCTGTATATTTAAACACTATTGTTATTTCTGCTGTCCTTTTCAATAAAATACTTTCTTTTTCCTGGTACTATTTTTGGATAACAGTGTCGTGTAATCGTGCTGAAGAATATAGTCCATGGAGTCTAATTGTGTGGTTTTTGAACCATGTTTTATCACTTATATCTTGTAAAACTTTGATAAAGTTACTCCCATTTTTGGAGCTATAGTTTTCTCATCAATAAGCTGAGGGCTATAATAGTATGTATTTTCATGCCCTAATTGTGAAGATTAAATGAAGTGACATATGTAAACTACTCAGCTCAATGCCTGGCATATACTAGTTCATTACTGAAAGTGTCTGGAGGTGAAATTTTCAGCAATACTGAAATACATGGTAGAACTTTAACATGCAAAAACTAGATTTGTCATATTTCTATGTTTTTTTCTTAGCATCAAATCTCCTTAAGTGTAACGTAACCTTTACCACTAATTTACATCTATCACCCATTCCCACAGCACCAGTTTAGACGTCGCCAACACCCAGAATTACACTGTTTTGTTATAATAAATTCAACCACTCCACTGTCTGACTTCAATTTAAGTTTTCTCCAGCCACCTCCCTCATTTATTCAACTGTAACTGTTCCTCAAAGTCATAGGATAGCCAGGCTCTTAAATCCTTTTATCTATGCATTTGGCTTCCTCTTTTTTTCTCTTTTGCTTTCTGGCTGGAAATTTTATTACACATCTGTGTGCATAAACCATAAGCTTACACTGGACTTTCTAAATGCTGCTATAAAAAAATAGGAAAAACATGCATATACATTGGCAAATGGACCCACAAAGTTAATAAAAACTGCTAAAAAGAACATTTTACTTAAATACACTTTTTAAAAAACTTTTTAATGTTAGACAACTCATACAAACTTCATTTATTCCTTTTTTGTTGTTGTTCTTTCAGCAAGACATTGTGCTTTAATTTATTCTTTTTCCATTGTCCCAGTTTTATTTTGGAATGATTTTTGGTCAAATGGGAAAATGAATGCATGTATTGAATGCATTTTGGGTGTGGCATAGTCCTTTTAACCACTAAAAAGATGATCAAGTTCCATAGAAACCCAGTAATTTTCATATTATATCATATTCAAGAAAAGATCCTATAATATCAGAGCTTTAATATTCAAAACAAATTAGATGAATATATATAATAAATATGTAACATATATATAAATTACACACATATATATATATATATATATATATATATATATATATATATATATATATATATTTGAGGTCTATATAACTTTACCCATAAAGTAGTATAGGATTAACTCAGTATATATAACATTGATGTAATTAAAATTAAATCTTCCCCAACTTCTTTATTAAAGGAAAATGTCATAGGATAGCCTATGTATTGTAATTTGAGGCAAGGCCTTGGAGAATTTTGCATTACAACCAAGAAAACTATGTTTATTCTTTAAATGCTGATGAAGCATTGGTGATTTTTAGATCAGGTGGTAGGACTTAATTATTATCCTAGGTATACAGATATTTTCAGTATTGTTTTTCTAGAAGAAACTATCTGTTAACAATACATAGGATAATAATGAAATCATTGGAGACTTGCTAGAAGGCAATTGTTAGAATCAAGATGAAGGACAATGAAAGTGTGAACTAGGAGAGGGGGCATGGAAATCAGCATGAGAGAGCGTGTGAATATGCTGGTGAGGGAAGATAAAACACAGCTGGCAACAAGTTGTAGTGACAAGCAAGGAAGACACTGAAGTTTTCAGTTTAGGCAACTGGATAGATGCAGACAGCATGAGGAAATAAGGAAAATAGGGAACTAACCGAGTTTGAGATGAAAGATACATCATATTTTGTAGGGGTTATAGGATATCAGGAGCTCTCCAGAAGCAGGGACTAAAAATACAGGGCAGGAAAACAGATAAGTCAGGCTAGAAATACAAATTTGGCAATTCATGCACATAGAAGTGAAAATTAAATTCAGATCTGGTGAAACAGTTCAGATTAAACACAGAGAGATGAAAAAAGGGCTATAACAGATCTATGGGAAATTTTTACTTATTTAGCATTCTTTGTAGAGTAATAGATAGTAAGGTAAGGAAAATGTTTTTGAAGTAAATAAGGTATTGTAATCACAAAATGATTGTATTATGGAAATAAACCAATATAAGATAGTGGTAGATATCACATTTGATTTTATATTCTTTCTTCCAAAGCAACTTGTCTTTTGAAAAGCTGACATTTTTTTCTCTTTCTTTCCATAAATTTTTTATTCAGTGAAAACCAAATGGCTCCCTTGTGGGTGTTCTGTACTAGGTTTGGCAATTATTTACTTTACTTCTAAAACCCACCACCATCATCCATGATTAGAATAACTTGCAGAGCTGACTGCTAGGCTACCGGAGAAAGATGCTGGAAATGAATATTAGAATGTAATATAATCCACATTCTGAGTTTTTCTTAATTTGCTATGGGAAATTCATTCATTTGTTCATTTAACAAACAAGTAACGATCACCTACTGCGCACGTTTCTCCTTGATTGTAGTTATTTGCTTACCAGATTAGATTCTTACACACTTTATTCTAAGACACTGGGATTTTTTCAAGATTAATGAAGTCATTCTTAAAGGAAACTAGCCAACTATAGTTTGGGGAAATTTTTAAAAGTGTTTTCAGGGTACTGATGCTGAATAATTCAGCCTTAGATTGTAACACAAATAGGAAAACATGCAAAGAAGCTTTAGAGGAAGAAATTTCTATTCCCTTACTCAAAATATTTCTATCAAAAAAATGTAGGAATGAGTGAACACTTACAGAAATAGAAATGGAAATGTTTGTGGCAGGGCGTAAAGATAATACTCAACTTCATTCATATGCAATCATTTTTATATTTAAAAATACTTTATGCCTGTCATTTCCCACTTTCCTCCCTCTGTCTTATGACAATTATAGCTTTTGATTTCTAGTTTTAAAGTTTTCTTTTAAAATACCCATTGTATTGCAATGAGTTGCTTTCAGTATAATGCAGTTTATCATTTTATTTTATACACACACACATGCACACACACACACACACACACACACACACACACACACACACACACACAAAGTCTATAGTGAAAACAGCAGTACTTTGCTTCACCCTTCCCTAGCTCCTACTCCCATACACCAGGGCTAACCATTTACAAAATTTTAACTATTATTTCTTCCTGGTATTTACTTTCATATATCTCAACAGTATGCTATATTAATACTTCGATGAAACAACTTTTTTACATTATGTATTAACTTCCTCTTAAGGAAGGTGAATTTTTATTATACCACTACTCCCTCAACTTCAACTCCTAGTATATTACTATGTATAACTATATTAGTACTTTGTTTAAATCAACAGCTATGTTTTATTATATTGGTTACATATTTAAATTATTTCTGCATCAATATTAAAACATATTTAGGTTTCTTTGATAGAAAATATACTGATTTTTCTGGCATTAGTGATTGTCTTGTGTTTTCATTTGCTTGGTTTTCTTTGTATTTTAATTTAATTGCTTCCACATGCTCCATCATAATAGATAGCTACCAATGTCATTTTAAAGATGTTTGAATACACTAGATAATCAATTGAAGGTGTTTTTTGTTTTGTTTTTCTCCTGGAAGTCCCCTTCTTCTTGCTACAAGGAGTTCTGGCAGTTCTCATAGACTACCACACAGCTATCATTCTAATATTTTGCTTACCTAATTCAAGATCACCCTTTGCCTCTTTTTGACACTGGAAATCCTGTTTCCTGGACTTTACATTTTACAGTAGGTCCATGTCAAATGGATTGTGGAAAGTGAGTACTAAGAATATTTGCATTATCAAAAACATCTTTTATTTCTACCCTTGCACTTGACTGATATTTGGTTGGGTATATAATTTTGAGCTGAAAATAATTTCCCTTCAGAAATTTTAGTTATGTAGCTCATGAGAAGTCTGATACTTTGAATTTGTCTTATTTATTTGCAGCATGACTTCTCTCTCTGATGTTTTATTTATTTTTTTATTATTTTTATTTTTTCTGATGTTTTCTTTATTTCCATATTCTAGACTTCATGGTTAGGTGCCTTAGATACAGTATGTCTTTCTTGTGTGTCATTTCATAAATTGTGTTGGGCAGTTGGGTACATATTCTCTAACTTATTTTTCCACAAAAAAATTACTTATAATTTTTTGACAATGTGTTTATTGTCTCTGTCCTTTCCTTGAGGATATAATTTCCATTATAAGGATTAACTGCTATAGCCCCAGGTGAACATGTTCTGAAACACAGAAGCTAATTCACAGAAAACTGTTGAATAAAAATGTTTGGTTTTTATTTTAATAATCATTGGGGTTTTCTTTATAGAAGATCACATTGTCTTTGATTAAAAACAGTTTTATTTCTTTCCTTCCAAACTGGGTACCTTTTATTTATTTATTTTATTGCCATATTGCACTGTCTAGAAGTTCCAGATGATGTTAATCATAAGAATGGTTAGAATAGACACTTTTATTCATGCGATTAGGGGGAAAGTATTCAATTTTTAATCTTCAAATATCATATTAGCTGTAGATTTTTTATAGAAGCTCTTTATCATCTGAGGAATCTCCTGCCTATTCCTAGTTTGCTTAGGCTTTTGATCATGAATGGTTGAATATTGCCAAAATTCATTTTTTTTACATTTAATGAAATAATGCTATGGTGTTGTTTTTTTTTCTGTATCTTTTGATGTTTTGATTGCTTTTTTTTTTTCTTGTCGTTGTAGATCCAGCCTTTATTTTTCAGAGGAACACCACTTTCCAATGCTGTATTATCTTTTTATATATTGCTGGATTGTATTTGCTCATTTTTTTTGAGAATTTTGTTCACTTTCACTAATTGTCTAAACATATCTCCTTTAAAAAACAATGTCTTTGTCTGATTTTAGAGTCAAGGTTAATGCTAACTTTCTGAAATGATTGGGAATTTTTTCCTTTTCTAATATTTCCTGGAAGATGTAGGTTGTATTGGTATTACTTATTTGTTAAATGTGTGATTGAATTTACTAGTACAGCCATATTTGCTTGGATTTTTTTTTAACATTTTTATCCACAAATTCAATTTTTTAAATAGTTGTAAGAATATACTGGTTCTCTATTTTTTATCAGGTAATTTTGAGTTTTTCAAGGAATTCACCCATTTTATAAAATTTATGGGTATAAAAATTTAAATATACGAGTGTAATTATTAATTTTTTGTAGAGGTGTATTGTAATGTCCTCCCATGCATTTCTTATGTTCGTAATACGTGTCTTTTCTTGATCAGTCTTGCTAGATGTTTATCCATCTTGTTCATCTTTTTTATCTTTTTTTTACAATGCCATTTAATTTTTTTTAATTTTTATTAGATTTATTGGGGTGACACTGGTTAGTAAAATTATACAGGTTTAAAGTATACATTTCTATAACAAATCATCTATGTATTGCATTGGGCGTTCACCATCCAGTTCTCCTTCCATCACCATGTGTTTGACTGCCTTTCCCCTGTTCTACCATCACCCTCCCTCCTTACCCTCTGGGAACCACTAAACTGTTTTCTGTGTCCGAGTTTTTGTTTCCTTGTTTGTTTGTCTTGTTCGTTTGTTGCTTTCAGTTTTATATCCCACACATGAGTGAAGTCATATGTTTCTTGACTTTTTCTCTCTGACTTATTTCACTTAAATGATAATCACAAGATCTATCAAAAACCTAAACATAAGATCTGAAACCATAAGACCAATAAATTGCATAGAAGAAAGCATAGGTATTAAACTTATGGACCTTAAGTTCGGAGAGAATTTTATGAATTTGACCTCAAAGGCAAGGGAAGTAAAAGCAAAACTAAATGAATGGGACTATATCAAACCAAAAAGCTTCTGCATAGAAAAAGAAACCATCAACAAAACAGAGGTAAACAACAAAATGGGAGAAGATATTTGCAAACAATGCCTCTGATAACTGTCTAATATCCAAATACATAAAGAACTCATACAACTCAAAGAAGAAAAAAAAAACCCAATTAAAAATGGGCAGAGGAACTGAACAGATACTTCTCCCAAGAAGACATACAAACGGCCAACAGATATATGAAAGAATGATCAATTTTACTATCTATTAGGGAAATGCAAATGAAAACCACAATGAAATACCACCTCACACCAGTCAGAATGTGTATCATCAACAAGACAAGTAATAACAAGAGTTGGAGAGGCTGTGGAGAAAAAAAAACCTTCATACACTGCTGGTGGGAATGCTATTTATTTTTGTTCTTAATCATTTATTTTTTCCTATTTGCTTTTGGTTTAATTTGCTCTGTGTTTCTACTTTTTAAGGTAGAAGCTTAGTTCATTGATTGAGACTTTTAGTGTCTTAAATATATATATATATATATATATATATATATATGTATATATGTATATATATATATATGTATGTATTAATGTTATCAATTTATAATCCCCACTCTAGATGCACTCTATACATTTTGAATGCATTTCTCATTTAAATTTTTTTTTTTTTAAGATTTTTATTGGGAAATTGGGGGGATGGGAACAGCGCTGGGGAATTGGGGAAGGGGAACAGGCAAATTACTGTCGTTTTGTTCTTCAGTCTAGTTGTGGAGGACGTTGCTTCACTGGCCCAAGTTGGCACCATCATTGCGCTCTTCCCGGGTGAGGCAGATCAGTCGCCGGCTTCTGGACGGCCGCTCACTGCGGCTGCTGGCCGCTCACGCTGGCTGCTGGCTACATATGGTAGCCCATGGCAACCCACTGCCACAGAGGCTGCAGCCTACGCTGTCGCCATCGCCGGCGACTCACAGCAGCCCAGCTCCAGGTTGAGCTGTTGTTCAGCATCTTAACTGTAGATGGCTAGTGTCACTGGCCCTCATGTGTGGGATCCGAACCGGGGCCCTCTGGCGTCCCAAGCCAGTTCTTAACCATCGCGCCACTCGGCCGGCCCTTAAATTTTTTTCAAAACTTTCTAATCTCTTGATTTCCTCTTTGACCTATGGTTATTGGAAATTGTATTTTTTATTTCCAAATATTTGTGAGATATTTCTACATAATGCATTTCTAATTTAACATCCTTTTGTTCAGAAAATTATGTAGTCTCTTTATTCCAAGTTATATTCTTTATCCTTTATCTGCTTCATCTGATATAGCTAACGCAGATTTATTTTGATTAGTATATGAATGCTATGCATTTTTTCCATGTTTTTATATATAGTGTATCTTTATATTAAAAGTGAAGTTACTTTAGACACCACATAGTTGGGTTTTGGTTTTTTATACAACCTAGCAATCTTTTCCTTTTAATAGGTTTGTCTATACCATTTGTATGTAATTAAATTGTGATGCATATGAATTAAAACTTAATATCTTATTAGCTGTTTTTTTATGGTGCTATCAGTTCTTTGTTTCTTTGTCTTTTAACTTTTGTGCTGCCTTCATTTGAAGTGAATATTTTTATTATTATATTTTTTTCTCCACTATTGGCTTCTTATGTATACTATTTTTTTTCTACTTGTTAAGTTATGCTTGAAGTATGTATCTTTAGTTAATCACACTACACCTCCAAACACCATTATATTGTTCCATGTGTGATGTAAGAACCTTATAATGATATATTTCCAATTTCTGATCCTTCATGCTATTTTCATAACTGTTACATTTACAAAAGCTACAAATTTACACCATATTGCCACTATTATGCATTAGACTTGGGTGATGTCTGTTGTGCTGGTCAGACCCAGAATTAGGCAGATGTTGGGTCACTATTGTTTAGTGGGGAGACTTTCTGTAATTTTGCCTGTCCCCTAGTGGTAGATCTCTCATGGCCGGGGCCCAGGGCTAGTGGTATGGGGGATATTTTTTCCCTAATCCTTTCCTCTAGAGTCTATGGCTCTTCACCTTGCACCCAAGGGGGCGATCGGTTTATTTGACTTACCTTCTTAAGGTGTCCGTTCCACAGGGGAGTTGGGGTCATGCACCCAAGTGGGGTTTCTTCATTTCCCACTGCAGTGACTACCACCCTTCTTCAGGCCCACAGCAATGAGGGAAACTTGAACTGGTTTCCTACACCACCATACATCTTCCTGTGAGCATATGGTAAGGTCCACACAGAGAAGCCTCTGACTGGGACAAACTCCACTTGTGTCTGAAATAACCAGTAGCTCTGTACTCACGTGCCAGCCACCACTCCACTTTCAGAAATTGGTTTTAAAAATGTAGCTTCTATGATGCCCTTGTCTTCTTTCCATGCTCTGACCCAGCCAGGTAAGTAAGCCATTGCGCGTGTCTGAGTCTCTCTGTGGTGGGACTGGTATGCTTTTTGATTCCACGCTTTTGATTGAGTGCCTTGTGATCTCAGATTTTTGATGAGGCGAGAAAAGTTGTGATTTTGAGAATTCTTCTTTGAGCTTTTCTTGTTGTTAAAGTGGGAGTGATGATCTTTCTAGATTTCAATAGATTTAAAAGCTGAAAATAACTTTGTCTTTAATTTAAATTATTTCTGGATAACCTGGATGTTCAGTAAGGCTTGCTTGACTAATAAGGCAACCACCATTTAGCAACCCATGAAATGTCACCATGTAGAAATCTCAATAACTTACATCAAATTACAACCATGTAAGAGTACTTTCAAAAGATTAATTTGTTGTCACTGTATAAAGATATTGTATATAATGTTTATAAACTAATCTGTGTCTCCCTATAACTTATTTCATCAAGGAATCCATTGATTTGTGTTAAGTAAACTGCTTTATAAGACTTTTCTATAGGGCCGGCTGAGTGGCTCAGTTGGTTAAGAGCTCGCTTAAGAGTTTGAGCTCTGAGCAACAGCGGTTTGATTCCCGGCCAGAGCTGAGCTGCCAATAGATGGTAGGATGGCTCATCTGAAAAAGAAAAGAATTTTCTATAAAATACAAATATATAATAATAGGATGATAATCCAATCTCCAGTGGACTACAAAACTATATAAATTCATTAATTCAAATATTCAACAAGTATTTGTTTATTATCTGACATGCACCAAGCACTAAGGAATATGGTAGATTCACAGCGGAGAATAAAATACACATTTTATAACATATTCATGATTTTTAAATAATTAAACAAAAAAAATACCAAAATGTGTTATATAATGTAAAAAGGGGGGGGGGGAAGTAACAGAAATGATTAAAATAGGAGGAAAAAGGGGAGTGGAGGACACTTCATACTTGAGTTTACAGAAGTTCTGCCTAAATAAGAAACGTCTATGCTGTATCCTTAAAGATGTTAAAAAAATAAAAGAGAGAAAGAAAAAAGAAATAATATTCTAGGTAGAGATAACAGAATGTGGGATGACCCTTAAGAAAGGCAAGAGCATTGTGTCTTTGAGGATAGGGGAAAAGGTCATTGTATTTGAAATTGAGGGACAATGAGGGTAGCGTCAGAAATTGAGGCTGCAGAGATGGGCAGGCAGGGCCATATCTTTGGGGTTTTGGGGGCTGTGGGCTATGTGGTGAACTTACAGCTTTCACTCCATATGCCATGTGAAGCTGCCTTCTCATTTCATTGTGTCAGTTCTATTCTTCCAGTTGTAGGGACTTTTGTGTGTTTTGTTCACTTGTGTATTCCAAGGGCCAAAAATAGTGCATAGAATGTTTAATAAACATTTGCAAATTAAATAAATTAATTTAATATTTGCTTTTGTGCAGAAATGTTTATCCAAATCCATTTATATTTTTCCTTCGAGTGAGCATTGTGTTCTTTCATATGTACTTTAGTGACTGCATCCTGACATCTATCTAGTTGTTGCTATTTGTTTTGACCTTTCAGTTCAGTTTGGTTTTTGCCGTTGTTATTGTTTTTTGCTTGTTCATTTGTTTTTAAGATTTCAGATAACACTTTGTTTGATGAAATTAAATTTTGAGCTAGATATATGTAGGTTTGAATTCCAATTTATCATGTAGCTTTGAGTAATTTGCTTAACATTTATGAGCCTTAGTTTGTTTATCTGTAAAATAGGAAATTACCTTTATTACATAATCTTTGAAATAAATTAACAAGAAAATATGTGCAAAGTTACTAACACCAATAAAACATTCAATAAGTGAAGCATATTATTAACAGTAGTATTATTATTTTTGTGACATAATTGTCCCATGATGATCAACATTAAAACATGCCTCTTCTCAAAATTTCCTAAGTGTTAGTCAATCAAATTCATTTCTTTAATAAAAAAACAATATTATAGGCATCTTATCAGCATCTTAAGCCAAGCCTATATGAAGTGTTACATAAATTAAGTAGAATACATCTGGTAATATTTACAAATGCTCTTAAAAACCTGTGGCTGTGACTGCAAAATTAAGAAAAAAAACTAATGTAACATGTAAAAGTATTTTGATATCATTATTAATTCAGCTAAAGAATTGAGGGACATTTAATATTAAAAATATTTTCTTTGTGATATTTGAGTTTTTTTGTTTGTTTTTACTCCACAGGAATCTTTTCTTAATGAAAATAACAATCTAAATTAATGTATGAATTACATCATAACTCATTTATATCTTTTTGCCAAATTCATCCCTGTCATTCAGTTAGTTGTCTTTCACTTCACATGACTATATAACTATTTTCTAAACACAATACAAATGGGAAAGTTTAAAACCTTGTTCTGTTGGATCTAAGTCTCAACAGGGAATTGTGGGTTTAATTGGCAAAGGGCATTTTCTTGGATGTTCGGCTGATTCAGCTCCCTTATCATTTAAACAAAAGACTGGCAGTCTTGGTCCTTGATGGTTTGTGAAATCTCAGGAACCTCTCTAGTCCAAAAGCAATTTTTTCATTGACAAACTGTTTACACAGAGACCATTTGGATGAAATACAACCTGTTTTCAGAGAAGAATTCACACACTGTCTCTCCCATTGGCCAAAGAGTCTTACTGTCAAAACAAAGCAAGGAGCTTCAGAAATGTGGAGGAAGGTTAAAAAAACTTTTTTTTTTTTTTTAAGATTTTTATTGGGGAATTGGGGGATGGGAACAGCATTGGGGAATTGGGGGAAGGGGAACAGACAAGTTGCTATCCTTTCATTCTTCAGTCTAGTTGTGGAGGACATTGCTTCACTGGTCCATGTTGGCACCATCATTGCGCTCTTCCCGGGCGGGGCAGATCAGTCGCCGGCTTCTGGACGGCCGCTCACTGCGGCTGCTGGCCGCTCACGCTGGCTGCTGGCTACACATGGTAGCCCATGGCAACCCACTGCCACAGAGGCTGCAACCCACGCCGTCGCCAGCGACTCACGGCAGCCCAGCTCCAGGTTGAGCTGTTGTTCAGCATCTTAGCTGTGGAGGGCAGTGTCACTGGCCCTCATATGTGGGATCCGAACCGGGGCCCTCTGGCGTCCCAAGCCAGTTCTTAACCATCGCGCCACTGGGCCGGCCCTAAAAAAAACTTTTGAAGGAAGCAGGTAGAGGTGAGTCAAGAAACTGGGGAATTGTATCTCAAAGAAAAACAGATAAATCATTGCATCTGTAACTAAATAGACCTGCTATCAAATTCTTCTTGCCCCTATATTGAGAATGAGAATTCTGAGCTTCTTGACCTTAAGTAGCTAAGGAAACAAGGTACAATCTCTCCAAGTTCAATTTTCTTTTTTATGCTGTAATGTTTTCCAATTCATAGAACTAATTGTAAATTATGGTTATTGATCATGTTAAGGATTTTCTAGTATTCCATTATTCCATTACACTGTGCTGTTTTAAAGGGCTGCAGTATCACTATTTGTTGTTGTAATATTATCACTTCATATACTGCAGAGAATATTTCTTTAATCTCCTTTGCTCTTTCACCACTCCTTCCCCCTTCCACTTGTCCTTCCCCTCTCATCACAGACTTCACATTTGCATGTTACTACTAAGCTTTACTATTTTTCCTCCCCTATTTTAACCGCTTTCCTTCACCAAAGAGGAGGGGTTTTTTTTTGTCGTTGTCATTGTTACTTTGAAGGGGAACTTTTGAGTAGATGTGTTGGTCACAGCATAGAAACACCCCTGAGGATCTAGGCCTTAAATAGTCACAGGAGAGCTAAATTTGGCAGAATAAGCACTTAAGCCAAATGAGTCCAGCTGCTCCGAGGACCAAAGGGCACAGTGGCTTGAAGCCAAAAAAAATTGGAGTTATTAGTGGTCAGTGATTTACATATAAATGTTAAAATATATTAAATATATATCTTAAATTAATTTCAAGTTCTGCATAACATGTGTAATTTTATATTTTTGTTTCAAATATAGAAATGTTAATGTCATTATTTTTATTAATTGTGAATGTTTTGAAGATGAAATACTGGCATGTATTACAAATTTTACATTTAATAAAGTATTACATGTAATATATGCCAAAGCACCAGCATACGACTTCTGTTTACCCATGCTGCAGAAAGAAAGCCTACAACTGCTTTTAAAAAATGAAGTTGAAACCTGCAGAGGTTTATAAACAGACAGTTGGTGAATTGGCCTCAGGGTACAGGACTCTAAAAACGTTTTTAGGGACTTCTTTCCCAGAATAGTTACTTAGACTTTTTCTTTCATCTGAGGTGCAGCTGGTCATAACAAACGCAATTTCAACCAAGCCTCCGGGGTTTCCTTTCTCTGTCGCCACGATTCGCACCCCGCTGAATGAAATATCAACGCACTGAACCTTGTCAGGGCAATGAGCATGATGATAGGGACTCGGTGCTATAAATGAGGTTAATAACTGGTGAGAAAGCAGAGCTTTGTTCTTAGATCCTTCGCATTTTCTTCTCCGCACAGTGTAGCTCTTGAGAAATATTGCCTGTCCATGGAGAGCTAATGGCTCTCGTCATAAAGCTAATACACTGTGCTTCAGTAGTCTTGGAACTCATTTCTGAAGTCACACTAATCTGCCTTTCCTCTGCTCTGTTTTGTTTTTGCTCCTGAAAGGTTTTCTTATTCCCCAAGACTTCAAGCTGTGCGGAAAGCTTTTCTGCTGCTTCTTATGCCATTTCTAATCAGGGGTGACACTTTTGTTTTCAGAGACTTTTTTTTTTTTTTTTTGGTCATTTCAATTTTGTAATACACAAAGAAGCTTCTTGTGAAAGAAACAGGGTTTTTGAAAATGTCACAACCCTGCTTGAACACTGCGGGTGTGTCATCCACAACATCCTCCCTTCTCTTCTCACCAGGTCCCGACTTCTCCACACACATCTCAGGGGATGTTTGCCGTCTGAAGCTCTTGCTGTGTTCTGTCTCTCTTACAAGCCATTTGAGGATATTGAGTCTCATGACAGACAAGAAAAGCGTATTATTTTTTCAGTTGCCAGGAACTATCTAAGGGCGACTGAATCCATTGGATGGTTTCTGCACCACTATGTTTCTTGTCATGGGTTTTGATGACTTCATTTGCTCATGAGTATCCTTTGGCTTTCCTTTCTTCTACATTCCAAAGGTTTGTAGGCATTTAGGGAGTGAAACTAAATGAGCCATCCTGAAGGGAAATCAAATAACAAAGGATGAGAAAAAAAATTTCCTCCTAACATTCATCACATTGGAACAGGATCAGCCTTAAGCAGAATTACTTGAGTGTGTGTACCCTTTATCTTTGGCTTTGCACCCTTCCCTTTTGGTTTGCCTTTTCCTTTTCAGTGTCTTTGTTTCCTAAAATGCTTGTAGTGATACCATGGTGATAGTTAAAAGGTTACATAGTGTTTCCTGCGTGATATGCACTATATATATGAACTCCTGAGAAATAGATATTGGGTTGTCGGAAAAGCCATGACGTATTTTTTTCTATATTTTTCGTTACAAAAATGCGTCATGACTTTTCCGACAACCCAATAGTGTTATTAGCCTCCTTTTCTAAAAGAGAACAATCAAATGATCTGCTTCAAAGTGGTTCAACAATATGTACAGAGAGATCAAGTAATTTGTTCAAGGTTGCACAGCTAATACGGAGCCGACCTGGGGTGTGCATCGAAAGAATCTCACTCTAGAGATCACACTCCCAAGCACTACACCATACATAGTGAAACAGGCTTATGGAGAATTTAGGAGCAGAAGGAAGAGCATTAATGTATGGTCAGCTAAATCTGGTTTGAAGCACGTGCTCCTATTTCATAGAATTTATGACAGAAGGCATGATAATTTGCTTCTTGAGCCTCATCTTCCTTATCGGCAAAATAAAACTAATAACCTTGTTCTAATTGTGACTTGATAGGGATTAAATATAAAAAATATATAGACACTAGCCCTAATTTTCTAAAGGGAAAAACAGTGCACAGAGGTTAAATGACATGTGCAGCTATAGAGCTTAGAAAGAGTGAAGCCAGTGCTTGAATAATATTTTTCCTATGTCTATGCCTCCCATGCCCTGGCCAATAAAATTAACCTCTCCAGCTGTCCCCATTCCTTGCCCTTCCTTCCAGAGTTTGCTCTGCTCTTGGGATCCATTGATTTGAGTATTCTGTCATTCCCAGCAGTACTGAAACTTGGCTATTCTAGTCCATAATGACACTGTCATTTTACATTTCCATGAGTAGTTTACAAGGGTTCCAACAGCATACAAGTATTTCTCTATATCTTTGCCAACACTATATATATATATATATATATATATATATATATATATATATATATATATATATATATATATAAGCTGCCCTAACTGATTCAAAAATAGTATCTCATTGTGGTTTTGCATTTCCCAAACAATTAGTGATGTTCGTATACCTGTTTAGTATTTGTGTTTCTTCTTTGGAGAAATGTCTATCAAGTCTTTAGCCCACTTTTCAATCAAGTTATTTTTTTGTTTTTGTTATTGAGTTGTAGGAGTTCTTTATATTTTTTGAAATTTACCCCTTATCAGATATATAAGTTTTGCAAACATTTTCTCCCAATCTATAGGTTTCCTTTTCACTCTGTTATTCCCTTTGCTCTACAGAAGTTTGATGTAGTTCCATTTGTTTATTTTTCCTTTTGTTGCTTATACTTTTGATGTGATATCCAAGAAATCATCGCCAGGACCAGTGTCATGTACTTTTTCCCCTATGTTTTCTTCTAGAAGTTTTATATATTCAGGTCTTAAATTTGATAAAAGTGAACTGTCATCTTAAGATGATTAACCATATAGCTGGGAGGGCTATGGGTGGAGCTGCACCCCTTGTTAACTCTCTCGTTCTGATTTCCTGTTAAACTTTGTGGTAACTTCTGGGGCAGAGATTCAAATAAATATAAAGGCCATCTTGGGAAAGCTTTTTTTTTTTTTTTTTTTGCATGTGTGTGGCTCATTGGAGGTCAGAAGTGTGCATTCACACACTGCTGGGGTGGTCTTGTTTCTTTTTCTTTTTCCGAATAAAATGCTCTTTTGGTGAATTTTCTGGAGAGTTATTTTGTCCAGTCAACGTATTTAAGTCTTTAATCCATTTGAGTGGGGTATTTTTGTTGTTTCTTTGTTTGTTTTAATGGTATGAGTTCAATTTCATTATTTTCATATGTATATCCAGTTTTCCACACCATTTATACCCCATTGTGTATTTGTGGCATACTTGTCAAAGATTGGTTGACTGTATATGTGTGGATTTACTTCTGGGCTTTCTACTATGTTCCATTAGTCTATGTGCCTGTTTTTATGCCAGTACCACACCATTTTAATTTCTGTAGCTTTGTAATATATTTTGATATTAAGAAGTGTGGACATTCTGAGACACCGGGAATTGAAACTTCAACATAAACGTTTGGGGTAGGGGATAGGGTGGGAAGGAGACACTCCCCTATTAACCAATTCCCCTAGTTAAAACCTCCTTGTTTTAACTAGAACCTGACTCATTCCAGTAAAATACATAGCATATTCTTTTCTCCCAACTTGACATATATTTCATCTTATTTTTCATTTAGCTAACTCTTATTTATCATTTAAGTCTCATCCTAAATATTCTAATTATCACTTCTTTAGAAAGGCCACAACTTAACATTCCTGTTAGTTTTCCTGTTTCATGCCCATGACAGCACCTTGTAATTCCAGATTACGTGAAAGTTTTATTTTATATTTTTTTAAATCAACCACACAGATGGTCAATTTATATGCAATAAAGCTCACCAATTTTAAGGATATAATTCAGTGAGTTTTGAAAAAATTATACAACGATATAATCACTACCACAATCATGAAATTGAACATTTTTTTTAACCCTAAAAAGATCCCTTGGACCCATTTGCAATTAACTCTCTCTATAAGCAATCACTGGTCTATTTTCCAACATTATAGTGTTACCTTTTCTAGAATTTTATATAAGTGGAATCATACAGTATGTAACCTTTCAATGACTACTCCCTTTCACTTATCATAATGCTTTTGAGATTCACATATAGTATGCCTATCAGTAGTTCATTCCTTTTGACTTCCGAATCGATAGTTAAGCCCAGTATACTCCTAGCTATACTTTGAGATTCACTTTCAAGCAAGAAGTTTTCCAGATAGATTTATTTCATCCTTTTCTTTGTTCCATTTGCGCTTTTTAAATCTCTGGATTACATAGTACTTATATATCATATTGAGACTTTGTTTTTTATTTATCTAATTGAGGTTATATGACAATGCAATATTTGATAAGAATTTACTTGGAATCTCACACAATGTTCAGTTTGGTGGGCAATATACAGTCAGAAATAGCCCAAAGGTGCGTACAGTCTAGTTGGGAGAGGGGCAGCATAAGATAATATACTATAAGATAATATACTAAATTACATATAACAGAATAGTCCAAGCTACCAAATCCAACATGCTGTCAATAATTTCTATGTAAAATTTTTTGTCATTGCAGAAATGATGACGAGCACTAAAATGTTATATGAGCTCCTAAAATATTAGATGATTTTAAAAATTCTCTTTATAAGGTGCCATGCCAAGAATAAATTATCTGGAGAGAAATAAGTTAACATTTCTCATTTGATGGAGTTCACTATAAAGCAAGGATGACAGATTAAGAAATAGGAAACACTTTCTCACAGTAAATGCAATAGTAAATACATACCCCATGAAGGTTGGGAACAGAGATGAAGGAAATTTGGCCCTCCCGGTTTTAGTAGGTCAGAAAGAACATCCTCACAAAAACAAATTGCATCATAGACACAGACAGCAGCTTGAGCAGAGGCACAGAGGTGAAATATCATGAAGTTCCCTTTCAGCTGCAAGCAAATTCCCCTAACTGGAGTATAAAGGGTGAGACTAGCATGACAAGAGGTAAAGCTGGGGATGCAGAATGGGAGGAAATTCTGCACAGAATACATATGATGTTAGTCCTGCATTCTATCAAGTTAGAACTTAGACAGAAGGGAAGGTCAGTTAGGAGGCTCCCTAAATCACTGACACTAATAGAAAGAAACATCACTGGTAATCGTGTGATCACTTTTATAAGCTATGAAAGCCTCATATATTTACCAACACGACCTATCAGAAAACACTGTATCTTTTACCTCCCAAGTACATTAAAGTCTACACTTTCTTATCTGCTTCCCCTGCTTACTGTGGGAAGAAAGATGGCATAAGAAAGAAATGGAAATGCCCCTAAGGATGTGGACATTTTCCTTTGTGATTTCATCAACCCAATGTGTTTTCTTGACTGTAAAGACTAACTTTTAGTGACTAAGGAACTTTTAGAAGAAATGTCTTACATTGGAGCTGCAAATTAGAAGCATGCTGCAGTGTGAGTTAATGCTCAGGCATTTGCTAATTGCTACATGATTGTGGATAATATCTGAAAAGCTATTTTACACCTTTTGGGTTACTAATTAAAACAATAATTGTGCCTTTGCTATAAACCAAAGTATTACCTTTTGTACTCTTTCATACTTTGTATTTCTAAGATTTGGCTACATTCATAAAAATGTCTTCATATTAGTGACATGTGACTAAATACAGGTTTCATAATATGCCTTATGAAGTTGACAATGTTTTTGGTTATACATTAAAAGTAATAGCAAAACTCCTATCGATGTTTTTTTGGTCAGCAGATGGCAGTGTGTCTGAGTTGGTGAGTATACAACTTTCTGTTATCAAGTTTGAAGTTTTGGCTTTGGAATACAGGTTTCTCGTACTCAGAATTCTAATATTGTAGAGTTGCATTGGGAAATGTATTAATATGTTTGGAAAGATTAACCATAATGAACCTGGAAAGCACTTCCATCATGATTCTGATGCAGTCTTTCCCTTCTCTCTCTCTCCTTTCTTACTTCCTGTCTTTCTATTTTTCTTTACCCCTTCTTGATTTTCTTCTCTGCCTCTTCCTATATTTTTTCTGCTGTTTCATTCTTTCTCCTTTCCTGTTTAAAACCATTCTTTGAAAAATCTTAGTTAGCAAGTTAAAAATGAATGTAAATGAAAAGCATTGAATTTAAAGATTAGCCTTGCATAAGAGATGAATTTTAGTAGAAACCACTTGGAGGAGTGTGTATGGACAAATATTTTTATCCTGAGAATAATGCTTTTAAAGCCAGACTAAGTGATAGATTATTTACTGACTTATTTAAATAGTCCAAATTATCTTATTTTTAGTGTATGAAAAATTGAGGGGTTTTTTGTTTTGTTTTGTTTTTTTAAATTCACATGGCAATTTCAACTGTTTGATGCATAAAGTGTCATTTAAAGCTTTCAAGATGCTTGGATTTATCTGTATTTTCAGGAGTTGGGGGGTGGATTTACAGACTGTGAGAAGTAATGTTGAACTGTTTGGGAAGTATTTGTTTTTCCTGGTGTCAAATTATCTTACTTGTATGCCTAAAATAAAATCTATTGAAATATTTTTTTTACATAGGATTCTGCTGGGCTTGCTTTGAATTTTGTCATAGGTATTTCATAGCTAATGATTAAATATTGGATAATGTTGGAAGCAAAAACTGGTGAACTGTTTAATGAATAAAGACTCTATTTTTATTCTGAAAGCTTCATGTTCTATAGAAAGAAAAGGAATCAATTCAGTTTCATTAGTATTTTAAAAGTATGTTTAATTTTTAGCACTTGCGTGCTTCTATTAAGAAGGTAAACTCAATGAACATGTTTCCTTGTATAAAATGTAGCAGGTTATCACTCCTCAGCCTGTGGTCCGTACAGAAGTGTTCCAGGAGTGGGGAGTTCCTATCACTTGCAAATAGCCCCACTCATAAAAGCTTCAAGTACCTTGGAGGGCAAATCACATCCCGTCTGAGTTGAATCTTCCTACTGTAATTCAACACCCCTCTGTGTACATCTTCTCTGCAGCACCCATGGAGGTCCCTGAAAACATGTTCCACGGTTCTGAGAGTTCTAATCCTAGTAGTTTAGAGAAAAGCTGAGCAGACCACAGACACCTAGGCAGAAAGATAGACAGGAGTCCTGTAAAATTTAAAATTTAAGTCAAAGCTCATTATCATTGTTTTTGTCCAAATATGAACTCCGACATACAATGTGTTGCTATTTAAATGTACATAATAAAGATACTTAACACTTATTGAACACTTACTATATATTAAGAGCTTTAAACACTAAGTGTACTCTTATTATCTTTATGGTACAGCTGAGGAAATGGAGGCTTAGGAAACACATATACCGTATTTGCCGGCGTATAAGACGATTTTTTGGCCCTGAAAAATATGCCTCCAAGTGGGGGGTCATCTTATACGCCAGGTACACTTCAGATAGACTGCCCATAGTGCTTGCCCCGTGCCATAGTGGCCTCCCGATGCCCGCCCACTTCATTCCACATACCGTTCAGGCATCAGCAGCGCTGCTGGGTGTATAATCTGCTGTTATGCGATTTTGCTGTTATGCGATTTTACCACACTCACAAAATCTACGGTACCAGTCTATAGAGTGTGTTTTCTTTAGTGAATTACCGGTATGTTTACCGGTAATAAACTTGCACTGTTTTATGTATATGTTTGATTACATACAGCCTTGTGACAGTTTTCCTGCATGTCATAAGCATTTGAATATAAATTAAAATGTTGAAATCAAATCTGATATTGTTTTACCTTTTATTTGGTGTGTGGAAGGTGTGCGGAAGAGGGGGTAGTCTTATACGGCGAGTATATAACAAACTCTGTATTTTGAGTAGAAATGTTAGGGGGTCGTCTTATACGCCCAGTCGTCTTATACGCCGGCAAATACGGTAGCCAGGTATTGGTTTATTCTTTAGGGAATAAGGACACATTAAAAGTCTCAAACAAACAAACAAACAAACAAACAAAAAACAGACACATGAACTTATAACGGCATGATTAAAGATGAATTGTGGAGAAATAACTCAAGGTATTGTAGACGAATCTTGGTGGAGCGAGAGCACAGAGGCTCTGGTAGGAGGTAATTCAGATCTGAAAAACGGCAGTAGTACCAAAAACTGAGAAGGAAGTACAGATATAAGGGCCATCTAAAGTTGAGCGTGACATAATTCATTTCTTTTGTGCTCAGAGCAAAAGAAAATAGATTCCACATGCTTTCATAATAAACTCTTCAAAGTTATTATCTGTTTACTCTGATACCTACTCAAAGGGTCAGGGAACTCAATAAATAAAATATGAAGTGCAGCTGCTTTTAACACTTTGAAAATTCAATGTTAATTTTTTTCCTAAGGTAGAACTATAATTCACAAATGTGGGTTAATTTAATTTGGGATGAATAATATTATTTGCCTCCCTCATGTCTCCCTAAAGGTGCAAAATTCATGAGGTCGGGCATTGGAGGAATGAAGCAAGCACCATTATCTCCTCTGGTTCCAAGGAAAAAAATGACAAAAGTGATGCTAATGTGTTTAGAATAAAAGACAGTTCACATCAGAGTAATCAAAAATTAAAATAATTTTAAAAAATAAGAATGCCATGAATAAAATAAGAAAAATGAGAAAAAATATATCATGGAAAAAAAACATGTCAATCTCAAAAGTACATAAAAAAGTTGCATGATATTTTTGTGAAATAAAAAAACAGACTTGAATTCAAAACATTCTAACTATACTTACCAAAGCTTATCCTGCTCTTCAGTGTGGTGGGTGCTTTTGGACAGCTTCAGTTGTCCATGTCAGAGAGTTTACTCAAGTGGAAAATACTGGACAAGAGACCTGGGGAAAGAAAAAGATTTATTCCTGTGTCAAACAAGAAGGGCTCTTCTAAGGAAACTAGATTTTATTAGAAGGTGGAATATTATTCCTGTTGGAAAGTATATTTTCCATAAATCTCTAGAATTTTACACATGCAAGGAAAAAAAAGGAAATGTAGTCAGGTGGGACAAAAGGAAATATACGAATTCTAACTGTGGACCAGATACTTTACATTTTCTCCTCTCCATGGTCTTATTATTATTCTCATTTTATAGGTGATAAAATTGAGGATCAAAGAAGTTAAATAACATGCAGAAGATCAGACTGCAAACATTATCTTCAAGACTCTACATTTATAATAATTTCATTCTACTGTCACCTTGGATATTTCACTCCTAATAAATGCTAAATTAAAGTATTAATATTTTATGTTTAATGTTTAGGATGTATTTCCTGAGGGCTCTAATATGTCATGGCTTTCTTGATTAAAAAAACAGTGATGACATTAAGAAAATACTGAACGATACAGCTGTACACTTCAGAGTAATTACAAAGGAGCAAAAAAATGGAAATGTTAGCATCATAGAAGACAGTTCATTTTCTACCTGCATCTGTATTATGCTTGTGTGCTGCTTTTTTTTTTAAATATTGTTGCATGTTTATGAAAAAGTAAAATGCAAATAAATTCCCAGATGGTCATTGATATTTGCAAGTCTCTAGATATTCATTATACTTAAAATGTTAGTAAGATAATTAGTTTTGAAAATATAAATGGCAGGCTGAAAATTATTGTAATATACATATTATAGGCTAAGTGAGACTTATTGCTCAACTGCTTAATGACTAATCTGACTTTATTTTGGTGGATAGATAAGGCCTGCATTTATACATATTAAAGAATAACAAGATTTAAATGAATTTTCAAGCCCTATGTGGTGGTTAAAAATACAGAAATTGTATGTTATTTTAAAATCAGTGTAATTTTTTGTATGATTGTATTTTGGAATAATTTTTAAATGACATAAAGACTGTGGAAAAGTTGCACTTACAAAAATATTGCAATGGCACTTTTGCATAGCCATCACCCATATTCCCTGGTTGATGATATTTTACTACCTTTGCTCAATTCCCACTTTTTCACTCATTGCATATAAATTTAAAGAATTAAGAAGGGTCTCAGATTGTACCCTGCTTGGAAGCCAACAAGTTACCTTTTCACAGTCTCAGAGATGCTGGCAGAAGGCAAGAGATTTTTGTGTCAGATACTTTCATTAAGTTTTGACTACCAAGACACAGCAGGCAGCATTAGCTTCATGGCCCCATGGGTTCCTATTGCCTAATACAATGGGGATGGGGATGGGATGTCCGGTCTGGATAGATGATGCATGCACATTGGGTCTTTAGTACAGCTGAGTAATTGCAAACATAAAAACCTCTATCTTATAAGGGGGCTGCAACAATACCTGTCCAACCTTTAATGACGTAATAATAATTACGTCATTATTCCGGTCATACAGCAGAACCTCCCTCTGCCCAGTGGATTGAGACATTACCTCTCTCTCCCACAGCGATTTGCTATACAACCATCCTTGCAAAGATAACATGGATTAAATATGTAGACATGCCAAGACTGATGGAGAATTATCTTCCAACAGTGAATACCTATTATCATTCTTCCCTTTTCGAACCATTGAAAATAGTTCCAGATACAATGTCCCATCAGTGTTTAATACCACAGTGCATAATTTAATTTACAAATCAGATATTCTCCTACATGACCATAGCACAACCATGCAAATCTGGAAATCAACTTTAATACAATAGCACCATGAAACACACAGGTTTCATTCAAATTTTGCTAGCAGTCCAAGAATATCTTTTTCCATACTTGTCTAAGGTCTAATCTAGGACCATGTATTTCACTTTCATGTCCCTTCATTCTTCAGTCTGGAACATTTTCCTGGCACACTGTTGCATGACCTAGACTCTTAAGGAACATAAGGCTTTCCACCTGGAGGATTTCTTTCAATTTGGCTTTCAGAAACATTCATGACTTTGGGAGAGGAATACCATAAACTGATGCTATGTCTTCCAGTGCATCACATCATGAGCACAGGACATTTTCCTATACCCCACTGAAACTGTACTTCTGATCAGATGGCAAAGTTACAAAATTGCCTGGAAATTTTCTTTACTGAAAAGACATGGTTTTTGCTTATGCAACTTTTAAATATTTGGGAGAAATTACTGTGAATCTACCTTAATATTTTATCATCAAACTTGCATCCACCAATTTTACAACATTGATGCTCCCTACCTGAACCAACATCCACTGTAATGGTTTATTTTCTGTTCCTCTCACTCTTCCTATATGGCTTGTGATTCTAACATAAAGATGAAGTTTCTATTTACCTTATACAATTATTAATTAATGTATTTATGTCTATATGGAGTAATGAATTATAATTTTATCCAGTGTGATATGAGCCAACACTATGGACATTTTTGATGCACAAATTTCCTTAGATTTTGTAAGTACGAGATCCTTCAAATGTATTTTCCTCTCTTTTAGACGTGTCTCTGTACTTCTTTGAGAGCTTTAATTTTTATCACAAAGATATGTTGCAGTTTTATCTTGTACTTTCCCTGCTTGAAATCAGCCATTCTTTAAGGTGCCTTGATTCCTTTTAGTAGAGGATGGTATTTAGCGACCAAGATCCGTGCACTTGGGGCCGGCTGAGTGGCGCAATGGTTAAGAACTGGCTTTGAACACCAGATGGCCCCGGTTCGGATCCCACATATGAGGGCCAGTGACACTGCCCTCCACAGCTAAGATGCTAAACAACAGCTCAACCTGGAGCTGGGCTGCCGTGAGTCGCCGGCGCCGGCGATGGCGTAGGCTGCATCCCCTGTGGCAGTGGGTTGCCATGGGCTACCGTATGTAGCCAGCTGCCAGCGTGAGCAGCCAGCAGCTGCAGTGAGTGGACATCCAGAAGCCGGCGACTGATCTGCCTCATCCAGGAAGAGTGCAATGATGGTGCTAACTTGGGCCTGTGAAGCAATGTCCTCCACAACTAGACTGAAGAACAAAACGACAGCAACTTGTCTGTTCCCCTTCCCCCAATTCCCCAGCACTGTTCCCATCCCCCCAATTCCCCAATAAAAATCTTTAAAAAAAAAAAAAAAAAAGATCCGTGCACTTGATATCCTCATTGCTATAGAGGTATCACAGAATCTAGGCCCTCTAGCTGACAAAGCTAAATACATATTTCATATATGTATAATATTATTAGTATAATATGTATAATTTCATGTATGTATAATATAAAAATGTATAATATTATATTATACATATATACATTTATTTCTAAACACAAATCTGTGGGTATCTATTCACAAAAATATTACTAAGTAAAATTTAATACCTTCTCTCTTTTCATATTTATAAATGCCTTCTCTGATAGTGAGAATCCTGACTCCTAATATCAGATCCTTTGCTCTAGTGCAATTGTCTCTTCTATGCTGGTCACTTGGCCCCTGCCAGGGAAGAGTAGTGGAAGAAAGGAGGAAATTTCTTTTAATTGTTATTTTATAAATTTGTTTTGTTTTTCTTACATTTGACCAGGTAAATTTTTGTAGTTAGACAAATGGCATTTGCACAATAGCCTAGAATCAACAAAATTTGGGGAAGATGTCATGCTGTCCTACATTGCCTAGAATTGTCTTATTGGATTGTGTCCAGATTTTAGTATTAAAACGTAATTTTTTGAACTGTGGCTGATCCCTAACTATTTTAGTCTTCCAGTTTTGTTACGTTAGGGATGACATTCTACTAAATCAATGAAATGCTGTTCAGTATGGTCCCAGTGGTATGGCGTTTCTGGAAAAAAGGAGAAACCAGTGACTTATCAGAAATAGTGTCTTTGAACCATGACAGGGCATTATATACCTTAAGCGGAACTGGGACATTTGGTTCCCATGAGTTGCAGAGAAAACTGAGTAGCTTAGATGCCACACAAAAAAAGAAATGTTGGAAGTGTCTTGCTATCTCTTCAGGATTCCAATATGATTTTCGAAAGACATGTACGCTAAAAGGGAAGACTATATCTCTTCTGAAATGAATATGAATCTTTTTTCAAAGTGAATTCTATATAAATTGAAGCCTTAAAAAAGGAAAGTATTCATATAACTCAGTGGTATATAAAAGTGTTAACAGAGCACTAGTGAAATGCTTTGTGATTCAAATAATGTTTTAAGGAATTTAGGCAAGCTTATGCTACATTTTGAGTAAAGGTAAGCCAAAGTAAAATTTAAAGACAAAGACAAAATCAGAAGAAATTCATAAATTATTAGAATTGTTGCCCTAAGGAAAGCTGTGGGAATGAGCCTGGGTAGTACATACAGCTGGACTGAGGTTCTAAACCTCTATGTTTAGACAATGTTTCTGAACCAACAAATGTGTATGGATGTATAATGACCTTATAATAAAATGACACCAATAAATATTAGGTGCTCCAAAAATGTTAGCTATTATTATTTAATGATGTGAACATTAAAAATGTGTTTTTGAGACAGAAGCTCTTCCTTTTCTCTACTACATACTAGATCTGGGTTATGCATTGATCTGACCAAGTGGACAAAATATAACATTCTTGACTCAATCAAAGCTATATTAGAAACCAAGATTCTGGAATATACGAGGTCTGACAACTAAGGTCGTGAACTTGTTGCAATGGTGTTGCTATTTTTTTTTTTTTTTAGCTGAGTCGTCCTGCCACCTGTTGGCAGCTCAGCGGCTGCTCAGCTCGGGCTGGGACTCGAACTGCTGTTGCTCAGAGCTCAAACTCTTGAGCGAGCTCTTAACCAACTGAGCCACTTGGCCAGCCCAAATCTTTTTTGATATCAGAGGGATTATTATGAATTTGTACCAACTGGACAAACAGTTACCCAAGTTTATTATTTGCAAGTGCTGAAAGGCTGCATGAAAAAGTTAGATGATGTGAACTTTTCACCAACAATTCATGGCTCTTGCATCACGACAATGCACCAGTTCAAACAGCACTCTCTGTGAAGGAGTTTTTAGCCAGTAAACAAATAACTGTATTGGAACACCCTCCCTACTCACCTTATCTGGCTCCCAATGACTTCTTTCTTTACCTGAAGATAAAAGAAATATTGAAAGGAAGACATTTTGATGACATTCAGGACATCAAGGGTAATACGATGACAGCTCTAATGACTATTCCAGAAAAAGTGTTCCAAAATTGCTTTGAAGGGTGAACTAGGCACTGGGGTCAGTGCATAGCTTCCCAAGGGGAGTACTTTGGAGGTGACCGTAATGACATTAAGCAATGAGGTATAAAGCACTTTTTCTTGGATGAGTTTGTGAACGTAATTGTCTTACCTTATATGTCAAGGTTAAAGTTAAACAAGAAATTCATGCAAAAAAATGCAGCAGTTTTTATATAATTAAGTAAATACTTTAACTTTTTCTATTCTTCTGGTGAACTGTCATTTAAATAAAATTAAAAATGATAACATAAGTCATCACTTTAGATATTCATATTGGAAAACACTTGAAACTAGCATAATTAAATTTGCAGATCACATAACCAGAAGGCTGTAATTACTGGTGTGTATTTTAACCTGTTTCTCAAATAAGATGTGTGTCAGCATGTGAATCTGGGACTTCTAGTAGCTTCGTTCATAGCCCTCCCCTACCCTGCTACACTGACTCATTTGGCCATGTGGCTCATTCCGTCCTCACCCTCTTTTTTTTTTTTCCCACCCTAACCTGCTTTACCATTTTCTTCCTTATATTTATTTATGTTTCTCATGTATATCCAAAGAACTTGACGTTTTTCAAGTGATTTACTTAAGGAAATGTTTCATTGCCTTTATACACATCTGATTTAGTCCTTCTCGTACACATGATTTTATTCCAGTGTGTGTGGTTGTTTTGTGTGTGTGTTTTTATTGTTTTTAAGATTTTTATTGGGGAATTGGGGGAATTGGGGGAAGGGGAAGAGACAAGTTGCTGACCTTTGTTCTTCAGTCTAGTTGTGGAGGACGTTGCTTCACTGGCCCAAGTTGGCACCATCATTGCACTCTTCCCGGGCGAGGCAGATCAGTCGCCGGCTTCTGGAGGCTGCCGGCTGCTCATGCTGGCTGCTGGCTACACACAGTAGCCCATGGCAACCCACTGCCACAGGGGCTGCAGCCTACGCCGACGCAAGCAACTCACGGCAGCCCAGCTCCAGGTTGAGCTGTTGTTCAGCATCTTTGCTGTAGAGGGCAGTGTCACTGGCCCTCATATGTGGGATCTGAACCGGGGCCCTCTGGCATCCCAAGCCAGTTCTTAACCATCGCGCCACTCGGCCGGCCCGGGTGTGTGTGGTTTTTGATCAGAGGACTCAATCCTCACAGGAAGTAACTTCTGATCGATTGATTTACTGGAGTAAAGTAGAACCAAAAACATAATGGTAAACATTGATAGTTGATATAATTTTATTTCACAGAAAGAATCAAAACTTGATAGATGAAGAAAATTCTCTTGAAAAATGTTAAGGCTCATTATACACAGAATAATAATTAGTTAGCATCCCTGTCTTTTTTTGTTATGTTTTCATTTATTTGTAGAGAAATACTAGAGAACATAGAATAGTGAGAGTGGTATTAAATATAGGAAATGTCCCCAGAGAAATTATGAAATATATTCTGGGTTTCTGAACAAAAACTTGAAATTTGGCTAAGGATTCAATGGAATGAGTTAGGGAGTCAGGTCCATGTCTGGATTCTGCAGAACTATAAAAACGCTGCTGGTAAAGTTGATCTAGCATGCCAAAAGTTCCTTCAATCATACAGCCAATCAGTATAGGATTGAGGTGGGTATGGCCATCAAATTGACTTTGTGGCAGTATATGCTGGATAGAAACAAACTGTAGTAAAACTGATTTCTTGGCTACATGCTGTAATGATTTCCCTCATCCATATCACTGTCACTTTTTATTGCTTTCCCTGAGAAACACAGTTTCAACTTTTGTGTTGTTTAGAAAGGTTGTTCTCCTATCAAAATAGAATGAGGGATAAAACAGCCTAATAGTGGTTAACTAATATTAAAAAGACCCCATTTAAATTATTTAATCACATGTGATTATTAGAATTAAGGCTTAAGCGATAGATTAGAATGGGGTTAAAAAAGTGTTCTTTGTTTATTAAGGAGATCAGACATATAAAAATTTTAAAAAAGGAAATTCTCTGAGATGAACATATGACTAAATAATAAAACTCTTCCTCTGTTTGCCTTTATCTAGTTGTCCAAGGATTTCTATAAAATTATCCAAATTACAATAAAGCAATATTTGAAGAACACTGGATGTTAATTACAATATGTTAATATTGTTTCAAATGTAATTAGTGTTAGTTATGTAGTGATTATTGTTCCCATGATGTATTAGTATTCCCATACACTCATTTTTCTTTAAATTCTGAAAGGCACTAAAGTTGGTTTGGTGCACAGCACTGCAAATCTTTAAAATGACCTATTTGAATTCATATGGGGTGGGTTCATATTGTCTCTCTTACCTACTAGATATTGAAAGCAAGTTATTTAACCTTCTTCTCTAATAACTTAATATTTTTGAGAACTAATTTTGATCTCTGTTAAATCTGACAAGATTAAATGAATTACAGTCTGCAGTATATTAAGCACATTTAAAATAATCAATAATTGGCAGTTCTTGTAAATGTCATCATCACTGTCATCATCATATATTAATATCCTTCTAGATATTCTCATAGAGGCATAGGATATCTTGGTAAAAACAAAACAAAACAAAAACTGTTTAGAAACCTATTTCTACTGGAATCAGTTAAACTTTGATATCAACATATTGTATTAACCTACATCCGTTCTGCATTGTCAAATATGTATGCAATTGATCTTCATTTCCTGACCTCAGATGCTCTGGAGTAACCACGTTCATCAATAAAAAGCTATTATACAGGACAAGGATGGTGGGTGTAAAGTCTCAAAATAGTTTGTATATTATGTTTGCATCCATCAAGATGAAAGTGGAAAACTGCAAAACACATTTTATTACCTGACAAGCAACATGAAGTGCCTACCACTACTGTATATAAAAATCATATTTTATTAACACAGGTTAACAGGAGAGGGCAACATTTGCGGTTCAGCATGAATTTGTTAAGTGTGTAGTTCCTCATTGTGCATATCTCAATAACTTTAATTTAAAACTCTTAGACACTGTGGAAAACCTACTGTATTTGATTTTAAATGGCTTATAAGCATTTATTAATGCAGAAAACACTTACTGATAATCAATTATATATCCAGCAAGTAATTAGATGCTGGGTACCCTCAAGAAAGTATACATTATTCCTGATCTCCAGAAGCTCACAAGCTAAACAGTAAGATTACTATTATTGGGTCGTCGGGAAAGTCATGACACATTTTTGCATTGGAAATATAGAAACATACATCATGACTTTCCCAACGACCCAATAAAATAACTATATTGGTGGTAGCGAGATCAAATCCATATCCTATTTAGTGCAATTATACTCATGGGCCAAAAAATCCCCTCTGCCTCTGTTTATGCGTCTGAGTGTGTCTGTTGCAGGGTGGAGTAGTGGTGACAACTATGTTTTGGAGGAAGAAAACTTCACAAAGTATTATATGTGTCACAGTGAAAAATATATTCACAAGTACATATACACAGGTGTTTTAGAAAGGACTTTAGAAAGCATACAGTTCTGCAAAGGCTGAATATAAATGACCAGCAATGGGCTTGCCGAGTGGCGCAATGGTTAAGACCTGGCTTGGGACCCCAGAAGGCCCCGGTTCAGATCTCACATGTGAGGGCCAGTGACACTGCCCTCTACAAAAAAAAATAATAAAAAAAAATAAATAAATAAGTGACCAGCAATGAAAGTGGGAAATTCTTTAATTCCAACCTCGGCTGTTTGGGCTTTATTTTTCAGTTGTGTACAGTGATAAAAAATTTCTGAAAATTTATTCATTTATACATTCATTCATCCATTCATTCACTTACAGTTATTGATTCAAAAACTGTAAATTGATTAGATGGTATTTCCTTAACATCTAATAAGCTCCAGGCAGTGTATAAATGCCGACAATACAGTAGTAAACAAACGTGCATACACTCGTGTTCTTGTAGAGTGTACAATCCAATGGAGGACTCAGATATAAATTAAATAATCTTATGAACATATGCATATAGATGTATAATTTAAAAAGAGATCAGTACTCTGAAGGGAAAGAAGAAATTTCTGTGACAACATATATTAGAAGAGAGAAATGGTGGGACAGTTTCTTGAGAAAGGTTTCTTGAGGAAGTGAGCATTAAACTTAGACCCTAAAATAATGGAGATTTACCCAGAAAAAGGGTGTGACCATGGTGGAGACATTGTTTGTTGTCCTGTTTTGTTTTGTTTTTAAATACTTTTGGTTGGGTATAGAGTTTTAAGTTGCCAGTTATTTTCTTTCAGCTTTTTAAAATATTTCTTTTTTATCCCATGCAATTGCATTATATCTTGAGAAGTTAGCTATCAGTCTTATTTTTCCCCCCTCTGGCTGCATTTAAAACTTTCTTTAATTGCACCTTTTAGCAGCTTTACTATAACATGTCTAAATAAGGTTTCCCTTTTACCAAGACTTCTTGAGTTTGTAATAATTCTTGATTTTGTAATATGCTGTCATTGACGTTTTTGAAAACTCTGAGTCATCGTCTCTTTAAATATTGCTTTTTTTTTTTCTCACTCTCTTGTTTTTGAGGATTCAGATTGTCGTGGGTTTTATTTCCTATATCTTTCACTTTTCTCTGTTTTTTTAACTTTTGTCCTTCTGTTCTTTGTCTTTACTTCTTAATTGCTCTTCAGTTTTCATATTATCTTTTCTGTTGTATCTAATCTGTGTTAAACCCATCTATTAAATACATAAATTCACCTATAAACTTTCAAATATAGAATTTACACTAAATAGTTTAATAGTTTCCATTTAACTGTGGGGATTCTCTATCTTGACTTTCATTTTTCTAACAACATACCTAACACTTTTTTGAAATCCTATCTGATAACTTCATTCTCTGTATATTCTTCCTTTTGGTATCAATTATGATATCTTTTCTCTTTGTATTCCTGTTTATTTGGGATTGTGTGCTGACAGTCATATTATGGAGATAAATTGAGGCAAGATATTACCTTCTTCTAGAATGTATTTTTGTGATTGGAAAGTAGTTAAGATTACTTGCAATCCAAGGTCACCTTTATAAAAGGGATTAAATTATTTTGAAGCTAGGCCCCAGTCTTTATGATGTATTATTTGTGAACTGACAAAAATCTGTTTTTTCTAACTCCCAAATCCTTTACTGTATGAACTTGCAGAATGCCTTTCACCTGTCATGATATTCCATACAGCGTTGTGTGGAATCAAGTAACTTTCACTTCACAGCAAATTAATCTTTTGAAATCTGTTGCCTATTTCTTATTGTGTCGTTTTGTTTTCTTATTGAGTTTCTATCATTCTTCATATGCTCTGAATACAAGTTTTTATGAGATATTTAACTTGTGTATATTTCCTCCCAGTTTATGACTTGTGTTTTCATTCTCTTATTAGAGTCTTCGAAATAGCAGAAATTTTTAATTTTGAAAAAGTTCAATATATCAATTTATTCTTGTATGGATTATACTTCTAGTGCTATATCTAAGAAATATTTGCCCTACACAAAAGTAAAGGTTTTTACTGATATTTTCTTCTAGAAATTTATAGCATAGCTTTTACATCAAGGCCATGACCCATTTTTAGTTTCAGTATATAGTATGAGGTATTCTTTGGATTTTATTCATTTTTTTGCATATGGATACCCAATTGTTTCAGCACTGTTTATTGAAAGTGCTTATGTACTTTGGTCAAAAGTCATCTATGTGTATCTGTGTAGGTGTATTTGGCTTGTTATTTTGTTCCTTTAATTTATTTGCCTATTTTTACACCATTATCACATTATCTTGATTAGAATAGGTTTATAATAAATCTGAAAGTCAGAGAGTATGCGTCTTCTAAATTTACTCTTTTTTAAAAAAGTGGTTTTGGGTATTCTAACACCTTTGTAGGGTCATATGAATTTAAGAATCAGTTTGTTACTTTTTACAAATAACATTTATTATAATTTTATAGTAATTTGTCATTGTAAAGTTCTTTCACATATTTTATAGAATTTATTCCATAGTACTCCATATTTCTAGTTGATATTGTAAAGGATATTTTTAAATTTTCAGTTTTTGATTGCTCATTGCTAGTATATAGAAATACACAATTTTTAAAATATTGATATTGCATCCAGAAAGCTTGTTAAATTTAATAATTCCAGTAGCTTTTTGTAGATCCTATTGGATTTTCTATATAGTTGACCATGTACTCTGCAAATGATTATAGTTTTACCTTTTATTTTCATATCTGAATGAATTTTTTTCTTTCTTATTTCACTGAATAGAACTTCTAATACAATGTTGAATAGAAGTGGTAAGAACTGACATTCTTGTATCCCTGATCTTAGAGGGAGGGAGATATTTGAGCAGTTCACCATTAAGTATGATGTGAGCTGTAGATATTTCCTAGATGCACGTACCCGTCTGAGAATTTCCCCTCTATTCCTTAATGGCTGAAAAATTTCATAGGAAATGATGTTGGATTTTTTTGTGAAAAATGTGAAACAATGATAATTTTTTGCCTTGACCGGGATGTTCATATGGATTCTTTCTCCATCTCTCTGTCTCTCTCTCTGTCTCTGTCTCTCTCTCTCTCTCTCTCTCTCTCTCTGTCTCTCTCTCCTAGTTCCACCTGGGTTTTCCCCCCTGCCCTGCACCTCGGAAACTCCCCATGGCAATAAATTTGAGCAACGGTAAGGCTATCTCTGTTATTTCCCATCTTTCATGAATCATTGAATTTCAATGCCTCATGCCCGATATCGTGATACATTGATTCCTAATTTTATGTTTGCTTTGTTTCTTGTTTTGTGGTCATTTTAGGTGGGAAGGTAAGTCCAGGTCTTGTTATTTCATTTCAGTTGTGTGCAGAAGCCTCTCAGTTCCTAGATTCGTTGAGATAACACTATAAAGTTATAGCAGATCTGGCATTGCAAAGCCTGATTCAGCAATAAGACCTCCATACCCTGAAGGGATAAAGTGTTGCCACATATAAAGTAGTTTAATATAATATGATTTGGAGTTTAAGACAGTTTTGAAATTAAAATAAAAAAAACCCAAATAGGTTCTAAAACACTGGAATAACTTTTTGCAGTTATACAGATAAGACTAGTTGTTTTTTAAAACATGCCTTACTGTTGCACATTGAGTTCTCCAACAAGCAGACTCTAAGATGTTTATTAAGAGTGCCCTTGGCATCAAGATGTCTAGAGATGTTGGATCAGGATCGAGCAGAGGGAGAAGCTGATCTGCAAAAGAAGCCCCATTAAATCCTTGGCTAGCCTTACTGAAAGCTCAAGAACTAAAGTGAGCCTTCACAGCTGTCCTGCCTTATGGTGGAATGGCAGCTGAGGCGATCCTGCTTGGGAAATGGCTGAAGGAAGCCTGCAGATGGCCCTCCTGGCAGCAAGGGCAAAAAGTCCTTCCCTGAAGGGCGATCTGTGATCTGCTTCACCATGTCCCATTACAGTGATACAAACAATGGAGGAATAAATGAATGAGTGACATATATAAATCCCCTAGTGTCTTAGATGACACTAATATATTCTAATATATTTGTTAAGTAAAATAACATCAAGTATTTTCAATTTACCTTTTTTTATTAGAATGAATAAAAAGCTATAGAACACCAAGGAAGATAATAAACTCTTTAATGGAAAGGATGTTACTTGTCAGGCACTTTTTGAAATAAAATTAAAAAAATAATAATTCTCTTCACTCTTTCAGAAAGTAGAACTTGGCATACTTTTTGAAAAATTGTTTTGTGGTTAGAGTTGTATGTTTCTGATTCATACCACCACTATCCAAGGAACTCTAGAATTGAGTTCTGAAATTCACTTGGCTATTGATTGACTAATCAAGACCCTTACTGAATAAAAGTCAAATTTTGATCTATATGCTCACTAGTGATCTTCATAAATCAAAAACAAATTGTTCTAGAAATTCTAAAGCACACCTATGCTTTAACACACACACACACACACACACACACACACACACACACACACACGCAAATATACCACTTCAGTTGCCAAGAACTGCCTTATATTACCATGTCAGTGCACCTTCGGTCATGCATTGAAATAATACCAGCAAATCCTTTGAATGTGAAAAAGTGACACTGTCAAGCAGCATACATGACAACCCTCTAACTTTTCACTAGATAAGTAGCCCAGTGTCCAACAGAGGAGACATGAGCCATAAATTTCAAGACAGTGAATAATGCTGATCTATCTATCAAGGGCTTCTCTGGAGCCATTTTTTTATTTTGGGAAATTAGCTTTATTTTATTATTTGCTAGATACTAAAAATATTATAGATGAATAAGTCTGATATGTTAATGGCAAAACCAAATTTAGTATATTTTGCATGATTGTCTGTGAACACCTAAATCTTAATATTTTGCATTTAAAGTTCTGCTGTTTGCTTAGCTATTTAAATCCCCCCACACAATTCTTCAGTTACTATCAAAATAATATTTGCTTGATAAGGGAATATGTTAAATTTTACATAATTTTTAACACTATCAATTTTTAGAGGGTAAAAATATCAGCTTTTACAGGTAAACTAATTCCTAAGATTAACTATATAAGTTTTAGTGATAGAAGTATTTGACCTCTAAATCTTGATTCAGTTCTCTTCCCTAAGATCTAAACAGATAGAAATTCACCAATGTATTATTGTTTTGTCTTTTTAAATGCTTTGCTTTAAAAACAATTTTAACCTCCAAAAAATTGAAAGAGGAATACAATGAAAATCACTGTATTCTTTAATTAAATTTACCAAATTGTTAACATTTCACCTCATTCCCTCATTCTCTCTTACTTGTGACTGTTCTACACACACACACACACACACCACACACATACACACACACACACCACACACACACACACACCACACACACATACACACACACAGACACACACACACACACACACACACACCACACACATACACACACACACACACACCACACACACACACACACCACACACACATACACACACACAGACACACACACACACACACACACACACACACACACACACACACTCCCACAATGTTTCTTTGCTGTTTAAAAATAAGCTGCAAACATCATTTCAAATT
The DNA here is from genome assembly GCA_031876335.1 of Hipposideros larvatus. Classification (NCBI taxonomy): domain Eukaryota; kingdom Metazoa; phylum Chordata; class Mammalia; order Chiroptera; family Hipposideridae; genus Hipposideros; species Hipposideros larvatus. The sequence goes on along the minus strand of CM063088.1, from coordinate 68,247,194 downwards.
CAAATATATCTGCATGTAACCACTAAGAACAAATGCATTCACCCATATAATGAAAGTATCATCATCATATTCAATAAATTATTGATGCAATAAATAATATCTAATAGCTACAGAACATATAACAATTTCCCAACTGTTTCATTAATGTCTCTTTGGGTTTTTTTATCCATAATCCAACCAAGCATCACTTACTGCATGGAATTTTCATGTCTCTTACATATCTGATTTCCCCCTATAGTGGGATGAATGGTGGCTCCAAAAACATGTTCATGTCCTACAACCTGTTAATGTGACCTTATTTGGAATAAAGGGTCTTTCTTAGATGTATTTATCAAGGATTTAGAGAAGAGATCATCTTGAATTATCCAAGGGGTTCCTAAATTTAATGACAAGTGTTCTTATACTAGACAGAAGTGAACTCATGTGAAAATAGAAGCAAAGATTAGAGTGATACAGACACCAAAAAAAAAAAAAAAAAAAAAAGTGGAGCCACCAGATACTGTACGCAGCAAGGAAGGATTCTTCCTTAGAGCCTGCAAAGGGGGAATGGCTGTGATGACACCTTGATTTTAGACTTCCTGCCTACAGAACTGTGAGACAATAAATTACATTGTTTTAAACCACTAAATTCATGGTAATTTGTTAGGGCAGCCCTAAGAAACTAATACACGCCCCCCCAACCTTTTTAAATTTGAGTATTACATTTAATGGTATTGAATTTATTTTCAAACCCCTAACTGTTATCTAGTAGAAGATATAAAGTCTACATTTACTTTATTTTCTCATGATTACAAGTGATTATTGTTATTCTTGTGTTTGTGATAAGACTTTTTGGTAAGAATTACTACGTTTTACAGTATCACAACAGGACCAATACAATGTAAGCTTATTATACTATTCATGTGCTGAGTTTTTTCATACACTTTTACTTTGGAATGATTTAGATTTCTAGAAAAGTTGCAAAGACAGTACAGAGAGTTATCACATAACCTTCAACTTGATTGCCCTAATGTTAACATCTTATATAATCACAGTATATTTATCAAAAGTATGAATTAATATGATACTACTAACTAAACTACAAATTTCTTCTGTTTTTACCAGTTTTTCTGTTAAGGTAATCTTTTTCCATTCAAAGATGCAATCTAGGATACAATTTTGCATTTAGTCATTATCTCCCCTTAGTCTATTCCTATCGGTGACAGTATTTTTAGTCGTCTTTCTTTGTTTTTCATGACTTTGACACTTTCAAAAATATTTGGTCAGGTATTTTTTTTTTCTTAGAAAGTAATTTAATGTGGATGTCTGATATTTTCTCATGATTGTACTGGGGTTATGGATTTTGGAGAAAAATATCATAGAGATGAAGAATATATGATATCAGTATTGCTTATTATTGGTTATATTGCTGTTGATTACTTGGTTAAGGTTGTATCTGATGATTTTCTCCACTTTAAAGTTACCATTTTTCCCATTCTGTATTCTATTCTTTGGAAGAGAGTCACTAAATCCTGCCCATGCTCAAGGGGAGGGGAATTAATCTCTACCCCCTAGAAGAGGGATTATCTATCTATCTATCTATTCATTTGAAATTCTTGAATACAAATCACTTATCCATTTTTCCTCACTTTTAAATTTTTTCAATCATGTATTTTGTCAGTATGGATGCATGGATAGTTATTTTGATGTTTTTGTTATAATCCATTATTATTATAGCCGTTATCATTATTATTTCCTCAGCTTATCCAAGACTTTACTATTGAGAGTTCTTTCAGTTTGGTTCCTGTGTCCTCTGACATGCCCCTGTTCTGTTTTTTATTGTTTTCTTAGTTTCTGACATTATAAGATGCTCTAGGGCTGGCCAAGTGGCTCAGTTGGTTAAGAGTTAGCTTAAGAGCACGAACTCTGAGCAACAGGGCCACTGGTTTGATTCCCACATGGGCCAGTGACTCTGTGCCCAAGCTGAGCTGCCCCTGAGCTGCCAACAGGTGGCAGGATGGCTCAGCTGGTGAGAGCATGTGCTCCTAATGAGACTGCCTGTTAGATGGTGGGCTATGCTGCTGGCAATTAAGACTGAACTCAGCACCTTGAGCTGAGCTGCCACCTGGATGACTCAGTGGAGAGAGTGTGCACTCTTAACAACAAGGCTGCTGGTTCAACTCCCGCATGGGATGGTGGCTACACCTACCTGCGACTAAGATTAAACACTGCACCTTGAGTTTAGCGGCCACGAGCTGTCAACGGGCAGCCAGATGGTGACTGGCACCCTCCACAATGAAGATTGAAGAACAACAACTTGGCTGGTCTCCTCCCCAATTCCCCAACACTGTTCCTGTCCCCCAATTCCCCAATTAAACAAAAAAAAAAAAGATGCTCTAGACTCCTTTGTATTTTCTCTGCTGGAGTTCTAGAATCAGTTATTTCTCCAAGAAATCTTGGTTTCTTTTACTAACAATAACATACAGAGACCAGTATATAGATATTGAATGTACTTGTTATTACACATGTGTATATTTATTTCAACATCTATCTGAAAAATAGCAATATACACATATGCATCAAAATGAATTTATACCAATATTTGCTTTCTAATTGCACCAAAAAGTTCATTCTAGTTTACCCACCTGTTTATTTTTAATTTTTTACCCGCTCATTTGCAAACTAGTACTCTAAAATTGTGAAAGTTGACTTTGATATATTTAATTTGTTCAACCTTACTATACATGTAAAATTATTTCAGACTTTCTAATCTGGACCTCTGTGTGTGTGTGTGTGTGTGTGTGTGTGTGTGTGTGTGTGTGTGTGTGTGTGTTGTGAATTTATGCTTTATATTACAGTGTTTATGTGCATTTTATTTTGTCAATAGCCTTATAAATCCAGTAAAAACATCATGTTCCTTAAACCAGTGATATTGTAGTCACCCTTGGGAAGCAGATAAACACCCTACTCCAGTCTCAAATGGTTCCAATGTTGAGATTGATGACACAACACTTGTACCAAATGGGTATGAAGAGATTTATTATTCACATAATGAGGCTTTCTGGGGACAGCAGGGCTAATGTCCAACCAAGCAGTTCTAAAAATTGTTTGAGAGATCACAGAGCAACAACTAAGTGTGTGTGTGTGTGTGTGTGTGTGTGTGTGTGTGTGTGTGTGTGTGTTTAGCGTGGGGCTCGGCTGAGGGTTTCTATATGATTACAGGCTGGGGCTTAAATAGTTTAAATGTACCATTGGTTTCAAGGGAGGGAAAATGAGGGAATTTTTGTCATTTGTATGGCTGTGGGATAAGAGGGGAAGACAGAGTGATGGGGCTTGAAAGTGGTCAGCAATCTAATGTCAAAAATGGATTCAGACTTTATTTACAAGTATCTCCTTTTCCTCTGTTCCCTGTATAAAGATCATATCTTACGTGTGTAGTAGAGTTGGATTCTATCCCAGGATCCCTCAATCTCCTGGCTAACTTTTTACTTTGTTTACATATAGTATATGCTTTAATGATTTTTCTATCATTGTACTTTTTTTTTTTTTTTTAAAGATTTTTATTGGGGAATTGGGGGGATGGGAACAGTGCTGGGGAATTGGGGGAAGGGGAACGGACAAGTTGCTGTCGTTTTGTTCTTCAATCTAGTTGTGGAGGATGTTGCTTCACTGGCCCAAGTTGGCACCATCATTGCGCTCTTCCCTGGTGAGGCAGATCAGTCGCCGGCTTCTGGACGGCCGCTCACTGCGGCTGCTGGCCGCTCACGCTGGCTGCTGGCTACACACAGTAGCCATGAGCTGGCTACACACGGTAGCCCATGGCAACCCACTGCCACAAGGGCTGCAGCCTATGCCGTTGCAGGCAACTCACGACAGCCCAGCTCCAGGTTGAGCTGTTGTTCAGCATCTTAGCTGTGGAGGGCAGTGTCACTGGCCCTCATATGTGGGATCCGAACCGGGGCCCTCTGGCATCCCAAGCGAGTTCTTAACCATCGCGCCACTCGGCCGGCCCTCTATCATTGTACTTTAAATCTATATCATTATCTATATAAGTAGGTTACATGTAGACAGCATGCAGCTTGGTCTTGCTTTTTATCCAGTAAGAAATGTCTGCTTTGCGTTTTGTTTAGATAATTTTTTGTCATGAAATATATATATATATATATATATATATATATATATATATATATCATTAAATATGACATTTTAACCATTTTAAGTTTACAATTCAGTTGCATTAATTACTGTGATATTGTAATTTATAGTAAGAAATATATATTTGGCCTTTGTCCCTTTTCCTGGCCCAGAGCTCTGAAAACCGTTGGAATTTCTTAAATGTTGAGAGCAATAAAGGTGTCTTTTATTATGTTAATGAGGTGAATTTTGGAAGTCCCCTAGGTAACCTAAGGATGAAGGCTGGTTGCCAAGAGAACCAATCAAGTGATTAGAGAAATGGAATTTTCAGTCCCACCCTCTGACCTCCAAGTAGGGGAGAAGGGTTGGAGATTGACTTTAATCACCAATGGCCAATGATTTATTTAGCCATGCCTATGCAATGAAATCTCCATAAAATCCCAAAAGGACAGGGTTCAGAGATCTTCCAAGTTAAACACGTGGGAATTCAAAGATAATAGTATACTTGGAGAGAGCATAAAAGCTTTTCGCCCTTTCTGAAGATTGCTTTAGTTAGTAAGCACATTTTAACAATAATAATTTTTCTAATCCATGAACATGGGATCTCTTTTTATTTATTTGTGTCTTCCTCAATTTATTAATGTCATATAATTTTCAGCATAGAGGTCACTGAACTCCTTGGTTAACTTTATTCAATATTTGTTATTGATGTTATTGTAAATTGAATTGTGTTTTGTTTCTCTTTCTGATAGTGTGTCATTAGTGTATAAAAGGGAAATTAATTTTTGTATATTGATTCAGTATCCTGCAACTTTATTGAATTCATTTATTAGTTGTGGCAGATTTTTGGTTGAGTCATCATGGTTTTCTGTATACAAGATCCTGTTGTTAGCAAACAAAGACAACTTTCCTTCTTCCTTTCTGATTTGGATATATTTTATTTCTTTTTCTTGCCCAATTGCTCTGTTTGGGACTTCTAGAACTATGATGAATAGAAATGGCAAGAATGGTCAACCTTGTCTTATTCCTGATTTTAGAGGGAGAGCTTTCAGCTTTTCACCACTGAGTATGATGTTATAATAATTGTGGGTTTGTCATATATGGTCTTTATGATATTGAGGTATGTTCTCTTTATACCCACTGTGTTGAGAGTTTTTATCATAAATGGGGATTTAATTTTGTCAAATGCTTTTTCTGCATTTATTGAGATGATCATATGATTTTTATCTTTCATTTGTTAATGTGGCATATCACATTGACTGATTTGTGGATGTTGAATTATCCTTGCATCACTGGAATAAATCTTATTTGATCATGATATATGATCTTTTTAATGTATTATTATATTCAGTTTGTTAATATTTTATTGATTTTTTTTGCATCTATGTTCATCAGGGATATAGGTCTGTAATTTTTGTTGTTGTTGTGGCTTTCTTGTCTGGCTTTGATATCAAGGTAGTGTTGGCTTTGTAAAATGAGTTTGTAAGTGTTTCTTCCTCTTCTATTTTTTGAAAGAGCCTGGGAAGGATTGTTATTAATTCTTCTTTCTCTGTTTCTGAGGGATAGCTTTGCCCTGTAAAGTATTCATTTTGTTTAAGGGAAGTTTCTCAATCCTGCAAAACCAGACCAGTTACCGAGAGGCCTGTTTGCTTTCCCTTAGGTGCTGCTAAATACTCAAATTTGTGTGCTTTCGGGCTGGCCAAGTGGCTCAATTGGTTAAAAGTTGGCTTGGGAGTGCGAGCTCTGAGCATCAGGGCCGCTGGTTTGGTTCCCATATGGGCCAGTGACGCTGCACCCTCTATAGCTAAGATGGTGAACAACAGCTCAACCTGGAGCTGGGCTGCCGTGAGTGGCCAACGACAGCATAGGCTGCAGTGGGCTTCAGTGGGCTGCTGTGTGCTACTGTGAGTGGTCAGCCGGCAGAGTGAGTGACCAGCAGCCTGCGAGAGCTGCTGTGAGCCAGCATGAATGGCTGTCCAATGGTCGGTAACCAACTGCCTCAACCGGGAAGAGTGCAATGATCATAATACCAACACGGGCCAGTGAAGCAGCATCCTCCACAACTAGATTGAAGAACAAAAGGACAACAACTTGGCTGTTCCCCTTCTCCAATTCCCCAACACTGTTCCCCTCCCCCAATTCCCCAATAAAATATTTTTTTTAAAAAATGTGTTCTTTCTCCCAATCTTGCAGAGGCAGGCTGGATTTCCATGTTTACTCACCAGCCATCTGCAATGGTTTGCAGTCACTGTGCTCAGGTGCATGAACAGGGAGATAGTCATGTTGTGGGAGTGTGTGTGTGTGACATGCACAGAGCATCGGGGTGTCCATGCCCCCGATTGGGAGAATGCACAATGAAGCATCCCAGTGCCTTATGGGCTGGCTTTCTGATGGAGCACATCAAACAATCAGTAGAATCTGAGTTTCTTTGATGTCCTCAGAGAGCCATGGCCACTGTTCCTTCAGCTCCTCCCACCACCAGTTATACAGCACGCCTTAGTATTCTGGATGGAGTGAAAAAACAATGAACAACATGCAGAATTGGGGAAACCAGGTACTGACTCACAGGCTCTCACTTTCCACTGTGGTAGAAATTGCCAGTGAGGGAGGTCTTTCTTGGCACTGAGCTATGCTGCCTTGGAGGAGGGGTGACACAGGTAAAGTGAAACCATTCCTTTTACCCAACATGTCTGAGTTAGATTTTTATGTGCCCCAAGAGTGTGCTGAAACTTCACCACTAGACTCCTAGACTTCCACAAAGGTCAGGCTCTCATCCATGGTTGATTGTCAAAATTGATGTTAGTTGGGGAGATGATGGAGGAAAACTCCTAGCCATTTTGTTGATGTCACTCCCTGTTTACATTTTTAAATCATGGTATTTGTGGATTACTGTACATTGCCTTTAAATTAGTTTTAATTATTTTTATTTGAATTTTTATAAATACTTTAGTGGTAGCATATTTTTCTTCTATAAATAAATCTCAATATACTGGCTAGTAACTAATTTTTCTCCTCCAGATTGTTGTCATTTATTTTTCTCTAAATTGCATCTCTAGTAAAAAAAAAAAATGCCTTAATAGATGACAATGTCACTGTATCAGACACATTTTACCAGAAAAAAAATATAATTATCTTGTCATATAAGTGCTAAAATTAAAAAACAAAAAGTTCAGAAATTGAAATGATAAGGGGCAGATTATATCCTACCCAGAATCACATAGACTTATCACTTCCCCAAGGACTTATACTCAATTATGAGTTACAACTTCATCCAGTTATTATAAGCTCCTGGTACCTGCCTGACTTCATCTGCTTTTGAGATGCTTAAAAGACCAGCAAGAAAGAGATATGCCTCAGCAGGAAAAATAAAAACAATTCTTAATGGGAAAAATGTCTAAAAGATATGAAAGTTTTCCATTGGTGAAAGGAAAGTTGAATTTCACTTTAGTGTGTTTCTTTTGAGTGTAAGAAGTTATTCAAGGTATTCTTTTTTTCTTTTTTCTTTTTACAGATGGTCTCTATATATGCTTAGAACAGAAGAAATAAAAATTGGTTAATTTTAAAAGTAAAATAGACAGGGTATAAGAGTGTGTGATGTGACAGTACTGAAACCAATTACTGAGAATGTCTGTAGCATCAGGAATGGAGTTTCTTAAGAGTGGCAGAGTTTAGTTTTATCTTTTGAAAAAAAAGTATTTTCTAACTTAAATTTTATGACCATGACCCTCTTAACACCAAGAATATTCATTAAAAAATTAAGGTATTATTTAAAAGATAAAAATGTATACACTTTTGAAATATTTCTCCATAGTAGAATAGAATTGTAGATATCTTTATAACATCCAATGTACTGTGCATCCAGTAATTTTCAAATTATAAAATATGACTTCAACACTCTGAAAAGCTGTCCTCAAAATTTAAATAGACTGTGTTAATTTTTTTTGATTGATTGGATTGCCATATTAAATATATAAATGGATATGGAACTCCAGAAGGTATTTTAAATTTTCATTTTTCATTGAATTCCTGAAAATTACTTTTATATTTGCCACTGACTTCAGAAGAGATCTTTTGCCAGAAGAGAAACAGTAGGGATGAAGAAATAATAACTAATAAGTTCATTAGTACAATCTGAAGAAAAGAATAGCAACTTACCTTAAATTATGCATATGGGTATATTTTTTCTCCTATCTAAGTAAATATGTACTGAATTTTAAATGTGATTTTCAGTATGTTTCCCCATTATTACATCATTAAGTTGAGAGAGAAAATTTCAATTAACCAATGATTACATGGAATCAAAGTACAGAAAATAGTACATGAAACAAGATTTCTAAAAGATTTTACATTACATTTATAGTTCATTCAGGGTTATAATGGAATAAACCATAATATAGACTTTCTACTTTGGATCCACTGTATAGCAATCAAGGGGTCAATTCCACTCTCCTAGAATTATCATAGGATCTTCCCTGAGACAACACTATACTTCTTTATCACATCCTACTATGGAAATCAATATGAAGGTATGTCATAAAACTGAAAATGGAACCACCTTATGACTCAGCAATTCCACCCTTAGGTATCTATCCAGAGAAATCCAAGATACTAATTAAAAAACACGCACCCCTGTATTTATTGCAGCGCTATTTACATTAGCTAAGACTTGGAAACAACTGACATGCCCATTGGTAGACGACTGGATCAAGAAACTGGGTACATTTATACAATGGAGTATTACTTGACTATAAAGAAGAATGAAATCTTACCATTTGCAACAATATGGATGGACCTAGAGAACATTATGCTAAGTGACATAAGTCAGTTGGAGACAGACAAATACCATATGATCTCACTTATGTGTGGAATCTAAAGAACCGAATAAATAAGCAAAGTAAACACAAATAGCCTCAGAGATATAGAGGAAAAACTGATGGTTGCTACATGAGAGGGGGGTGAGGATGAGAGAGAGGGGAAAGGATTAGACAGCATAAATTGGTAATTACAATATTGCCACAGGGATATGAAAGACAGTTTGGGGAATATAATCAATAATGTTGTAAAGATTTTGTAGGGTGTCAGTTGGGCATATGTCTTATTAGGGAGACCACTTCATGGATGGTGTACATGCTTGACCACTGCACTGTACACCTGAAGCTGAAGTTGAATAATATTGTATGTCAATTATAATTTAATATATATATATACATATATATATATTTATATATATAGTTACGGGATATGAAGTATAGTATAAGGAATAGAGTCAATGGAATTGTAATAGATATATGTAAAGTCAGAGGGGGAATAGATTGGGGGAGGGGGGTTATCACTTTGTGAGGGGTGAAATGTCTATTATATTGTTTTGTGCACCTGAAACTACTACTACTACTAAAAATACCCTACTTAGCAGTTCATAACCAGTGAATTTTCTCTCTACTTATTGTGTTTCCTTTTAAGATAAACAAGTAGTTGCTAACTGGGTTTAAACATGTTCTGCTGCAAACTTTTCTGGAGGTACTGGGTATTTGGCAGCTTCCTCACAAAATCGTGATTAAAGGTTATCTTCCATCACATGTAAGATAATCATATGTTAATAAAATGAGTTGTGCTTCCATATATATTTATTTTAATGATTTTTTTTTAAGCTATAGCTTAGCACCTTAATTCTAGCTTCACTACATATTATGTTTGGGACCTGGGGCAACAAACATAGTGACGTGTTAACTATTTACTGTCAAAATTATATTGTCAAAATTATATAAACAGCTGATTAAGAAATGTTATAATTAAAACACTTAGGACCATATAAACATATATCTATTAAACCAAAAATTTATTTTTGCATTGCTATTGAAACTGACAAATTGATACACTATTTGATGTGACATTATTTAACTTACTGCTTTTATTTTTAACTCACATTTTAATCAGTTCCTTAAAAGGTCATGTTTAATGTCACATTAGCACTTTCCCAGAAAGATTTATTTTTGTTTAGATTTACTATAATAAGATAAAAACTTTCTGGGTGTTCATTACAAATTCAATTTTCCAAAAGTTCTGTTCATGATTTTAGCATAGCTTCATTAAGGTGTCCAGCTTGAGAACTGTGTCAGAAACATGGCAGCATGAGGGATGCTCCTTGAACTCTCCCCTTGAAGTTACAACAAGATGAACAGCTGTAATCCAACAAATGATTCCCTGTGCAACACACAAAAACATCTGAGAGACCCGCACACTGAAATATCTGAAGGTGGGGGAATCAGGGCAAATGGAAGGAGGGAAGGGAGAACTACAGAAACAGGAGACACAGATGCAGCCCGGAGCTCACTGCAGTCCCTGTTGCCCCAGAATTCTGCTTGAGGGATCAGTATACAATAGGGCTGAACCCAGCAATGGGGACAGAGACCTCGGGACAAAGACTGAATATGGAAGTGCAACAACTATTGTTCTATAGTTGTCACTGCCAGGCAGAAAACACTCTGGCTGCCTCCCCTCTCATCCCTGAGAACTGGAGATATATTTCCTGAGTGGCAGATGCACACTGCAGCTAATTTCAGTGACAAGGGAGGAGATATAGGGGAGAGATAGCTATAGTCTGGCAGTTGCAATTATTTGGAGGAGAACAAAAATACAAATACACCAGCCAACTCTCCCAGCCCACTCCACCTGTACCTTTCATGGATGATCCCAGCTTGGGTACCCAGGGCTGCTGAGGCACACAGCTCAGCCTCTGGCTTTAGGGGCAGCACTGGGATTTCAGGGGCTCAGAACCCATTTCTCACCATATCTTCCCACAAGGGTGGTATCCTAACACTGACGTGGCCTAGTCACAGAGGAGACACCCACTGCCAAGGAAATCTTTCACCACAAGAATTTGCAACAGGACAAAAGAAAAGAAAATGCTCCAGCCCTGCCTACTGGAAAACAAAAGAAAGGCCTCTTCATATCAACTGTTGCAGAACTTCTTCCTATAGATGCCTAGGAAGAGAAATAATCCATCAATTACCATAAATAACCATGGTAACAAGGCAGCTCAGAAAAAAAAAAAAAGGAAAACCTCCAGAAAGTAATCTTAAAGATATTGTAATATGTGACTTAAATGACAGAGAATTCAAGATTGCAATTCTGAAATAACTCAATGACATGCAAGAAAACTAGGGCAGTTTAATGAACTAAAATAAAATCAATGAACAGGGGGTTGGCTGAGTGGCTCAGTTAGTTAAGAGCACAAGCTCTGAGCCACAGTGTCACCGGTTTGATTCCCACATGAGCCAGTGAGCTGCACCCGAGCTGAGCTGCCACTGAGCTGCCAACAGGCAGCAGGATGGTTCAGCTGGTGAGAGCATGTGTTCCTAACAACAAGGTTTCCAGTTCGACTCCCACATGGGATGGTGGGCTACAATCCCCTGCAACTAAGATTGAACACAGCACCTTAAGCTGAGCTGCCAACACGTCACTGGATTGCAGCTGGACTTGGAGCTGAGCTAGCTGCACCCTCCACAACTAAGACTGAAGGACAACAACTTGGCTGTTCCCTTTACCCAATTCCCCAATAAAATTTAAAAAAAATTCAGTGAACAAAAGGATTACTTTACCAAAGAGATTGAAATTTTAAAAAAGAACCAAATAGAAACCCTGGAGTTGAAGAACTCAATAAGAGAAGAAGAATGAAATAGTGAGCTTAGAAAATAGGGCTGACCAGATGGAGGAAAGAATTAATGATATTGAAGGTAGGAATCTGGAAATGATGCAGATAGAAGAAGCGAGAGACTTGAGAGTTAAAAGAAATGAAAGAGTTCTACAAGAACTATGTGACTTCCATCAGAGAGAGCAATATAAGAATAATGGGTATACCAGAATGAGAAAAGAAGGAGAAGGGAATGGAGAGCCTACTCAAACAAATACTCAGCAAGAACTTCTCAAACCTATGGAAAGAACTGGATCCTCAAATCCAAAAAGCAAACAGAAACACCTAATTACCTCAATCCTAAAAGGCCTTCCCAAAGGCACATTATGTTGAAACTGTCAAATATTAATGACAAAAAATTCTCAAGGCAGCCAAGGAAAAGAATATGATAACCTATAAAGGAAAGCCCATTTTCTGCATCAGATTTCTGCATCAGAAATCTGCATCAGATTTCTTCAGCAGAAACTCTATAAGATAGGAGGGAGTGGAATCACATATTTGATCTTTTGAAAGAAAGAAATTACCAGCCAAGAATAATATATACAGCAAAGTTATCCTTTAGATAAGAAGGAGGAATAAAGACCTTTCCAGATATATAGAAGCTGAGGGAATTTTCCACCACAAAGCCTACATTATAGGAAATATTTAAGGAGGCTATTCTACCTGAACCAAAAAGACAAAATGATACAAAACTACGAGTAAGACAGAGACAGAAGCATGAAATGGCGACCCCTACACAGAATAGGGAACTATACACTTAATCATAATATAAAGGTTAAAAAAGATGAAAACATTGAAAAAGAAAAAGTTTGCTACTGCAACTCAGAAATGAACTCACAGCATAAATGGGGATGATTTCGGACATAGCTGAGCTGCTGCTGAGCTGCCAACAGGCGGCAGGATGGCTCAGCTCATGAGAGCACGTGCTCCTAACAACAAGGTTGCCAGTTGGATTCCTGAATGGGATGGTGGGTTACACCCTCCTGCAACTAAGATTGAACACTGCATCTTGAGCTGAGCAACCAACGGGTGGCCAGATGGTGACTGGACTTGGATCTGAGCTAGCTGTGTCCCCTACAACTAAGAATGAAGGACAACAACTTGGCTGTAGCCCCTTCCCCAATTAAAATAAAAAAAGCGACTGGGCCGGCCGAGTGGCACGATGGTTAAGAACTGGCTTGGGACGCCAGAGGGCCCTGGTTCGGATCCCACATATGAGGGCCAGTGACACTGCCCTCCACAGCTAAGATGCTGAACAATAGCTCAACCTGGAGCTGGGCTGCCGTGAGTCGCTGGCGACGGCGTAGGCTGCAGACCCTGTGGCAGTGCATTGCCATGGGCTACTGTAAGTAGCCAGCAGCCAGCGTGAGCAGCCAGCAGCCAGCATGAGCGGCCAGCAGCTGCAGTGATCGGCCGTCCAGAAGCCAGCGACTGATTTGCCTCACCCGGGAAGAGCGCAATGATGCCAACTTGGGCCAGTGAAGCAACATCCTCCACAACTAGACTGAAAAACAAAAAAAGGAGAGCAACTTGTCTGTTCCCCTTCCCCCAATTCCCCAGCACTGTTCCCATCCCCCCAATTCCCCAATAAAAATCTTAAAAAAAAAAGCGACAATAAATCTAGACAGCGTGGGATTAGCGAAAGTTAGACACATGGATCAATGGAGCAGAACAGAGAGCCTAGAAATAAACCCACATAGATCAACTCATCTTTGACAAAGAAGCAAAGACAATACAATGGAGCAAAGATACTCTTCTTAACAAATGGTGCTGGAACAAATGGACATCCACATACAAAAATATGAACCTAGACACAAACTTTACATCCTTCACAAAATTTACCATAAAATGGATTACAGACTTAAATGTAGAATGCAAAACTATAAAACTCTTAGACAATATCATGGTAGAAAATTCAGATAATCTTGGGTATGGCAATGAACTTTTAGATACAACGCTAAAGTCACAATCCATGAAAAAATAATTGATAAGCCAGACTTCATTAAAATTAAAAACTATGGCTCTGCAAAAGACAATGCTAAGAGACTGAGAAGACAAGCCACAGACCAGGAAAAAATATTTGTAAAAGACATTTCTGATAAAAGGTTATAATCCAAAATATACAAAGAACTCTTAAAACTTAACATTAAGATAATAAACAACCCAATTAGAAAATGGGCAAAGACCTTAACAGAATTCACCAAAGAAGATACACAGGGGGCAAGTAAACATATGAAAAGATGCTCTACATCATATGTTATTAGGAAAATGAAAATTAAAACAACAATGAGGTACAACTACAGCTCTTTAGAATGGGCGAACTCCAAAACGCTGACAACACAACATGCTGCTAAAGATGTGGAGCAAAAGGTACTCTCATTCATGGCCAGTGGGAATGCAAAATGATACAGACACTTTGGAAGACAGTTTCATGGTTTCTTATAAAACTAAACATATTTTCATCATATGATCCAACAATTATATTGCTTGGTGTTTACCCAAAAATGTTGAAAACTTATGTCTGCATGAAAACCTGCACATGGATGTTTATAGCATTTTTATTCAATAATTGTCAAAACTTGGAAGTAACTGAGATGTCCATCAGTAGCTGAATAGATAAATAAATGGTGATACATCAAAACAATGAATATTATTCAGTGCTAAAAAGAAATTAGTTATCAAGCCATGAAAAGACATAGAGGAATCTTAAATGCAAACTACTAAGTGAAAGAAGCCAGTGTGATTACAATTATATAACATTCTGGAAAAGGCAAAAGTGTGGAGACAATAAAAAGATCAGTGGTTGCCTGGGATGTGGGGGAGGTGAAGGATGAATAGACAGAGCACATGGGATTTTTAGGGCAGTGAAACTATTCTATATGATACTATGTCACTATACATTTCTCTAAATCCATAGAATGCACAACATCTAGAGTGAGCCATAATGTAAACTATTTATTATTTTGGGTGATTATGTTTCAATGCAGGTTTGCCAATTATTACAATGTACGACTGTGGTGGGGGATGTCCATAATGGGAGAGTCTGTGTATGTGGGGGGGGGGGCAAGGGTTACATGGGAAAATCTCTGTACCTTCCCCTCCATTTACTATTAA